>VZRU01020011.1:262-50640 GCA_013398155.1 Pedionomus torquatus | reverse complement strand
TTTTTTTTTTTTTTTTTTTTTAAGATGGGTTGGAACTTTTCAGTTTTATCTAAGCACTCTGAAGATACTTGCAAAAGAATATTCTAGAATGAGCACTCTGCTGCTGCAGTTAACCTTGTAGGGGTCTGGCTTGTTCTATGAAGCCAGTTCAAAGTACTAAAGTTCAAAACATTGGTTCCTAGTGCAAAATTCTTGCTTTTCTAGTAGTTATCTCTTATGTTAAGATGACTGGAATAAATGTATTTTTACTCTGTAGATAGACCTTTATTATAGAGATGAGATAAGGTGCAATGAGTCTTTCTGTTTACCTCAACAGGCTTTGTCTTGCTTCAAACCTCACTGAAATTGCTGAGCAGAAACATGCTACTCTGATTCTTTGAGGTTTTACCCCTTTGGGCAAGTTTAATTGCCACAGTAAGTGTATCACATATAGGCGTTTCAATCAAATGTACACACATGTTTCTCTTCTGTTATGAGTGAGGCTTAGAACTGGCAACTGTGTTAATTACCTTGAGTTATTTTTGTTTAAAGCATAACCACAATCTTCTTTTTGGGACCATCTTTGGGAAATTTTTTGAAAACATTATCCTGACTTGGTGTACTGAGATTAACACCATCACTCCTTGACCTTAGCATTCACCATCAGCTGGGGCAGGGGAGTGATTGCTGTTTCCATATTGCGTGGGCTTTACCAGAATAGGGTTGTGAATAAATGGCATTTCCTTGCAAGTTAAAAGAAATAGTAATGCCATGTGCAGTCAAGGATTTTAGCACCTTAATTATGAATTTGGGCACCTTAATTACCTTACCAGGGAATCTGTGAATCTCAGATGCCTCTTGAAATACTGATGTGTTTACCTGTCCTTTGTGATATGGGGTTAAATAAATTCAGCATAACCACCAGTGATTTACTGGGTGGGTGATACTTTGCCTGTAAGTACTTGAGACTGATAGCTTGATTGTGTCGGGCAGATCTGCTTTCTGTATGCTTCAGTAGTTGTCGCTTGAGCATGGACTGAGATTAAGATATTTTCTTTGCCTTTGGATCTGTTCCAGACACTTTTTTGGACATCTCTGGACCATTCATCTTCCAGAAGTCCAAAGAGATGTGTACTATGTCCTATTTTGGTCAACTTCAAGTTGATCAGACAATGAACCTCATATTCAAATGGATACTGGCTAGGGCAATTACAACATAATTAATTATTGCAATTTATCACTTTGTAAATCACTACTTTGCAGCATGATCCAGGAATTCTTTAGAGTTTTGTGTAGTTCTTTTAATACTAATCAAGTGTGGGATCTTCAGGCCAAAACCTTTCAGTATTATCCATCTATATACTTTCATATATAAATAATATTACTGAAGTTGATGGGACTGGTTAGAAGTATAACACAATGCACACAAGTGGTTGTAGCAGTGAATCCCTAATTTGCCTTTGTTCATTATGAATTGCTTGATATAATTTGGTTTATATATACAAATACCATCAGACATATATATTTATATACATGCTTAGGCACACAAGCAAAATTTACCTTCTCTTCCAGCTGTGCCAAAGTAGAACTTTCTTAACCATAAAGCAAAGAGCAAGTCAAGCTTTTTGAAGATGGCTAAATACTATTATTAGTACTTTGTCATTTAGTTTTGTAATGTCTGTAGTCATGCTTTTTTTTCTGTTCTCATTGGCTCTGGGGATTTTGCTGACTGTGGAAAGACTATTCTGATTGAGGTAAAGTCTTCCTGACACTGAGAATATACCCTTTGACCTATATCCTCTATTTCTGCTTTCTCATACGCACACTATTCCTTTTGTTCATGGCAAGGAAACGGATTAAAGAGATAGCAGGCAGTGTGAATTTTCATCTCTGACAGAGCCTTGAAGCGTCATCAAATAAGATTATTACTTTGAGAAGGGCAAGCAGTGTGCTTGGCTCAGCAGCCTGACAGAGTGTACTGACTTGTTCTTAAATGTTCTCTCCTGGGCAAGAATTGCTACCACTGAGCTGAATTTGTCTGAGTAAGGAGCGCTGGAGTGGATGTTACAGAGTTATCCACTGTACAGCTTTCGGATTCAACTGTGTTTTCCTACAGGGTTTCTAAGTAAATAGTATTTCAACTTCCAAATGCTTCAAGATGTAGCCCTGCCACATCCCTGGTAACTGCAGTTACTGGTTTCTGCACTGAGGCAGCAGTCTGGTTGTGTGGAGTAACCTGAAAGACAGGATCCCAAGTTTCCTAATTGTTTCCTGACTGCACTGAGCAGGGAGCCTATAAAAGAGCTGGGATTAAATCTGCATCTGAGCAAAGCAAACAGGACCCGCTCATTGTATGCTGAAAGAAGCAGCCTGGCTGTAGTTTCTGGCTTTTACATTATTGTTGCCATGCTATGAACACCATGGCTGCTTCCTTTGCGCTGACAGTTGAGAACTCTGATATTCCATACCTTAAAAATCTAGTGTTATAGTTTGTTGCATGGTTTTCCACTCATTCATGTTGCTCCTCAGTAACTTAGCAATGACCAGTCAAGATATGCACACACCATATTGTTTTACGTGTTTGACTAGAACACTGACAGATTAATAGGAAGGGTAAATAGCTACGCACTCTGTGGTGGCTCAGTGTGGGCTGGCAGGATTGACTGCTGCCAGACTTTGTTGTATTTGCACAGAGGAAGCCGCAGCAAAAGCCTGCTGGGGCAAGGTGATGTGGGTCATGGGTATTTGTTTCTCATCTCTATAGAAAACAATTGTCCTCTCAATGGAAGACAGCTTTTGGAAACTATGTGGTTCCACTAGTGGGGAAGCATTTGTACTTCCACAGTGCTAAATAAAATGCAGCTATGGAGTGGCAGATGCGTTAAGTATTCACAATATACTCCATATCACACATGAGAGTTTACGTTCACACACTGATAAATAATTTTCACCTGTTTTTTTGACTTGTTCAGTTTAGAAGGGAAAGACTATTGATCAGACTTTCATTGATATTTTCTGGCAATTTCTTCTATGCTGAATACTTTTCTCTGACATCAATTTAAGAAGAGCACAAGGGGCTGCATTTGTCCATGAGATACTTTGTCCAAATAACTTTGGTTATTACAAAAGATCATTATTTTAACAATTGCTAGAGCATCACCTGAGAAGCTCATCAGAGACTACATCTTTATGGAATTAGATATCATAAACCCACAAAGTGACACTGAGTTTCTAAAGTCATTATAAACTAGACAGGCACTTAACATAGTATTTTTTCCCCTAGTTTCCAGTGAGGTGCACCACAAAACCAGTTTTAGACAGGTCAGATACAGGGTCTGAGGTCTAGAGTCAGGACCACGGTTTCTTCAGGTGTGGAGATGCTGGGAGGGCAAACCAAGGCATTCAGATTCTATTCCTTGGGTAGATGGTCTCAGTGCCTCCCCAAGAAATGAAAGTCCTTGGGAAGATCATGAATGTATATCACCTGGATATATATTAGGTAGTTCAGGTACTGCTAGTGTTCTTGCTGTGGTGATACAGAACATGAGAAGGCTGAAAAAAAACACTTAGGAGGTTCCTGTGTGTTATTTCCAGGCTGCCTCTCCTGTCCCTCTGAGAGTACCTGAGCTTGGCGGTTGGCACTGGGCTTGGGGATGCACCCACACAAACTACAGCTGCGTTATCAGTTAAACCTGATGTCATCTCCAAAGGTCACACAAGAGTGCCCTGCCCACAGCGATTGTAAACCAGAGTTTCTGGAACTCAGTCTCGTGTCTTAATCTCCCTCCTTTCCTAACCTGTCCTTGAGGGGTAAACCAGGTTTTGCCATGAACTGCGAAGATGGAGGAACTTCCTACTGTGTCTGACCACCACAGAGTGCTGATTACGCAGTGTTAGGAACGTTTTTGTGTATAAAGGTATGTGTAATGTTCACTCATAGGATGTCCTGCTGTCTATTTTGTTAGTATATATGATTTTATTCTAAGTACGGTGGTGGCTGCATGCAGTGTGTGAAAAGCATCAGTGCCATGCAGTGTAGGTATATGCCCAGGATAATATTGTTTTATCTCATGTTCACGTGGTTCGTTTTCTTGAGGCAAAAACCCCAAAGCGACCAAAAGAGTGCATGACTCTAAGTTACTGCATTTTTGAATTCATGAGAGCCACTTAAAATAATCTGTGATGGCTGGAGAAACTATTCATCACTTGTGTATAGTTTTTAACAATGTTGACAACCCATAAGAAAATCACTGTGGGAATCAACCTCCTATTGTTAAGATAATGTAAATACATGAGAGGGCAGTGACTCAAAAATGGGAGGAAAAAGGCAATTCCTGTCCCTCCTTCCTGCAGTCTTTTTTACCCTTTCTGTGCTCCAGTGTAATTATTTGTGCTAGAGCGAGGTGGCCATCGGCCTGAAAGCGCGGTGGCATGGACAGGTTGCCGTGGGGGAAAGTGGCATATCAGCTTGCAACACCTCAGTCGCTCCCTGGTGAGTTCCCCTGACCCTGCAGTAAATACCAAAGGGCTTGACTTTCAGAGCAAGCTGCAAAAGCTACTTTACGTTGCTTGCAAGGTAGAAGATCGTGCCTGAGGGCTGTAGACAGTAATATGCAACATACTTAGGCTCTAAGTTGCCTCATTCTATTTTCTTTTTACACCTGTATAGATGTGACCTGATTTGGTGATGTTTTATGGTCACTTCCTAGTGGTTAACATGGTCGCAGAAGACCTGAGGATCCAGACGGGGCCTCAGACTTTTTTTTTCTCCTCAAATAGAATATTTGAATAGGCTAATGGCCACAATAAACCTGTGGACAGTCCAGAACCACATCATGATGTGACAGTGATTAGTTGCTGCCATTTGGTAATGGAGACAAGACTCTCTTTTTCCCTCATTTACAAATGACCTCGGCAGCTGTCACTGGATCTTTTCAGCATATGCAGAGACACTCTGAGGCCTCCATGTGACGGAAGAGGGCTCTGGTTTTTGGGCCAGTTTTAATAAGTTTTACTGAAACTTCAAGTTTATTTGGAGTATATATATATATTAATATATATATATATATATTCCATTTTCATCTACATAAAATTTAGGCAATGCAGTCATGGAGAAATTAAACACATTGCTGCCCAAGCTTTGTCTTCAAAGGTTTCTGTGTTTGCAACAGATATATTCAACTTGTTTGGTGGTAAAAACACAACTCAACTGCATCATAAAGGATCTTCACCTTTATGCCTAGTATGTCAGATCATAGAGTCTGCAGAGTCAAAAGGAGAAGAAACAGAAAAGTGAAAGTGTCAAATATGAAGATGCCTATAATCACTTCCTAACTCGTACAGCTGGCAAAATGCTGGAAAGTCTGTGTAAGCTTTAAGGTGTTTGGAGGCTTTTTTATTTTCCTTTGTTCAAAATGGAGACCTCCCTGCCTGTTTCTCAGCAGCTATTGCAGTATTTTCTTCCTGATGTCTCTCTCCCATGGGACAGCTTCAGGCATCCCAGGAATGGCAGCGACTCCTGGGTCAGTGCAGGACATGTTCGGGTAGACATCTTACCTTGGGAAGGGGAAATGCCCCAGTAACTAACACTGCACAAGGGGTGGCATTTTTATCCCAAATATTTTAGTGTCTCAAATGATCCAGTTCCTGCATGAAAAAAACTCTGCAGAAACTGCTCTGAGCAAAGCATTGGCTTAAGCTTGAGCAAAGGAGCTGCTGTTGTCAACTTAGAGCCCTAATATTTGCCTCTTTCAAAGTAGTTGTCTATGTGGGTTGAAGGAGAGACTATGTGGCAACTGAGATGTGAGCAAATATCATACAATCATAGAATGGTTAGAGTTGGAAGGGACCTTAAAGATCATTGAGTTCCAACCCCATTGCTGTGGGCAGGGACTTCTCCCACTAGACCAGGTTGCTCAAAGCCCCATCCAGCCTGGCCTTGAACACTTCCAGGGATGGGGCATCCACAGCTTCTCTGGGCAATCTGTTCCAGTACCTCACCACCCTCACAGCAAAGAATTTTTTCCTAATATCCAATCTAAATCTCCCCTCTTCTAGTTTAAAACCATTACCCCTTTGTCCTATCACTACGCTTCCTGACAAAGAGTCCCTCTCCTGCTCTCCTGTAGGCTCCCTTCAGATACTGGGAGGCTGCTAGAAGGTCTCCCCGGAGCCTTCTCTTCTCCCGGCTGAACAGCCCCAGCTCCCTCAGCCTGCCCTCATAGGAGAAGTGCTCCATCTCTCTAATCATCTTTGTGGCCCTCTGCTGGACCCATTCCAACAGTTCTATGTCCTTTCTCTGTTGAGGACTCCAGAGCTGGATGCATTATTCCAGGTGGGGTCTCACATACAATATACGGGAGGTCTGAGAGTGTGGGGAAATTTGGCTCCTTAGAGAGATCATGTCCTTACTTCCTGGAGTGAATTTTTGCTGGCTGGATCAGTACAAGATGTTTGAACAGAAGGTTTTCATTACTATCCCTCATATCCATGGATATGGATCTTCACCTGAATTATACATGGTGGGATTTGTTGACAGCTGTACATGATTGGTAAGGAACGGGATTAAACAAATGTATCAGGTTTTACTGTCATGTTTGGATTTTCTTTACAGGCTGCCTGTTGTAGAGTTAACTGTTTTTAATGGACTTTATAAAGTATTGTTATTGGTTGTTTCTGGAGAATCCACCTGATTTAAAATGTTTGAGGCCATTGTTTTTGTGGTGGAAGATAGCACAAACTGGTACCATCAATGAGATCACTGGACGTTAGGCACCCAGTCTCCCAGTCTCTGCAGATTTTAAATAAAATTGTGCAGAAAGAATGTCTCCTGGTTCATGTAAGCATATTGCCACAAAGTGCAGCAAAGAAACCCCATGCAGACGTCAGTCTACCTTCTTTAATGAAGTAACAGCCAGCATCAGTGCAGGCAGCAAGGAAGAGTGCAACATACTGCAGTACAGACACACAGCAGCTGCTTTCTAACATACATTTAATAATGTAAGGCCAATAAAATACCCTGATAGAGGCCAAGTCACTTTGGAAGACTCCAGATAGAGACTGATGAATGATGAAGTAACCAAACCCATAATGTTTGTTTAATTACTTTATTTGTTTTTAAATAACTTGCTATTTTTACATAATGCTTGCCAGGAAGTAGGGATGTAAAGTTGCTGATTTACTTTCCTTTCAAAGGATTTGAAGGAGCAAGGCATACCACAGAATACTTCAGTATCACTGTTCAGGCTTGCCTGATGGCAAGGAGGAGAGGAGGAGGATCAGAGGAGTCGCTGTGTGAGGCAGGGACTGAGTTCTGACCCACTCAGTGAAGAAGGGGATACAGGAGAGGGTGTGAGCCTGGGTAGCAGTGAGAGAGAGGTAGGAGGGGAAGCTCAGTTGGAAAGGGGAACAGGTGCTGTAATAGGACGAGCAACATAATGTTTGTAAGAAAACAAGTGGTATGGGCATGTAATAGGGAAGTAACCCCATTTGCTAGCTTGAAAGTTGCAGGACTGAGAAAGACGTATCACATTTGGAAACAACTTTGGCACCTCGCAAATGCTGTGAACAGTGTGGGTGGTTAAACCCCCCAGGACTTGGTTCTGTCGCCTTTGCTGATTTTACTGCTGGAGTAGTCCCTCTTTGGTGGTAGTAGTAAAAGCAGTAGAAAGGGGGCCCAGGATCTGGACTTCTCTTCAAATGTATGATGGAAAGACCTCTATAAAATGGACTGCACCTAAATGATTCAATAATTAAACCTACAATTAAGATAAAGATAAAATCTGGAATCCCAGAGGAGAGTTGCTGGAAAGTAACAAAAGGTAGCCAGTAAACCTGTCAGATACAATAGTCTTGCAGAGAGAAGGACTGGCTTCATTGTAGCATTAATTACTTATCACTATTGTCAGCCTTCTGCCTTGCTGAGAGATGTACATATGAGCTTAGATGCAGGCCTCTAGTTCTGGATCTCTGTTGCAGCCACTGAGCCCTGCTGACAGAAGAAGCATGTTCCTTCTCCTTCAGACACACAGCCACTGCTTTGGGAGCTTGTCCTCTTTCCATAATTTAGAGTGCCACTGGCTCTGGGTTTCATATAAACAATCCTTGAGTCATTGCCCAGCACTTTCTGTCAATACGATGGTAAATGCTGACAGCAAAACTACTTTTTACTGGAGCACCAGTTCTTTGAAGGCTAGAAGTAACCATGCTCTTCTCCTGCAGAGCAAACATTGCTGATCGTGTTCTGCCACAGCAGGTTGTACATGTCCCAGAACAAAACGAAGATTTGTTAAAAAGGGTGGGTGATTCTCGTTTCCAGTTTGGGAGGTATTTTTCAGGAGCTTTTATTTCTTGCAATATTTTCCTATGCTGAGAAGCAGGACACGCTGCTGTCTCGGAGGACCTGCTTGCTCGCTACTGCCTCTTACTGCTGCAGAGCTTCCCTGCTCTGCGAGAAGTGGAGTGGAAGAACCTGTTTGATTCAGGGGGAACCTGTAGCTGTGTGGTCTGAGGACAGAATTTTGGGTTCTGTATGGAACTCACCCTTCTATTTTTAACTAAAAATCTGTAGCTATGATATCAAAATTCATTCAGGCTGAAACTTCATGGAAACAAAATTGCAGTTGGGAAGTAAGCAAATGGTTTTCTTGTTCGGTTGGATGTTTTTACCCTTTATTTTTTTACAAGAGGTCTTGAAGTTGTCCACTGGTTTCAAGCTGGTTAATTTTTTTATTTTTTTTTTCCTGGTGGATTTTAATATTTTTTTTAGCTTTAAAATACTCACAAGTAGAATTATAAAGAACCACCACATGCTGCCATTCAGAAGGTACATGAAGGCCAAGATATAAGATTTCCTTATTTACTGTACCATATTCTTCCAATGGTCTTGCAATGAACAGGAGGGTTCAGTTTTACTTGGCCATATTGTGGCTCGCTAGTATTGTCTGGTGGCTGTGGAGACAGTAGTCAGCTTGCATGCTATCAAATTAATTCCTGCAGAATCTAATTAAAGGGGTCTGTCTACAGCAACAGTTTTGCTGGGTAGGGTTTAGGGAAAGCCTTACCAGAAAATAACTTGGTTCTTGTGTATCTTTATTCTATTTGGAGTATTCTTTTTATCAAAGTTTCTGCTGCATTGAAAATCTGCATCACGCAGAAGCTCACTGTGGAGTCTGTAATTGTGATGAGAGCTCATTACAGAGATAGAATATACTGCCAAAAGTGTCAGTGCTTTTGCAAAACAACTAGCTCTTAACAACTAGAAAGCGTCATTTGAAATGTCAAATTTTTTGCCCTTCTGCCACCTGTTTGTTTGCTTATTGAGTTTTCATTTTTTTCCTTCAATGACAGCAAAGTTTTTAAAAGGCAGATGTGAAGAAAGCCTCCACTAAACTCAAAATCTCTTCTTTTTTTTTTTTTCTTTCTTTTTTTTTTTTTTATTTTCCCAAAAATGTGGAGATGAACAAGCAGAACTGCAGACCCCATTTTCTTATTGTGCCCCAACTTTTGCTGGGAAGCTGAACCAAAGGCTCTGTGTCTGCAAAAACCAAAACACTGAGCTAGCTACACATTTCCCCTCTCCTGAATCTCCATGTGGAAGGTGTGTGGCCCTCCAGGATCAATCCCCTAAACAACCGGTAGGATGGCAGCCTCATGCCTCATACATCCAAGTCCTCCAACTCCCTGCTGGTGGAAACGTGTCCCGTATGAAGGCAAAGGAAAATACAAAGAACAATTATAGATCTTTGCTGGGTTTCTGATGCTGGTAAGATCCAATTGAAATTTCTCATCCGACTGTCCCGAAGAGAGGAAAAACACTTATCGCAAAGATTCATGATCTGAAAGCCTGATAGGATCTGCCGTTTCCATAGAGCCGGGCCCTAGATTTCCATTTAATGTAATTAAGCCTGAAGATTTATGAATACAACAGGCCAGAACTTGATCCATGTTCATTTTCAATTACTGCAGTGAAAGGCCTCCATCCAGATGTCTCTATTTACAGCATTCACACAGGCAGGACCGGGGGCTGGCGGGGAGGGGGGAGGGACCGCAAATTGTCACACTTGTTAATTCTTCACTGAGGACACTCAGCAGAGGTCTTGGCTTTGACCTGGTGACAAAAGGCAGGGGTCCGCTGGAGCAAGTGCATCAATGATGAGGGGGCTGACCCGCTGACCTGCCAGGGTCACTCCCTCTGCTTTGTAGGTATTTGGGTAATAAAGGGGGTTCATTCCTTATTTTTATTTCTGTTACAGTGCCGGGGCATGGAAAGAAAGAGAGGAGCTCTGATGTGAAAGACAAACATACATAATGAGAGGATCAAGCTTCCCCTGGCAACAGTAACCACTATGAAATGCTACAGGGGAAATACACAGTACTTAGTGACCCACATAATCAGGACTATTTTAGCAACATTGTTTTATTTTTCTTTTGAAGCTTCCCCCCACTCCCCCATCCCTCTCCGTGTTCCCAGATCCATACTTTAGTTCGATGAGCAATATTCGGGCATAGCGTCTTTTCAGTGGTACTGGAGCTGGCCTGATGCTCTGTGTATGCTTTTAATGATGCGTGTGGTGGCTGGTACAAAACCAAGTGTTGTACTGCCTGTACGTGTTTTTATTCCAGTTCCTCAAGGCTCCTGACAGCCTCACGCTAGCCACCTTTTTTTTTTTTNTTTTTTTTTTTTTTTTTTTTTTTTTTTTTTTTTTTTTTTTTTTTTTCCCCCCTTTAAAAATGTTAAAGAAAAGTAACTGGAGTGTCACTGTAAAAAGAATACTGTACCTTTCAGATATCTACACAGAGCTTGGGGCTTTGTTCATCTTCGACAAAGCTAGTGAAACATTGTGTGTTCCTAAAAGCGGCAGTTTTTCTCTCATAATGGTGTTTCTATTTTCACAGCACAAGGAACAAGCCTGTGACAGCGCGATATTGTTTTCACTGAACTATAATTGCACGTCATAAATTAAAATATCTTCATTAGAGCAAAACCTTCACAATTTTTCCAAAAGGCTAGATTATTTCTTGAAATAGCAGAAAATGTTCCACTCCATTAGCATTTCAAAGAGATTTATTTCTTTTGCCTTCGAAAGCTGTATCGTTTTGGCTCACAGATAGGTTTAGAGATTTTAAAGGGATTTGAGCAAACTTTGCCAATGTGAAATTATGAGGGTTGGGGTTAGGGCTGGGTTAGGTTTAGGGGTTAGGGCTAGGATTTAGGTTTCGGGGTTAGGTTTAGGGTTCCATTTAAGGTTTGGTGTTAGCATTAAGGTTGGGGTTAGGGTTTAAGGTTAGGGTCAGCCATTGGGGTTAGGTTTAGGATTACAATTAGGATTAGCCATTATGCTCAGTGTTAGTGTTACTTAGGGTTAGGGTTATGAGCAAAACCAGAAGTACAAAGCATCTTCTCTCATCCATGAGTTTAATTTCTCTCCCAGTTCGTTTTGCTAAGGGCAGCATCACAAATTTGCCAGCTCTTCAAAGGAAGGCACTGGTTCTTCTGACTCCTCCTTTCTCAGGGGGAGCTGGCATTTGGGGGTGGACCTCTGTGGTACTGGTCTGTCTCATCTATGTCCTTATGGAGGGATTTGACTTTGAATCTTCAGGGAAGACATTGGCATGAAAACAGGCAAGGGAAGATGTGGCTGAGGCATTAAAGGAAGGAAGATGGATCCTGCAGTGTATCCTCCTGGTCTCTGTATATACCAATATATCAATACAACTGATGCCCTCATGAATATTGTTTTCCATAGTAAACCCGGTTGCAACAATCAGGGGTCCCACATACGCCCAGGTTTTATGCATGGACTTAACCCAGACTTTGTTGGTTAGACAATGGGATCGCTTTTGGTACTTGTATCTTGGTGCATATATCTTTTGCAGGTTCAGAATCAAAGCTGATGGGTCCGTAATTACATCTCTTCCTTATGCAGTTGGATTTGCCACTTGGAAAATGGCCTGTAATGATGTAAACTGCTTTATTAATAAGACATAACCCTTCCTTTTCGCCTGTACCCTACTGAATTCTGCTTCAGAGATGACTGATTTCATCCTAGATAATCTCAGCAATGAGATCTGGTTGCTTTACTCTTCCTAAAAGATAGTGTAAAGGACTGAGAGTGGTAAGAAATTATGATTTACTGCTGGCACCTCTGTCTAACGCTAGTACACAGTCTGTTTTCAAAGTGTTTCTCTTTATTAACTACAGCCATGATTTCTTGAACTGGAGAATTTTGGTCTGTTCTTCTACAAAACAATACTTTTGTCTTATTGTTAAATAGTAATATCCTTTGCACAACCAGCCTTTATGACTGATCACATTTCTTGGCTTTCATCAGGCCTCAATGGTGTATGTTCCTCCTTTAGTTTATCATGTACAAGATGAGCTCATACCCTTGCTGAAAATGCCCAAGAAAACACACTTGGCTGTCACTGACACATTGTCTGGATAATATTCATAAATATATAATATATAATAAATAAGCATTTATTTTTCTCTCTGTACCATGCTTCTCCCTGATTATTTTGAACATTTTGTCTTGAGCCACAGTGCAGAAGGTTAAGATACACTTATGAAATCCTTTGAACTGCCAGCAAAGACACCTGTTTTGCTTTCTCAAAAAAATCAGACAGAATAATCTGCTACTCAAGGCAAAAATAGCTTCCTGTCATAGGGACAGCAAAAGATGGATTATTTCAAAAGGGCCAAGAAAAATCTTTAACCAATATCTCAGTATGACAATATTCAGAAAACTTTTTAAAAGCAATTCATATTCAAGATCTCTACTTTAAACAAAATCAGTGTGAACTTGGTGATCTTACTCAGTTACTGATTCAAAGTCTCCTGAAGGCCAAAATGCTTGTAAAACTCTTTAAAATAGCCTTGAATCCAGTGTCATCGGAATAGCAAAAGCATTTTCCTAACCACTACATTAAACTGTACGGAGTTGTGGAGGACCGATCATTCATTCTCTTAAATATTTTTTTCTGAATTAGATGAGCTGTGCTTATTTGCTTATTTTTTTCCAAAATATGTTTGGGGTTTTTTTTTTTTTTTTTTTTAATTAGAAACACCTGATACAGTAAGTAGAACCAGAAGTACTCCATTTGCCTTTTGTGGTGCTAATGCAATATAATTGCTGTTGTGAGGATGGTTTTAGCTTGTTCTCTGAATAGGGCCAGGAGTCTGTTGTTGAGTTGGTGTGTTAGAGATGCGAGCAAACTCTTCAATATTCAAGTGTTTTATGAAAGAAAGAGCTGGAAAATTAAAGTAATTAAAGTTGAAAATCCCCAATGTAACTTCATTTTAACTGAGATGTTGTTGATTGCTTGTATTCTGCTTTTCTCCTTGTGGGTTTGATAAATGAGGCACTTGCCACACCAGTTAAAATTTCAAACTGCATGTTTTGCTGTGAGGTTTCAGATGAAGTTTATTTGTTGCCTAGGTAACAAATCCAGATGTGGCACTCATCTGTGTATTTTGCTGAGTTACGTGGAACAAGCTGAGGACAAACACAGGAGTCTGTACTCAGTTAAAGTATATGCTGTGGTATCCCCGTGTGTTACTAGGGAAAACAAACACTGTACTTCTTGTCGTTTGAATTTGTTTGGAAACAAAACCAGAAGCTTGGCATTTAGACATAAATAACTCCCTATATGATTGCCATTATCTTTCATTGACCTAAGATTGTTTTATTTTAGAGAGTAATTGCTTTGCGTATTGATTAAAGCCTCATGACTCTAGTGTTTCAACAGAGGAGAAAATTCAACCAGAGGGAAGAACAGGATTGATTGCTGTTGCAGAAAAGCAACAGCAGCCTGTGTCTTATTATCTCAGATAACTTTAATCTCGGAACTAGTTTTCTAATTGCAATTCACTTTAAAATGTATACTTCTGAACTGCAAAGCTCAGCTTGCTGCTGGAATAGATAGATATTGATCATAATTTTGCACATCTCTATAGTACAGAGATGTCTTCTTGTCTTCTTGGAAGATCAACTACATTTTCTAGAGAGTAATGCACCTGGCAAACAAAAGTGCCAATACTTTGCTACTAAAGGGATTACTGAGAAAAAAACTCACAGCCCTGCCATAACAAATCTAACTTTCTGCTCTGTGCTGTTTAATGAGGGAACGACCTGAGATTCAATGCTATAGACATTTAGAAAATATCAAAGGTATTTTCTGTCTTTAATAAGCTTAGAAATGAAAGTAATATTCACAGTGCAAATATGTTGTATTCCTAATGTACCTAGAATCATACTGATTTCAGTGGGAGATTTTCCAGTATCACAGCAAATTATCCTCCTGTTGCCTGATCTCTCCTCAAACCAAAATGAGTGAGTGATCTAAAAGAGGGTGCAATCACCATTCTTCGTTTTGATGAATGGCTCAACTGCTAAGAACAAATAGCAGCTAAAGTGGTAGTTGTGATTGTGGTCTCAGGCTCCCTCTCTGGGCTGAGACTGCCCCTGCTCCAAGCTTCTCCACCTCTGCCCTGGCTTTGGAAGCAGAGTTGAGTCTCTTGAACTTTAGAAAGCAGAGTGGTGGGATTGAAGAAGCAGTGAGGACAAGCTTGATTTTGTGCAAAGAGCTTTGAGCAGTTCCGGCCCTGCTGACGTCAGTGAGACTTTTGCCATAGCCTTGGATAGGATAAGGATTTTTTTTTGTGATGGGAGGATCTATCAGCAAGGCCGTGGATGCCATCCCGTGCTGAATCTGAAGGAAGCTGCTGATAAGTTTCTTATGATGAAAATGTCCTACAGAAGGCGGTTTGCTGGGCAGGAATGAGTCACGAGGGACCACAGCTGAAGAGGTTGGAAATAGCTTGAAATCCGCCCCCCCCCCCCCCCATCACTCAACTTGCATGTTCTCAGACAATAACAGAAATATTGGCTCCTAATGTCTAAGGTTCTTGCACTGTAAAATGATTACACAAATTCTGAAGGTTGAACAACTCCATTTTACCTTATCATCACTAAAAGGATAACTAAATTTGGGAGGCAATCTCATTAATATTGATTGGAGTGCTTTAAACATATTACGAGACGTTCTGAAATCTTTGGAATTACGTAGACTTTTCCCTTGGACACCTCAGGTCAAATCCTGTCAATTCTGTGCACTTTAATAATCACAGAGACTAGCACACATTTGCTGTGACCAAAGTGACCCGAAGGAGGATCCTGACAATGTTGTCTTAACCTCCTCAATAGTTTTTCATGTTATGTCAGTTGTTTAAATGTGGATTTATATATTTATGGTATAGTTCATATCATATATTATATGATAGTTCTTCTATAATGATTCAGAGAAATATTGAGAATATATTACATATTCCACATGGATCTGTACCCTGAATTATTCTTCCATTTTTAAAGACAGTTGTTTGGCTTAGCAGTGGTGTGTTTGAGAGGCTCCATAAGGTAATATTAAATTTTTAAAAAGCGCACATCTGTCAGCTCTTGACAGCAATGAATCTTAAGTAGGTTTGCAAGTTATTTATGGGTATCAAAGTGATGTTCCTATTGTAGATCAAGAGCCATAGCGTGCTTCCCCTCTCTCCTGCTTTCCCCCTTGCAGTGCTGTAAATCTAACTTCTGCCCATCCTTTTGTTCGAAGAAAAGCAGCCATATTGTGCTGATTGCTATTAAATTAAAGCAGAAAGGGAGGGAAACAAATGCGGAAGCCAATCTTACCAGCAGGGATACCACTATCTTTTATTTTGCCCTTTGAGGGTCACAAAGTCATGGCAGGCAGCTGACCTCTGATAACCTTTTCAGTGCCACAGCATGCAGTTTCTTTCGGAAGAACTTAATTAAACACAACTGAAGTTCCTGGCTAACATTTGTTCCTGAAAAGAGTCGTCTTTGGTGTTTTCTGCTGAGGGGACAACAGAGATGCTGCTTTTGTTCCGATGAGAAAAGTTAGCATATGTTAGTTAAGGATTTGTGGTTTCCTATAGTGGTGCTGGGTCTTTCTTCGGGGTTCTCAGCACCACCATTGAAGCACCGTAGCAGTGGAGGAAAAGCAAACCAAACAAGCTTAAAACACATTTTTATGTGAGGTTCCTCCAACTTACTGAGGGCTGTGTGTAGCTTGGTTTAAGGGAAATAAAATTATGTTCTCCCTATAGAGTTGGTGATGTATCTGTGGTAGTCCATGTCGTTGATGTGGAGCATAGAGTATGGAACAAGTGTCCACTAAAGCTTGACTATGAGCCCCAACAAAGTTAATTACAGCAAGATGAGATTTATTTAATTTTTCTGTTGTGGGAATATGCCTGGCAACCAGAGAGAATAAACAATTTTGATGGTATAGGATAAAAATCGAGAACATTGAATTTAGAAAGCACCTGCCAGGTGAAGCGTGTGTTGTCATGAGTTAGAGATCTTAATTGTAGAAATATCTGGATATAAGTCACCTCCTGTATGTTTGGTGTTTTTTTTTTTTTTAGTTCAATCATACTGGCATTTTGTATGTGGAATCTGTGGCAGAATATGCGACCAGAATAAAGACTGTTAATGATTCCTGGAAATCGAGCTGGGTTCTGTACTTGCTGTTTGCTGAATCTCTTCAAAACAGAAAACATTACTGCCAGGTCTCTTGGTCTAATTCTGGATATGTGGGCATCTGTATGAGTCTTTACTGGAGATAAATTTAACATTTTAGCATTACTGCACTAGCAACAGGCAGAAGGAAAACCTTTCCTTTTCTCAGTGGCACAGGCTGGGAGTTGGCACCACTGAGTCAGGGGTTTGGGCAAGGAAGATGGTCCAGTTCTCTGACAGGAGGAGTGATATTCCAACACAGGGGCAGCTCTCATCATCTGCTACCTTCTCTCATAGCATCCGGGGTTCTCAGTTTGAAATATCTCACTTCATTTCCCAGATCAAATCACAAGGCCTCTCTGGTAGCTGAGCTCCTGCTCTGCTAGAAGTCCTTTCTCGTTTGGATAGGAACACCCTGTGGATTCTCGGTGCAGACAGGAGCAGAGGAGGACCTCCTGCACTTGTGGGTTGTCCTGGGTGTTGCTGTGGGAGGTGAAGTGGCATTGCTTCATCAAGAGTGATGGCATGGTGTGTGGGGAAAGAACGGGGAAAGGAATACAATATGCCAGAGAAGACTTCTTCTCTTTTTCTGAAGAGACATCTGCCATAGCAAATCCCAGCTAAGCAAAATTTTCTCATTATTTGCTCTTCAGTTTTCTCTTTCTTCCTTTTGCCCCTGATCTTTGGTACTGTTTATCTTAATCCTGCTAAAGAGAAGCTTGGATGATGTGTGCTGAGGCTGTCATTTTCCTCGGAGCCAACGTGTTTGTTTCTGTGCAGGCAAAGGGTGTGGAAAGCATCTGTTTTCAGGGCTGGGGCCATACTGAGTAGAAATGACGCAGTCAAAACTGCCTGGAAAGATCAGGTTACCAGCTCATTACAGGGAATGCATCCTGGTAACTGTAAAATGAGCTTCCATATTCCCTCATTTCTAGCATCTAATTTGCTAGGTGGTTTTGTATATTAGCATACGTTGAAGTGTGTGGGCACTTGTATGGCTCTTTCTTTAAGAAACAAAAACATTAACCCTCTAGTACACCACCTGTTTGCACTTCATTGTCAACTATGAGGGGTTATTTTATTGGCTTCATTGTTTCACTTTTCATTAACTTTTTTCTTTATTAACATGCAGGCTGCAATCCGATTTCTTTTTGCCAGAAATGGACTTTGTTTGTCATTAATACCATACTTCTGGCTGCATTTCTTTATTTAAAAGAAATAAAGGTTTTCTTTTATATCTAGTCTTTATATCTACCCTTGGTCTGTGTCTCTGTCCTAGTGGCTTTCCAAATGTACTTGATTTAGCTTTTCAATATGTAATTAATGCCAAACAAGTTAATTGCTTTACAAGTGTCCAAAATTCCCTCGTTTCATTTCTATTCATTTATCAACCTTCATTATACAGCCACTGTTCCACATAAACACAAATGATTGTTAATGAATGCCTAATGTCGTATTCATTAGAAAATCAGGTTAATGGCTAGTAATGAATATCCGAGCTACTTGTTACTTTCAAGTATGTTTTTTTTTCCTTGTTGATTACAATACTTCTTTAATCGACAAAGAAATCGTACCTGTGTGTTAGGCCAACTGAAACATGATGAGGTCAAGCCTTTGCGAGAACCCACAACCATTCCCATGTTGCAGGTGCTTTCTTGTTAGTGGGAATGCTAAAGATATTTGACAAAGACAGACAACCTGTAAATGCTAGTTTATTCACAGTTTGTGATTAATCTACTTAGAGTGACTACTCATGTTTTTAAAAATGTTTTAGCCAAGTCAAGGTGACAAGGATCATTCCTAGATGCCTTTCTACAGTCTCAAGAGATTATGTGGGATTACTATCTGTAGCTGGCACATACTAAAACACATAGAAATTCTAATAAATAGCGTATTTCTCATTGTGGCAGTGTATGGTGCAAACTTGCTTTCCACCTAGTTTTTCAAGCCACTAAGGTTCAAGATAGGTGAGCACTCAAATTGAAGGCAGTGGTAAGTTTTATACTAATTAAACTTTGACTGGACAGTGCTATTTCACATGCTACTGTATATCCATGTGCTGTTACAGATCATGGGAATGAGCAGCTCTTACATGATTTAGACCACAGATCCCCAGCTGCTGTGCATTATTTCACCCCATGAAGATGATTTGCCCCTATAAACTTTTAAAGCAGCATTTGAAGAATGTATTTGTATGGCTATAACTGCTGCTCTGATAGCTGATGCTGTGTGGAGGTTTTCTAGGAATTGATCTGCTTTAAGGTAGTTTTGGGTATGGAAATACAGTTCTGCACTGAATGTTGGATAAGACCCAACTGATACCTTCAGAAAATATGCTTCGGGGAAGACCTTTGAATCACAAGTAAAACCGGGTTCTGACTTTTTCTGTAGTTTGAAGTTCACTTGTACTTATCCCAGAGCAGATATGAAACTCTACCCTGACCAAATGGTTTTCTAGCCAAGAACATTCTTTCACCTCTACCAGAGGTAGCACATTTTCACCTCTGGTCTCTATAACTGTTGTATATTATGTTAATTTATTAGCATGGTTGGTACCTCCCACCCCAGTTATTCCTGTGTGTTGATGAGCAAAGCAATTCTTAGATGTCGGCTATGGTGAAGTGTTTTAAAATGCTGTGTTTTGTTTTAAAAGGGTTTACTAATCCTGATCATATTATTCAAATACAAATGCATGTATGTCCATGAATGTGTAGTGCCTTTCACAGATATTAGAGATAAGTAGCATTGAATAGTATCTCTTTTTTTGCTTTATAAGGTTCTGCCTGCCAAAAAGATTTGGCTATTTGAAGTTGTACATCCCTAATAACTAGTCCATATTTCATATTTTGTTTTATAAAGTGTTGGCTCATTTCTGGTATTGCTTCTGCCATGGTAACATGAAGGCCTGGAGCTGGTAGGAATATTTGAACTGGAGCTATAGCTCTTCTGAGGGCTCAGGAAGCAAAGTATCTGGTACTGTTAGCATTGATATCCATCAACAATCTTCCTCTTTTGCCTTATTAGACATTAAAGGGATTTCACAAACATATTGAAGAGTAATGGTGATGAACACAGACCTGTTGGACCCTGAGCACAATGGCTCTTTACAGCTATGAAGAAATTACTTCTTATTGGTAACTAAACCTTGGAAGAACACATTTACCCTAATTATAAATGGTGTGAAAAAGAGTCCCCAGAGTGACTGTGCAGACTGTTGTTTCTCAAACATTGCAGATTTTCTTTTTTAAAAAAGAAACACAATACAGTTAAAATGTAATTGACTCTTCATAATGTTCCTGTCTAACAAATTACAATGT
This sequence comes from Pedionomus torquatus, assembly GCA_013398155.1. Classification (NCBI taxonomy): domain Eukaryota; kingdom Metazoa; phylum Chordata; class Aves; order Charadriiformes; family Pedionomidae; genus Pedionomus; species Pedionomus torquatus. The sequence continues at coordinate 30,803 of VZRU01020011.1, read as the reverse complement.
GAAATAAGATGAGAGAATTTATGCAATGAAAGACAGTAAATTGTATTTATTACTTAATCAAAGTATTTAAGTGGCAGTGGTGCCTCAGAGGACATTATCTGCTCCTAGTTAATGATGGTAGTTTGGTAGCAACCGTGGCCAGGATTAGGGTCCTATATCAGCATAACAACTAGGTGCGTGTTGTGTGTTTGATCTCTGGGAGCATCATTTAACAGTGGCTACAGTCAGAATAATTCCCAAATGTATATTGCATATGTTGAAAGTTGAATATGTGCTGTAGGAATTTTCTGAATCATTTCTACTGACATCCCAGATTTCATCAGCCCACTTTCTGTCTGCTCAGTACTTTGCATGACTGAACTTTAATGAATGCCCAGAAATGTAGGCCTGTGCTGGGGTTGCTCATTAGGCAAAGACAGCTGAAATAGCTGCTAGATGCAATACTGAAGAGCATTGTGGTATCTTCAGGAAGATCATTGTGGTATCTTCAGGCAAGTCTTTAATGGGTGACTTTGGAACGGGTTAGAACACATTTAGAACACAGGTTCCTGACTCTGGCCTGGAAAGGTAGCCAATTAATACCAATATAGGGCTTTAAATTACTATGAGAATAATATCAAGTTAAGTCCCAGGTATGTCATTTTACTTATGATTATTTTGAGTGAGTCAAGAGTGTCAGCCAGTATGTGGTGGAGAAATCTCATGCTTTGTCTTTCTAATTGACTTGGGGAGTAGAAATTTCTGTTCAGGCAGTCTAGCTTTTAATGTTGTCTAGCACTGGATGATTTAATTTCTAGTAAATTATCAGCTGAGTATTTGATTTCAGAAACTGTTTACTAGTGTGACATGTACAGAACTGAGAAGCTGATCAAGGAAATCTGATTATGACAGATCACCTCACCATACTGCAAACCTGCATTAGGAAAGACTAAAATATGAGCTGAAATTTCTGTTATGCCACCAGTCAGTATCCTTAGATCTATTATACCTTTGAAATCTCTATCTGAAATCTCTTCCATAAACTATGTATGTGCTCAGTTTGCAAGAGCAGAATGAATAAAAACTCAACAGATTTATAAATATGTTACAGGAGGTCCCTTGTTGCCCGGCTTGTGTGAATGGAGTATCGTGGGCTGGAGACGTTGACTGCTGCACTGTATGTACAGTATCACAACCGCTGTACTGCATTCCGTGTGGCTTTGTTTGGTCTGCTCTACTGGAACCAGTCCTCCATTCACAAAGCGTTGTTTGGGTCTTCAGTGCTCTTCACTGATGACCATCCTGCATACAGATAAGGAGGGCTTGAATTTTTGACCCCCTTATTCTGCTGCAAGGAGGAGAAAGACACCTGGTAGCAAAATGTGTAGCCTGTAGATCGTAGACAACAGACATACTTGGTAGGTCAGAAGTATTGCTGGCACCTGGGAAAGGATTGGTGGAACACATAGGGGTGAGATACCAGGGCATGTAGAAGTCCTGGATTGAGGGACAGAGCTTGGCATGTAGCTTGGGGAACTCATGGAACAGCACAGCTCACCTCTGCCGGATGAGCCAGACCTGCAAGCTGATAGTGAGCAAACATCCAACAGGAAACGCCATCCTAGACCTCCCTTTTCCACTCACAAAGTTAACAGATTTTAAACTCGTTTTAGTAGGTGCTATTGCCACATAAGTAGTATACATAAGCATTCCTAAGATTACCATCATAACTGTGGGAGATGTTTTGGATTATTTTCTGTATAGATCTAATTTTTAGTGTAGTTTTTAGGAATTTCTGTTTTGATCAGGCTCGGAGACAGTATTCTCGTGCTATTGTGTAGCTCTTGATCTTCTGACTGATTAAATAAGCCCTTTTCCCCCCACAAAGATTATAAAGCAATGCAAAACAACAACAAATAAAACCTCGCTTGGTATAATCTTTAGTACTATTTCTAGTACTATCACCTTTTGCATTTAATGTGCTATTCAGATGATTCTGTGAAGAATATTGTAGGAATACATAGATGTTGAAGCATTGATTTTATTATTCATCTTCTGTGTAATAATCAAAATCAGCTTTGTAGGTGCAATTTTCTTTTCAGTAGAGGTACAAAGCAGAAAAATTACAAGAATAATTTCATCTTTCTCTTCCAAATAAAAATAAATAGATGAGTTCATCAAGGAAATTGCTGACCTGTTATATTTTTTTCTTTCATTTGCTAATGATCCCCCTTTTCAGTGAATGAAGCTTGAGCCTGGTGATTTTTTGTGCAATGTGTACATGTATATCTGGTAAATTAATGTCAGTGTGTTGGGGAAGATGGTAGCCACAGGCCAGGGCTTTTCGTTGCCATGGATCCATTGCAGACCTCTCTGATTGTAGCTTGTTAGGGCTTTGTTTAAACAAGTAGGAACTGGGGGGGAGGGTTTTCAGCTATTTCTGTCATTTACATTTTAAATGTTCTAATTGTCCTAATTTCCTTCCTATTTATGGTGAATGGTTAGGGGAGTAAACCTTCAGTGGTGACCACTACACTCTTCAAACTCAGGCCACACACCCTGTCCATGTTTTTTTTTTTTTTTTCTGTGTGCTATTCTGGCATGGAAGGATTTAGCTTGCCTTGGCCTATCTATTGGAGACAACATACTGTACCTTAGATACATAGATGTTCATCACCCGTAAAGTATCACATGAGAAGTGACAGTACTGATTTGAACATTAGTTTTAGAACATACTGCTCAGTTCCACCATGATATCTGACTTGGTCAACTGTGGCACTTGCTTGAATTCACCACAGTGGTTTAAATAGAGAAAGAAACCCTCTAATAGTTTCCATTGCTGAATGCACTGAGACCAGGTTTGGGCTGAACACAGCTTGCTGCATGTGAAGTCCAGTGACCCCTGCTCTGACCATGGCGGTAGGTCCCAGCCTGTGCTGCAGCTGCTGCTGTTGTGCCAGTGGGGGGGACGGTTGTGATGACAAAATGTCAGCGGGCATCTGGCCTTGTACAGGCGGCAATAGAATCATAGAATCATAGTAGAATTGTCCAGGCTGGAAGGGACCTCCAAAGGTCATCTAGTCCGACCTCCCTGCAGTCACAGGGACATCCCCAACTAGACCAGGTTGCCCAGGACCTCGTCGAGCCTCACCTTGAATATCTTCAAGGGAAGGGGCATCAACCAGTTCCCTGGGCAACCTGTTCCAGTGCTCCATCACCCTCACAGTGAAGAATTTGTTTCTAATATCCAGTCTAAATCTGTTCTTTTCCAACTTAAAGCCATTGCCTCTCGTCTTATCACTGCGGGCCTTTGTAAACTGACTCTCCCCAGCCTTCCTTTTGGTCCCCTTCAGGTACTGGAAGGCTGCCATTAGGTCTCCTTGGAGCCTCCTCTTCTCCAGGCTGAACAACCCCAGCTCCCTCAGCCTATCCTCATAGCTGAGGTGCTCCAGCACCCTGATCATTTTTGTGGTCCTCCTCTGGACTATGCTCCATCAGGTCCATGTCCTTCCTATATTGAGGGCTCCAGACCTGCACACAGTACTCTAGGTGGGGTCTCACCAGGGCAGAGTAAAGTGGCAGAATCACCTCTCTGGATCTGCTGGAAACACATCTTTTGATGCAGCCCAGGATGTTATTGGCCTTCTGGGCTGCAAGTGCGCACTGCCTGCTCATGTCCAGCCTCTCGTCCATCAGCACCCCCAAGTCCCTTTCTTCATCACTCCTTTCTAATACCTCATCCCCTAGTCTGTATTGATAGCGCTGTGTCCAAGTCTGTCTGATAAAACAGCTGTGTCCAAACCTGTTTCCCAGGGTGGCCTTCCCATGGGGTCCCCAGTGGAAGATAGGCAATATGTGAAATTCTGCAAGGGTCTGAAGAATCAGATTTTTAGTATGCTGCTGCTGGTTTAAACTTTGCCTTTGCCAGAGGATCTGTCTTTTCTCTATGTCCATGTCAGCTACACCTGTGCAGGAGTGCTTCCCACCTCTTTCTCAAGACCTTCTGTGTGAACAGAAAATTACTGCATATCAGAAGAGCTGCTAGACCTTGTTTTCATTGCAGTTAAAGTCCTTTTGACCTTACTAAATGAAGAAAATTTAAGGTGACTTCAAGCGATGTTCATCCTCCAGTTTACTGTTACTTTAAAATCCTTTTTTACTATCATGTAGGTGTATTTGCTTTAAGACAGATGAATCCAGCTTGTTTCTATGTTTGAGAGTGGTATTTTACCCTAGTGTGAGTATTACGACTTTGCAGTGACTAGAGATTTTAAGGGTTATTACACTTAGAAGCAATATTTAGTAATGGTGCCAAGATAAGATTGATAATTATTATCTACTGACTGTGCATAATAATATACTTAATAACAGTGCTTATAATAAAAGCCAATTTGTTGACTGGCTTTTATTTATTCAAGTCTGTGTAAACTGGATATTGGGACCCAATTTATTTCTCCTTTCTTTTGCTCAGCTGTAACATGCAGCTCATTCAATGACAGCACCTAACCTTTTTAAGACCGCTTGTAACTCAAAAAAAGACTCCAGCTGGCCACAGATAGTGGTCCAATGAAGTGTTCCAGCATTGTACAGAGAAGAGATAGGATTAGGGCCGCAGTTACCCCAGTAGTCACCTTCTGCATTTCTTCAGCCATGAGGTTTTTGGGGCAGAGGCTGTCAGGAAATAAAGCAGCAGGTGGAGCAGCTGATGAAACATCATGTACAAGGGGAGATTTAGATTAGCTACTGGAAAGAAATTCTTTCCTGTGAGGATGGTGAGGCACTGGAACAGGTTGCCCAGAGAACTTGTGGATGCCCAATCCCTAGAATTGTTCGAGGCCAGGCTGGATGGGGCTTTGATCAACCTGCCCTAGTGGGAGTTGTCCCTGCCCGTGGCAGGGGGGTTGGAACTCAACGATCTTTAAGATCACTTCCAACTCTAATCATTCTGTGATTCTATGATACTATTGTACTATGTTTTGCAAATGTCACTGTTAATGTTACATGTAATAGTGTTGAGGCAGTAGGTGTTCATGGCCACTTGGCTTTGGTGTTCCTTCAGCTCGGTCACAGACTTTTCTCCCTGCCTGTGTTGTCTGTTTAGGCTGTGAGCGTTTTGGCTCAGGATCTGTCACTTGCTTTCTGTGCAGTGTTGTGCATGGTAAATAGCAGTCGTTCTTGGCCTTCAAGTTGTACAGTTTTAAAAATCATAGTCACAAAGATGACAGTTTGTCTGAGATGGAGAGGAAAGTAGATGGACCGATAAACTTTATTCTAAGGAATTATCCAGTCAACATTTGCCTATATGAATACAAATAACCATTCCAGTGGTCTTGCACTTTTATTTGGCCAACATATGGAAGATTCCTCACCTGTTTATCTGTCGCCACACATTTTTTTCCTCAGCAGTTCAAGTAATCCAAGTGTTTGTGACAGCTTCTTCACATTGCATTTTCCTCTGCTATAAACAGCTCTTAAAGAGAGACACTGTTTTCTTCTCCCAGCTGTTGAGGCATGCAAAACCGAAGTCCATAGTCCTACATCCTCGAGGTGAGCAGAAGCTGCTAGAGTCTGCAGCAGGTGTATGTGCAGAGGTCTGCAGGGGTACCCTGATAATTTAAGTCCTGGCTTTCTAACAGCACCTAGAACAAAACAATTTATTGCTAGCCCAGGTATGTGGGAGCTTGCAGGTTCTCTGTGTGTTTCTCCATAATGCAGCATCTCAGGAACATCAGTCCAAACAACTGCAGAGCTGCAGGGAGCCCGCTGGTCCCCTCATGGGCAAAACTTAGCAGGTTTTGGTGCAAATTCTGATGCTGGAAAGGGAAGGGGGAGGAAGGTCATGCTGGTGTGTCTATGGCAATATAGATATACTGGTAATACCCTCTAGTGGAGACAGGAGATCTGCCAGCAAAAAGAGGGAGTTTGCCAGCAAATTGAAATGCCAATTTGAACAGTTTCAGGACAGCTTTAACAAATAACTGTATGGCTGCTGTAGGTTTCTGTATAGGAAATATTTCATTAGTACATTTGTGCTAGTTAGAGAATGTGATTTATTTTTAAGAGTCCTAACTACCATTGTTGCTCAGGCACGGCTATGTACTAGCAACTACCGGTCAGTCCGGTCTTTTGCTACATGATTCCTAATGTTATACTTTCACATGGGGCTAAAGCATTGCATTTCTAATAAAGTAATTTACACTCTGTATTGCATAACTCTGCAATAGAGAGGCTATTAGCGGTTTTTGGAAAAAAACTTGCGTTCTCCTGATGACTGAGGGTAGCAGAGGTGAGAATTTGTTGTATACTATTTCTCACTGCTATTGCTCCTCCGCTTCTTTGTGAACTCCATAGGAACACTGAAATTTCTGCTGAAACACAAAGAGAAATATGAGAATTCAGCTGAATAAATAAGTAAATAAGAAACAACACCAAAACTTTTTTATTGTCTCATTTGCATGTAAAATGTTGCGTTATATTTTGTTAAGATTTATAGAAAAGTTATACTGGGATGTTGAGATATTTTTCAGTAATTATTAGTCTGGTGTATCTTCTAGTTCTGTTGAAACCAGCTAGATTTTAGTAGGAATAGAACTAAAATGTGTTACCTTTCCTTGATGTCTCTGTTTTGTTAGGAGATAGTGCAAGTGCTGTGGAAGAGCCTCAAGAAAGGGCCAATATACGTGAATCAAAATATCTCTAGTCTTTGCCTTGGATGATTTATCACTGCATCAAAAGGAGTGTGACCAATAGGTCGCGGGAGGTGATTCTCGTGAGACCCCACCTGGAGTCCTGTGTCCAGCTCTGGAGTCCTCAACAGAGAAAGGACATAAAACTGCTGGATCGGGTCCAGCAGAGGGCCACGAAGATGATTAGAGGGATGGAGCACCTCTCCTATGAAGACAGGCTGAGGGAACTGGGGGCTGTTCAGCGTGGAGAAGAGGAGGCTCTGGGGAGGCCTTCTAGCAGCCTTCCAGTATCTGAAGGGAACCTACAAGAGAGCAGGAGAGGGACTCTTTGTCAGGTGTAGTGATAGGACAAGGGGTAACGGTTTAAATTGGAAGAGGGGAGATTCGAATTAGATATGATGAAGAAATTCTTTGCTGTGAGGGTGGTGAGGCACTGAAACAGGTTGCCCAGAGAAGTTGTGGATGTCTCATCCCTGGAGGTGTTTAAGGCCAGGCGTGATGGGGCTTTGAGCAACCTGGTCTGGTGGGAGGTGTCCCTGTGCATAACAGGGGTGTTGGAACTCGATGATCTATAAAGTCCCTTCCAACTCTAACGATTCTATTATTCTATGATTCTACTACTTCAAATTGGAATATGTTATGGTGGAGGAAGATTTCATGGAGACCTATGCTATTTTGCATAGATCAAAATACGCAGTTTTACAAGTTACCTTTCACTCAGAAAAGTTATGTGAGGAATTGTTTATTTAATAATACAAAAGCCAGAATCTTAATATATTTTTCCAGACTTTTATCAGTGCTGCAGGTAAGGAAGCATTTTAACATAAAATACCCCAGTGATTACATTTCTTTAAAAAATGGAAATTAAACTAGTGTAGGTATTGCAAAATCAAAAATAATAGTAAAAAAGCAATTCTGATCCTTTACTACCAGTACATAAATTATCACTGTGTATACTGTCAGTAGGATTTTGATTTGATTACCTGGTAAACTGGGAAAAGCTTTTCTGACTTCAAATTTTGGATATTTTTGTATGCAAGGCCAACTTTCACTGCTGCTTGTATCATTTTGTTTTGCACACAACTGGAAGAGCTATAAAGTATGACCTGGTTGTCTGCACCCTAAGGTAGTTCAGTGGTCTGGAAATTTGCTTTCCAAGGTGCAACTACCCACAAAAATTACTGATGTAAGTTGGCTGACATCTGAGGGGTGACTCTAGATTTACACCTCTCTAGACGACAAGCTTAATTAGGCTTGCTGAAATTCTGATGGGCTCAGTTTGTTACATTGGGTTTTAGTCAAGCTCAGATATGGTGACATTTAAAGAAAATGTTTAGTGTTGGTATAATGCCCCTTTCTTTGAAATTAAGTGGAAATTTTGAAAATCACATCACCACTGTCTGATCGCTGAAGCCAACGTGATTAATTATTGGTAAATGCATTGGCACGCTAGGTATGGCATCTTAAATTTCTGTGAATGCAACATAAAACCAGGAGTCAAGGTTACTTTCTGAACAGCAGAGCATCTGTGCTGGGTTAAGATGTATTGATGAAGAGACACTGATGAAGAAGAGAATGGCATGTTGCTGGAGCAGTGCTGGAGTGACAAGCTTGTGGATGGCTTGTTTACTCTCTGTCGAAAGCCTCTTTTCAAGGGAAAATCACCCTTCTAAAGATAAAATGATATGAAATTGAAGTTTAGGATTGTTTGAGGCTATTATATATTATATGGTATGAGAGGTGTAGATGGTAGGGAACAAGAGGCGCCGAAGCAGAACTGCGTAATCTTCCCTCCAGGTATAAGCGACTTCCATTCACCTACCAGGCAGGTCCTCTGAGGCACTCCTATTCTCCATTTGTGCTCTGGAAGTAGTTATTTCAGCTGTGATCTGAAAGGCAGCCAGCTTGCAAGGTGCCGGCCTGCTAGCAGTTTGCATGTTCTTATAACAGATTTCTGGTTTTGCGTTATTTTTGCTAACAACTATAGAACAAACCCCAGATTCTTAAAATTAAAGGAGGCTGGAAAACAACAATAAAACATTTGGGTTTGTTTTGATATTAAAAATACTATTTTGAAAAAGACTCAGTTATCCTCCAGATGTATGAAACTTCTCAAGCTCAGACAAAGTGCTGAAATATTAATGTTATTTATTTTTAAAGGCCATTAAAAATTTAAATGGTGAGTAGAAGAGTCTTGAGAGGTGGGCTAGTGCAAATGGCATGAAGTTCAACCAAGCCAAGTGCAGAGTCCTGCACCCGGGACATGGCAACTCTGGGCACAAATACAGATTGGGCAGAGAATGGCTGGAGAGAAGCCCTGAGGAGAAGGACTTGGGAGTGCTTGTGGATGAGAAGCTCAACATGAGCTGGCAGTGTGCGCTGGCAGCCCAGAAAGCCAACCCCATCCCAGGCTGCATCAAAAGAAGTGTGACCAGTAGGTTGCAGGAGGTCATTCTTCCCCCCTGCTCTACGCTCCTAAGACNTTTTAAATGTTGTTCAAGCTTCTTGGAGAGACAATTGGAAACCATCATCTTCCAGTATCTGGAAGGGATCCTACAAGATCCTGCATCCTTCCAGTATCTGAAGGGAACCTACAGGAGAGCAGGAGAGGGACTCTTTGTCAGGAAGTGAAGTGGTAGAACAAGAGGGAACAGTTTTAATTGGAAGAAGGGAGATTTGGATTAGATGTTAGGAAGTAATTCTTTCCTGTGAGAGTGGTGAGGCACTGAAACAGGTTGCCCAGAGAAGTTGTGGATGTCTCATCCCTGGAGGTGTTTAAGGCCAGGCTGGATGGGGCTTTGAGCAACCTGGTCTAGTGGGAGGTGTCCCTGCCCATGGAGGTGGGGTTGGAACTCAATGATCTTTAAGGTCCCTTCCAACTCTAATCATTCTATGATTCTAAGAGGAAGGAAAACACAGCTTTTACCAGACCACTTCCGTAATTTACCCTGAATGCCCTTGTCTTTATGTCTTTTATCTATGTCTGGATGGAGTAGTGGCAGCCATGAGCTAATGAATGGAAACACAGGAACAGTCTGTCTCCTGTAGGCAGACCATCACCCTGGTCTCCCCATCCCACTCTGGAGAGGTGCCTGGGCTCGGCCATGGCCGCTGACTCGGGGAGCTCATGGTGCCAGGACCATGAGTGGGAGAGTGGTTCCAGTAGGCAAGGACATGGCTGAGGCCTCACTCATCACACCACAGTTACTGTAGCAAAAATTGTGAAACTAACTGCGGTATATAATTTAGCCCGAGACAGAAAAATAGCCCCAAATCGCCCTTGTTTAAAAAATCCTAAAGGAGTAGTAAACCATGTTTTGCATGATGCCAGCCTTATAGAAAACAATGCAGTAAGTTCTCCTGGTGTTTTTCTTTCTCTGTATACAAAGGTATGTTTTCTCTCACAGGAACAGTCTAAATATGCCATTAATGCCTTATGTGTAATATTAGCAAAAACCCCTTTCAAGATAGATTACAGTATTTTGATTTGTTACTCATCAGCATGTATAATTATCGTTTAACAATGTTATGAAGGACTGATGAAGGGAAGCAGGTGTTTAAACATGCGGTACCAGTAGTTTGACACAGCATTTAATTCTCTTTATTTGTGCTTTTTAAAGACATCTATTCAAGGAGGGAAAACAATGAGGCACTATATAGTCATGAGTGTTTGCAATAGAAAGAAAAAAGATGTTTAGTCAATTTTTGGAGCAAGTATTTTTTTAATTAATAAGGGTGAGGTTTTTAATGGTAGTATAATATTATATGAAGTTAGTGAAGGTAGTGAAGTGCGTTACAATTTTAGATAGTGAGAAACTGATATCCTCAAATGGGCTGTGGACCCATAAAATGTTTCTGGGTATCAGGGTAATGAAAAATACAGCTTGGTTCTGAAAAGCCAAATATGGGTTGGTGGGAGGTGGCTACCAGGGCCATGAGGAGGGCCAGTGTGGTCCCACGGGTGATGCGTACCCTCCCTGCCCCATGCTGGGCTTAGCTGCGCCCATTACCTCCAAGGGTATTAGCATCCCTACTGGAGAACTCTAGGAGGAAAGAACCACCTCTCCAGAGTTTTGTGTGTCAGAATTTGGGATCTTCAGGACCAAAGAGTACTGTAAACTTCTGCCCAACCATTTTCCTGAATGAAAAAACTCTCCTTTATCTCCAGGCAATGTGTTCTGGTAAGAGGTTCTTGAAAACCTTCATGGCTATGAGCCAAATTTTACCAGTAGCAGTGGTCTCCCTGGCCATGGCAGTTTGTCTTCTCATAATTATTATTATTTAGCTACGAAATTTTAGTTAATATAGGTTAATAGAACCTTAAAAATTAATCTTTATTAATCTAAAAAGACATCATTCCTGCCCCCGCCCGCCATCAGATTTTTCCCTAGTGTCCAAAATCAGCCAAAATGAAATATTTTGCCTTCTGAAAGCAGCAGGTTTTGTATGGAGGTCTAGCAGGCACTCACCTAGCCAGAGCAGACTGTTTGAAACAGTTCCATAGTGCGGCAGTGACAACGCTGAGCTTCCTTTGAACAGCAGTGTGGCATACCAGAATGTTGCTTCTTCGTCTACGGCAGACAGCTGAAGTCTTACAAGGTGATTCAGGACACCTATATTTAGGTTTTTTTTCACTCGTCGCTTTGTTGTGGAAGACCAGTTTCAACAGCCTGAGTCAGGCCGGGTGAGTATGCTATTAATGCTGCAGCCTGATTGTTTTTCCCAGTGAGACTTCCCTGCCTGTTGATGGAGGAGAGGTAGGCAACTCCAGAGAGAGGGCAGTTCAGCCATATCTCCCAGTCTTGTTGGCTTCATATCTCTTTTTTTATCACTCTCGAGCTAATCCTTATCTGGTTCTGTGGTATTTCTCTTGCTCTGTTTCCAAAGAACCACCCTCTGCTTGAAAGAAACCTATGCTTACAAACTCAATGATTGCACTTCTGAGAGGCAAAGGATTTTTGCATTAGCAATTTTGCTATTGCCATCATAATTTGCTTTAAAAGTGCCAAAACTATGCCCTGCCTTATGGTGAAAGTCATTGTAAGTGATCCTAATGATCCCTTTCATCCATAAAATGCACACATAAAATATAAACATAAAATGGTGTTGCATGATTACACCTGTGTTTCTCTTTGCCTGGTAATTTTTTTTTCCCTGTACGGTATCCTATTATGCATGAAAATGGTGTCTCTTTAAAGTGACTTACTTTGTGGGCTACCTTAGTCTTTCTATTCCTCTATTTACTTTGTCTCCTAATTGCTAGTACGTGTCATTAACAGGGAGGCTAAAATTATTGCACCTGCTGGGCCAAAAAGCTGAGATTTTTCTTCCATTTCTCATCAATCACCTTGTTTAAATTAGTTCTTGGCATGATTGACAGGTACAGAAATCTTCCGTTGTGCTTGTGCTTTGCTTTCATTAGGCAAATTTATTTGTTATTTCAAGGGTAATGCTTACAGTGAACCAATTTGCAACTTTGAGCAGGTGTGAGTGCATATACTGAATCAAGCCGTGGGCAGGGATAGTTCAGAGATCCTGTGACAGCTCTTACCATTTGTCTTGGAGACGTATCTCTCCTACCTTTTAGAGTGGGAGAGAACCTCAGCAAGGTGTTTTCCTGCTCAGCAATTGGTCCCTTCCACTTTAAATGAGTTCAGTGCAAATCCCCTAGCAATGTGTCTGTAAGGCTGAATTTATTTTTTTTTTTGGGATAGGGTCTCCTCTCAGTCTGCCGCTGTGAGAACTAAGAGGAAATAAATATAACAATATAGGCTATCTGTGTTTTATAAGTGTTCTCTGCTAAGTACATTTCCTTCTTAACAGGGCTGTCAAATGTTTTTATCGGGGAACTTCTTTGCTCCACACGTGCGGTTGTCTGGCTTTTCATCTCTAGCATACATCCTGCCCAACCAAACCTTTCAGTTACCATAAAGCACAATATAGAATTTACATGCAGAGGTGGCTGTGTAAATGCCAACTCCTTTAAAGGTTGTATTTGAGTTAAGGAAGGGATTTGGGGATAAATACAGGTGGTCAGAAATTATTTTGTCCAAGAGACCTACCTTCTTGTTGGTGTGTTGGGCTTGGCAGATCAGTGCTAACGTTTTGGTGAATTGGCTTCTATTTTTCACAGCACTTTGAAGACTTAAAGAGTGTATTCTTACAGACCTCTGCATTGGTAGCTGGCTGTTATTTTGGGCGCAGAGATCATTCCTGATGCTTTTGGGCTTGTGCTCAGCAGAGGGGTGGTTTTGGGAAGTGGCTGCTGCAATTTTGAGCATGCGAGTCAGGTCTCCGCTCTGCATCCTCTGCCGGAGAGGTTTCTCTCTTTTGCTTTATACTCTAGGGATTTTAGGAAGCTGAGCCTCCGTATTTAGGTAGCTAAATATGCATCCTGCTGCTTAATTTCCTGAGGTTTGTGTCACAGACAGATCCCTGCTAGACATGCACATTGTGGGGTCCCAGCAGTGACAGCGTGGCTTCCAGCTCCCTCCCTAGGGTGCTCTGCTGCCTGCAGGGCTGGCACTGCCTCTGCCCTCCACATTGTCTACCCCTCCTGCCCAAGCGGCTTTTCCTACTCCCCCTCCCCAGTATCTTCCAGCCTGTTGAAGAGGGTGAGTATGAGCTCGGTGCCTTCTCTCAGATGACATTCGCTACGCTGTACAATGAGGAGTTATCAGGGCACAGACCTCTCTTGACACATCATGCCAGTGGTGTGATACCCAGAAAAGCACCAGCTTTTCTGATAAAATATTTCCATTTTGTCAGAGGGCTTCAACTCTTGAAAGCTAACCGGGCTGATTTTAGCAGGATCTGGTCTTTGGGCACTCCTGTGGATGCTCAGACCGAAGAGCAGATCCTTCAGTGATAGGCTTGATGTCATTTCAATATGGCTTTTGTGTCTTCATAAAAAAAAAAAAGAGGGGAAAAAAAAATGTAACTTCTGGTGTCAGTTGCATGAGAGTTGATGTTTAACTTTTTGGCCTTTAAGAAATTATAGTTTGACATTAAGTTTAACTTTCCTGGCTAATGAAATTATCATGATGGAACAGCCCAAGTAAATAATAAATACAATAACTCTTCTTTGCCTGTTGTGTGCTTTTACTATTCATAATTTTTAGGACCATAGATATTAGATACAGTTACGTAAGACTTAACGAACAGTAATTATCTTTTGGCTAAAGAAAAAGCCCAAACGAATGCTAAGCTGCATTATCGCTTGGCTTCTGACATGAGCTGATAATCAGATTTTCTTGCTTAAATCCGTGGGGCTTGAACAATGCTACCCACTGTCTGTCCTTCCCGATATTACCCTTAATTAGAAAGAACAGAAACACAAATCTGAATTATTTCAAAATCTGGTTTCCATGGTCAGTGGTTGGAAGGGCTTAACTTTATTACAAATAAACCTGGCTTTATTTACTAATGAAATCTGAAATGTTAGGCCTGTAATAGTAGATAGTCTAATAGCGCGGTGTTTACATGCTGAAAAATCTTGTGCGGGTGAAGTATTTTGTAGTAAATCATTAAGTAATTGAATTATGATTCTTTTATCCAATTAATAAAGCAGAAAAGGAGACCCATAGGAAGCCCTATACCATAATTTAGGGCAAGCAATGAGACATTGTTCTCTAGCCTTGCTCTTTGTATGTAATTATTTTTTAAGATGCATTTGGCAAATGCCTGTTTCTGTCCTTCTGAGATTTGGGATTTTGATTTGTCTTTTTTTTCCTAAACCTTTGCATTTACTGGCTCCTTGTTCCTGAACACTTGACACAGTAAAAACTTTTTTATTTCTTATATAGATATAGCTGGGGAGATAATTCCTTTTTGTTCTTTTTATTTATTTAGATGCTTGGAAGCCCCTTTTTCACCACTAATTAGAATCTTTTAATTTGAAACAATAACTTTTATTTTATATAAAACAGAAAGGTTGTTTTGTGCTGCCTGGTCTCTCTCACTCCGTTCTGATATAATTAAAAATCTACTTTGATACTTACTGTTGTGGTAAAACATAACTTTAGCAAAATTTAAATTTAAGTCTGCCACAAAAACAGAAGACTAAGAGTACATAAATAATTTTAGTGCATGCTTTTTGTTCCATGGCACATATGTGTATAGCAGTTGTTAATGTACCAGCATATGAACAAACCTTATATCAATAGCTGGAGTTTTCTGCATCATTTTCAAGTTATCTTCTTTTTCTAGTAAAATGTTGTACATCTTAAATAGATGTTTGGTGCATAATAAATAGTTATTTAAGAGAAAAGCTGGGAAGAAAACCACAGTGTTCTTGGCAAGTCAACAATTGAAAAGTACAGGTGTTAGGAGTGGGTATAGGCCTAAAGTAAATAGTTATGTTGATTTTTTTTTCAATCAAAAGAAGGTACCTTTCATTCTGAGAAATTTATTTCTTTTAAATATTTGCAATCTACAACCGATAGCACATAATGCCACTTTTCTTTCTTCCTTGACAAAGGGAATAGCTTGTGGTAACAAGCAGATGCTTGAGTGGGCTATGTGGCATGAGGTGTACTGTGAGCCAAGAAAATCAATATTTACTGTTCTAGTATCTTTGTGGTGTGGGAGTTTGCCTTGTTTAAAAAGAGGATTGTGTATAATATATAATACCTTGCTTTTAGTTAATCAAAAGAGGAGTATTATTGAAAAGGGCACGTTCTCTGCAATGAGTCACACTTAACCCTCCATGTCCTATAGTCCTGGTCTGTTCATTTATAATGCGAAAAAAAAATCAAACTGAAATCAGCTGAATGTTTAGATCAGAGAGGTTCTTGTAGTCACAGAATCATAGAATGGTTTGGGTTGGAAGGGACCTTAAATATTTTTTTGTTTGGCGCCCCTTCCCCCCACCCCTGACGCCCCTGGTTCATTCTCTTCTTTAGGAGTATTTGTTGTTACATAATAAATAAGTTTAATAAAAATGGTATTTGCAGGGAAGGTGAATCCCCTGCCACCATCGGGGACCCCTGAGACCATTGCCTTTTCATGGTTTGTGAGAGGCAGTTCTCCTGGTGGTAATTGTAGCAAGGGCCAACGGAGGATGTGTCAAACCCATGGTACGGAGAAGTGCTGAAGTACAGGTCTATGCACTACTTGGGGAAATAAATTTTTGCCCTCAAGGAAACATTTGTAATGAATAATACAATTAAGAAATCTCAGGAACAGTTTCCCAGAAATAACGGTTTACTTTTCAAGATTACATTTTACTGCAAAGACTCAGTTCTGTTTTACATTCATTTCTCTCCCCGCTCCCCGTCCCCCCCTTTCTCTCTACATTATGAAAAGAGAGTTTAATCTATTGTGATACATTCTCATGCTACCTTTTCCTGCTCTGAGCCTTTCATCTGTAATGTTTTAATTCACAGTGGGGGAGTATCAATAAGGAAAACAGATGCTGGAGATGGCTATAGGGGAGGTATGAAGTTTGTGGGCCAATCTGGTGAAACAGAAAGGTACTTAGTCATAGAATGGAAATTATTGTTCATTTCACTGTTCAGCTTTGCTCTTCTCTTTCTTCTTTCATGGTTTATTAGGCAGATGATGTTCATGATGCCACACTTATGTTTATGAGTTTCAGTTATGCAAGAGCATAAGCCTCTACTTTGTAAAACTCTTGATCCTGTGGAAGGAAGAGTTTTAGTGTAGAGTTGCTGTGCATAACATAGGCAAGAAATTTATTTCAATCATTGGTTCCTCTCTTGACAGTCAGAGGACTGGGCCGCATGGGGGGATGCGAGGAGAGTTGAAGGGGCAGGCTGGCACGCATAGGGACTTGCCAAGGTCACTGTTCACCCAAAGCTGTGCTTTGGACACTGTTCACTGTCCCAAAGCTGTGGGGAAAAGACTTGGTAAAGAGCTGTGGCAGACACAGCAGAGCTGGTATGCCAAGTTAAATGCACAGTTACTGTGCATCTGATAAACACTAGTTCTGCATCAACCAAACCAGATTCTCCAGTAGTCATCATGCTGTGATGTTTTAATGTGCAGCTTCTGGGAGTCTGTGGACCTTATCTTATCAGGCCTATCTGCTGCTTAATCTTAAAAAGCCCACCTTACAAAATGAAAATGAAGTTACTTGTTTGATAATGAATGTGAGAAAACAGGAAGCGAAAATGAATGGAAAAAAATAGTCTAAATTTCAGACTGCATCAAAGCAATATATACATTTCTTCCTTCTCTTTATAAATTCTTAATCTTTGTATGTCTGGATTTAAAAAAAGCCAGGTTATGCAGGAAAATGCTTCCTACACCTCCATTTCTGTGCTGTCGCTGTGGGGTAGCAGGACAATGTCTCATGCAACCTGCACAGAGACGTATTGAATCTCACTCGTGTTTCACTTTATACAGTGGTCACAGAGGAGGAGCCCCTGGCTGGTCCCAGAGTTGCAGCACCTTTGAGGATGTTGTGTGGTCCTGAGAGCAGCACCAGGCTCCAGGGCCCTCCAGCTGAACTGGGGAGTCAAAAATGGGGGGAGGTTTCCCCCTCTCAAAAGAAGATGAGTGAAATTCCAGGAAATAAATTTGTGTTTTCAATCAAGGAAGGCTTAGGGTGTTGGAGTGGACAGTGGTATAATTCTGAGGCTTTGCTGTTTGGCTGATTTTAAGAAGAAAATAGAATATCATAGAGAAGTTCAGGTGTGTGCTGGTAGTGTGGGTGCAGAAACATGCATACAGAATCATTCAGTGTTTGGTGTCCAGTTGGAGTCAAAGTGGAGAGGAGTTATTTGCTATAACCACACTTGTACAATAAAATTATTCTTGCATTGCATGTGGTAGCATCATCTTGTGACATAGACATACAGTAGAATCAAACCACTTTAGGGTAAATTTTTAAATTTTTACAATTGTAAATGGGTAAAAAGTATCATATGGCAATGAGTTCCTCTTTCTTGCTTATTATTAGCAGCATAAAGACATCACATGTTGCTTATTGCATTACTTTTGTGCTGCCCTTGTCTTTTTCAACAATGATGGCTGTAATTTGCCTGAACACACCAGTACTTATTTTCATGCTAAGAAGAACTATTTCAGTTATCTGTTTTAATCTTCCTCATAATCCGGAACAGGTCACCTGGTGGATGGCAGTAGCATTGAAGCAGAGTAGTCCAATGTCCATTTAAAAAGTTCTCAAGAGTGAGGAGACTGCTGCAATTCCCCCAGGCCAACTGTCCCAACAACTATGTCAACCCCAGCACCTTACACTTTTCTACATCCATCTTCCCAGTTTTGGATAATACTGTGCATTTATTGATCTGTTCAAGGGAGTAATCTTTAAGATTATTTTTGCAGGTAGGAATTTTGTGGCCTTTCTCTCCTGTGATGTTGCAGTCTGTAGGTGAAGAAAGCTTTCATTGCAGTTTCTCTTTTCTGTGTTTCTGTATGACTCTGACACAAAATTCCACTTTTTCCAAGATAGGCTGGAAGTGCACCAGAAACATCTCATACAGATTTCCATGAATACCATATTCTGTGTCTTGGGAAGAGCCATGACGACACCTTGGCACGCAGAACCTACTTAAGAATATTGCCTTGAGTTGTTAGGACTCAGCAGGAGGGACTGTGTAACCTTTTAGCTTACCCTGAAAAGCAGAAGGTCCAGTTTGTTCCTTCCCAGTAGTCTAGGGTCAAATGTTTGCTCAGTGGGGAGCAAGACATTTTCTGTATAGTCTCCAGCTTCAAAGGAGAAGTGGTGTGAGGCCAAATGCTTTGGAAATTTCTCCCAATAGACTAAGGACTACAGTTTATCTCTAATTATTGCTAAGAGAGGGCAGAGATTCATCACAGGGAGTCTTGATAAGAAGCTCAAATTTAGGAACTGCCTTAAATCCTTAGCAATAGGTGTTTGGAAAGGGATTTTGATTTGTCGGGGCATACTCTATTATCTATTCTATCTATTTCTATTATCTAGAAAGTCTGATTTTTCCTTAAGAATAACTTGGATTTTTGTGTCTTCTAGACTGAGAGAGATGAGAATTTTATGACTTGTATTTTGAAAGTCACAGAGCAAGTGTGACCTGGGCATATATGGGGCAAAATCAAAATCTGCTCTGTGTATTACGTTGCAAGATGGTTTAGCATTAATTCATAAAGTATTTAAGTGTTTTCAGACTGCATCTATGTATAGATTGCAAGTGAAATGTCTGACATAAAGCTGTTATATGCAGGTAACAAAATAGTTGGTTCGTGGGCATCAAAACAAATATTGGGAAACAGACAAGTTGGAACAGGCTGAATATTTTTCAAATTTTCACATGAACTAACTTCACCCTGTGTGAGTGTGTAAATAAGTTGTACTTCCTAGAATAAGAAGGAAAATATTTTACTGATATATTCATTACTGTATATTCTTGCTGCATTTTTTAAAGTTTAATTATTATTAGAATGTATGGACATTCTACTCTTAAAGTTGCATGCTATTATCAGTGATTGAAGGCAACAAGGACACATTGCCAAATTTTAGCTATTCAAGTTTAAGTTTTCTGTATTCACTGTCAGCCTCAGGCATAGTCTTTTATTTTTAATAGTTTCAGCTGCAACAGTCATGCTGCTTCTGAGAACAGTGTCAAGGGAAACAATTTGACTTTGCTAATGTGGAAAGATTTGGACTGTTTCTTTGAGAAACATCGGTGTTCCTTGGGACTGGGGACCTGATCTCAAGCAGGATTTATGCCTCTATCCAGGATTTGCCTTTTGCCAGGGCTCTGAACTTTGCCAAGTGTATGATTATTAAAAAAAAAAAAAAAAAACCAGCAGCAAAAAAGATGTCTGTGCTTAGAGAACAATTAGGCAGCTATACTCTTGGATAAGTCCACAGACCCTGAGTGCTCCCTCCCTGGCATCCCTCTGAACCTCCTTTCCTGGGGCTGCCTGCCCAGGAAGAGCTGCCGTGGTGAGGGACTGGCAGCCCAGGAACTGGGGATGTGTTGGGGTAGCCTCTTTTTACAGCTGTGAAGCACAGCGATGGCTGAGGATGCTGCACAGCCACAGAGGCAACATAGAGCTTTGGATCAATTGCTGCTCCTCTCTACTAGCTGGGACTTGGTCACTCCTTGTCATGGTGCCTTCCTCCCTTTCACTGCAAGACACCCGAAGGCACAGCATTTCTTGTGGCTCCGGGGAGACCTTCTAGCAGCCTTCCAGAATCTGAAGGGAGCCTACAGGAGAGCAGGAGAGGGACTCTTTGTCAGGAAGTGTAGTGATAGAGCAAGGGGTAACAGTTTTATACTAGAAATGGGGAGATTTAGATTGGATATTAAGTAGAAATTCTTTCCTGTGAGGATGGTGAGGCACTGGAACAGGTTGCCCAGAGAACTTGTGGATGCCCCATTGCTGGAAATGTTCAAGGCCAGGCTGGATGGGGCTTTGAGCAACCTGCTCTGGTGGGAAGTGTCCCTGTGCATGGCAGGGGAGTTGGAACTCGCTGATCTTTAAGGTCCCTTCCAACTCTAACCATTCCATCATTCTGTGATTCTATGTGCCTGACAGTGATGCATTATCATTTAGAGCTGAATTAACAGAATTATTCCTCTTGGTTTGGGCTGGTGAAGTTAATCTTTGTATTTGATAGCATGTGTTTCTTTTCTTTTTTTCTGAGCGTAGGAAGGACGAAAGTGAGTTACTTTCCCTAGAAGAAGTTCACCTTGAGTAAATCCAGCAAGATTAGGATGTAGTAGGAAGAAGCTAGATCCAAGAGGTAGGAGAGAAGCAAGTCACAAGGCAAAGGTATAGGAAAGCCTTTAGGTAAAATTCAGAAATAGAGGTAAAGACTACTGATGGCTTTTGAGCATACCAAGGCAAATATAGACACTGCCATAGGAAATGATCTACCATAGTACTGGGTAGAGTTTACAAACTCTTGCCTGCTTCTCTAAGCTTAGCAAATAAGTGGTTCTCTGAATGTGAGCGGGATGGCTCACTGGAAATCACGCCCTGAATTTTTTTAATTTTGAAAGGTTGTCCTCTGGCTTTTAAATCTGGTTTAGTTACAGGGAAACTTGTTGCAGTTACTCTTGGTTCAAACAAGGAGAAATTTAGGCTCTGTACAGCAAAGCATTTGAGCATACAAAAAGTTAAATACAAAGCAGTTAAGTCTGGGTTTGGCTTTAACCCTAAGCATAAGTACTTTGTCAGGTCCCATGTACAATGCCTGAATCCTTTGCCAGAAAGAAATCTGCTGAATTATGGCATGGGATTTTCTTCCTCTCCAACATAAATTTTGCATGTAGGCAGTGTTTCTAATTATTGTCTGGTTACTTTATACAGGTATGTGTCTGATTTATAGACAGCTCGCTTAGCAGCACGACTGTCATTCAGGATTTGGCAGAAACAGCCTTCTATTATTTGGTAGTGGTTTGGTTTCTGGAGGGCAGGCTGTAGACACAAACAAGAGACGTAGCCCTCAGAAACATTCACGCAGCATCCTTCAGGAAGGGAGGGGAGGTTATCCAAGTCCCCATGCTGCTGTACTCATATAAATGCTCCCTCTTTTGTTGCTGCTGGACTCCGAAGAATAAAACCAAAACACAAAGCAGAGGCGGCACCACTGAGCGAATGCCACAGTGTTCCCTTAATCCATGTGGATCAAAACCACGAACGTTTTGATTCTGTAAAGAATCTTCCTCAGCATGCTGGATTAATCACATGGATTAATAAAACACTGTTGCACTCACTCAGTGGTGCCTCCTCTGCTTTGTATTTTCTTTTATTATTCTTTGGAGCCCTGCAGGAACAAAAGATGGGGCATTTATAAGAGTACCATAGGCACTAGGAATTCTATAGACCTCTCCCTCTATAAGGTGTGTTTCTTGAATTTTTTCCTACGGATCATGCACTGGCAGATCTGTCTGCATACTAAACCCTGTGTTCCAATCTGCCTGAAACACACACAAAGTTAAAAACCTGTGCTTTTTCCTTTCATTGTGTTTCTGTTCATTTCTGGAAAGAGTGTGGCAGGCAGCACATGTGGAACCCTCTCATTTAGCTGCTTTTGTGGAGCAAACACTTTTGTGTATCATTTCAGTCACTGGCTGGAGAGTAGAGCCGGTGGGCAGGGGCTGACTTTAGAGAAACCCTTAACTCTAACAACTTTCATATTCAGAAGTGAACTCAGGAGGTAAATACAGACTGCACTTTTGTTTAATATATACTCACACATAAAAATATATGCTAATGTTAGCCTTTGTGAAGCCAAGTGAGAAGTTGCCAGCATCTGGCACCTGACTGTTCAACTCCCTCTCTGTGCACTGATTCCAGCTCTCTGTATTTTTTCCACCATCTGGTTTTCAAAGAGCATCCTTTCTGCCTTGTAAATGTGAAGTTGACCCCTTCCTCTGCAGTAGGACCCCACTTCTTTTCATCAGTGCGGTATGTAGGATGAGTAGCAATTAATCTTATGTTATAGGTAGGTTAAAAGTCTGATATCTCAGGGCTTAGTAGGGCTAAAATCGAAGCTTTAAACTTTTCCAACAGCATGCATTAGGATCCTTGGATGACCCTGATGGAGTTAATTTCAAAGATGCAAATTTACTTATTTTTCATAAGTAGAAGGTACTTGAAATTTATTTGATGTGTTTGTGTTTATTATGTGTAGGGTTGCATATAAAACAGTAAAAATCCAGTCCTAATGAAAAATAACTTGAAGGCTTTCTAAAGTATTCTGCTCATGACTTTGCATACTCAGGTTTTAGATAGAAACAAGGAGACCCTATGAGTGTTCCTGTGTTTATTATTTATCTGCTGTGATTAGAGATTCTGGCCTTTATCTGTTCAGTTTCAAATATGTTCCACCTTTCAGGACACCTGGACTACACTGAATGTAATAAATTACAATGTCATGGTCTCTTACAGTAGCTTAGCATGCATATGAACTCATATCCTCTATCTTAGGCTTTCTGGACACTGAGTTATCTACTCAGTGATTGAAGATCTTTTATAAAGAATGTAGGTGCCATAACAAATCAGTCCAGCATAGTGATTTTCTCACTGAGTTTCTGTATCTTTACAGAGGTGGACATCTTCTCATGTGGCTAAATGAACATCTTTCTCATTATATTCCTCACTCTTTCTCAGGCTTCCTAATTTCTTTCTATTCCTACCTTCCTATCATGCCTCTGCCCTGGCATGCTACTGCAGCATCCCATTTACACACGCATTGCTACAGTGCTGGATGGCTGTCATATTGCACCCGCCACTTACGGAGTGCTCCAGGGTTCAGCCCCACTGATTTCAGTTCTCCAGCATCCCCTGATCTTCATGGGACACAGCTCATCAGATTCATTTTCTCTCTGTGCCTCCATTTGCTTTCACTAAGACTGACTTTCCTTCCCCTTTGCCAGAGACTGGTACTTGACTGACTGTAGCATTGCACCTCCAGTGACCTGACTTTTTCTTTTCAAATGCTGCTCTGAAAATGAGTCTCTTTTAGGCTGATAAGGCCAATTTCAAGCAGCAGGATATCCTGCAGTGAGCTTCTCCTTTACTTTCATAGCTTTTCCTAGGATACCCTTTTTTATAGCCTGCTTTATTCTTTGAGTTTTAGAAATTCTCCTATGAATCGTGTTCTACAATTAATTCATACTGCATATTATTAGTTTTCCTACCGTGTATTACAGAAATTGTGGTACTTTGTTCTGCGGTTTGATTGTGCTGATCACCTTGTGTTCTTGTGTTTTGTAGTCAATAGTGTTGAAATATTGTTTGGGACTATTATCTATTGGTGATAAGTGATTCCAGGATTGTGCAGCATAATTTTCCATAAAAACCATGAAAGGAAAAAGGAAAACAACATGGAAAGAATTGCACAATAAACAGAATTTTATATATATGGGGTACAAGACCTTTCACTCTGTGGTTAAGTGCTATTCATTAGTGATGAATGTAGAAGCATCTTCCCCTATAGACTGGTGTCATACAAGTATCTGCTATAAAACTTCATACCTCTTTCTTTCATCTCTTAGGTGCTGACAAAAGTCCTGTGGTGAAATGAGGAGCAATGTCACTGATAATACTAACATATGTGACAAGTTGCAAGGGAATCACATTTGATATCTGGATGTGTATTACTACTACTGCAAACATTATCAAGAGCTGTAGAATTATAGTTGCCTAAAGTAGGAGCAATGACTACGAGGCAGTGCAGAGACCTACCCGTTTTCCTGGAATGTTTCCTTCTTCAAAGGTATTTCTCATCCACCAAGATGAAAGAAAACAATTCCTTTGCCTGAGTGTTTACATGACAAAAAAAAAAAAAAAAAAAAAAAAAAAATTCCTTTCTATTGCTAGATGAGAAATGTTAGACGTCATATGTTTTAAGCTTACTAAGGCTTTAGAGAGGACCTGATGTGACACTAAGGTGTCCTAAGCAACTAGTGAATTATAGTTGAGGTTATCTGAAATAACTTGGATGCAAAACTGACTCCATAGCTATTTAGCCAAGTGAACAGCTACTATTTGCAGGGGTGGAGATGATCTAAGAAATGTAGTGTACCCTGGAAGACACAGGGCATAATCTGTCTGTTCTACTCAGCCCCAATAGCTGGAGCATTTGTAGCAGATTGTAGGAAAGATGTAGTACCCATTTTGGAGGAGAAGGGATGGTAAGAGTCTTGGCAAATCAGGGAAGAATCTTCAAGAATATGGAAGGCTGTTGCAAGGAGGAAGGGAGTAATTTTTTTTCTCCCTGTCCATGACCGATTAGGGCAAAATATAGTACTTTTAAATGACAGCTTCAGAATTTAGTTTTAACTTTCGTTTAATTTATTTTTTTTTAATGGCCAGAATATATACTTTGAGTGCTTATTATTTCTCAGAATAGCTTTAACAAAAATCTGTCAAGACTTGGACAGGTAAAGCTGATTCTGCCTGGGAACTGGGAATGGAATAAATGACATCTGACCTCCTGTGATCCTGTACAGATACATTTAAAAGTGTTTCTCTCATTACAGTCATCACATTTCCCACTAATAACAGTGTAAGCATTCTGCCTCTCATCAGGCAAAGCCTCATAAACCCAAGGCTCAATATTTTTGAGAACTAGGTCTTCTTTTAAGACCTGGGGTCTAAATAAATTTATTTTCTTAACTGACTGCCTTGGATTAGGATCTAAATCCACATTTCAACGTCTGACTAGAGACAGGTTTCACAACTGCTGAGTGTTTACCAGTTAGTAAGTTAGTTCACATAAAGGACCCACAAATGTTTTATTCTTACATATCAAAGACATTTCTGGTTGGGCTGACAGGGAAGTAGTGAGATGATTTTTTTTCCCGATTTTTTAATATTAATTTGACATTTCATTGTAGCTGAAAGACACAATAGTAAAATCATTGCCCTGGTGCATTCTTGCAGTGTTTTTCTTTGTTTTTGTTGTTGAAGTTAAATGTTAATGCACTCAAGCCCAGAAGGAACAACATAAATCAGCTTTAGGTCAGTCTCATCTCCCAAAATTGAAAGGACAGTCAGTTTAATTTGGCTCCACAGACTTCCACATGATTTCTTCAGCCTTGGACATATTACCTTCTGAATTTTAGATTTGTTCTTTGCAGACTGCAGGGTGTTTGTCTCCATGCCCACAGCAGTTTATCTGGGGGTTCCTTGAACATTTTTAGTGTATGTATACTGTACAGTCTGCAGATTTTGTACATAATGATTAGAATCAAGGTTTGGTTTGGCTATCCTGATTGCTTGTAAATGAAAAGATAACAAAATATGTGCTTTTCACTCTGGTTAAAAGAACTATGGACAAATTTCTGGCATATCTTTGGAAGCAAGTGACTGTCATGGAAACGTAGCTTCCCCTTTACAAATGCAGGTTTTAAAAAGGGTCAATCTTGAGAAAACTTCTTCTAGAAAGTTACTTCCTAGCGTATCTAAACTTGAATATAAACTACAAGTGCGAAATGAAAGATCAAAAAGGAAACCAGCCCCCAACATTTTATTATCGGGACTTATTTGCTTAATGTCAGTTGCTTTTAGCCCTCCTCATAAACCTTGGAAACCTGACACATGATTTCTAGTACATGGGATGGATAAAATTATGGTTTAAAGACTGCATAGCAGCTGTGCTCAGGAAGAAGAGTTGAGGTGGAACGAAAGGAGCAGATAGACTTTACAAGGTTGTTCTTATCATCCAACAGAAGGTCTGATACAAGGTGATTCAGGGCCTGCCAGAAGTTTTTAGAAAGACTGCTGGGTGTCATGTCTTCAGCTAATCAGGTAAGATTTGGGGTGAAGAGCAAATCTTTTCTAAAAACCAGAAAGGAGTGAATAGGATGACAAGAAGACTGACCATGTGGTGGGTCTGGAGAGATCCCAAATGTCCTGGTTATGAGAGAAAGGCTTTAGTAAAATCCCTTTAAGGAACCCCTTCATGGTGTAACGAAGAGGGCCAACGTGACAGGAAAGGAAAATAAGGAGAAGATAGAAAAAAAGTCTGCTTAGAGTGAGGGGCTGTGGCGGATTTGTACAGCGCTTTGTGGAAGGAACAGGGGGAGATCCTTCAGAGCATGGGACACTTGGTGAGTCAGAAAAGGGAGAGCTCCTGTGTACACTGCAGCAGCACTGGTGTGCAGCTCCACTCAGCAGATAAGACAGCAGAAACACCAGTCCAGCAAGGGGAGAGAAAAGACAAGAAGCTGCATGTCTGTAGAGATACATCCAACAGCTGCAGGACACCTGCAGGTGTTTGTGCCTGTTCCAGAGGTGCTACCATTTGTCCATTGCCCAGACATGACCTCTTTGTCTGGGAGCATGGGAGTCCTATATTCTCTGCTGAGCATACATATATGGTAGTCCTCCTCATTTCCTCACCTAAAGGTACAGGTCTATCAGAAAAGTATGTGAGCTTGGGGAGAAAGAGGAGTCCCACAAGAAAACAGGGAAGCAGAAATCAGTAGTTGCTCTGTGTTGTTCCATTAATTTCTCTAGGTTGATGTGTTATTTTTCTTACCAGGCTTTAGCTATCTAGAAGTTAGTTGACTAATTTAAACTAACCTCTTTGTCTAACCTAATTTTGTAAACAGGCAAAAAGGATAAGCACCTTCTCAGATGATCCCTGCTCTCTGTTTTAGATATCTACCTTAGAAGCAGTAGTACCTGTCTCTGCTCAGTAACCCTACATGGCTACCTTGTCCTTCATCATTGGTTGAGGCCTGAAATTACAGAAAGGTAGCAATGACACTTGCACTATAAAATTTGGGTATCTAGTTAGGGGTGGATTAAAGCTATTGCAGACTGGCATATGGAAAAAAGAGAGGAAGGGAGAGGGGAGCAAAGAGTCTTAATGTAAGGGAAGTTGAGTGTTCCTTTAATAAAGGAACACCCGCTGTAATACATGTCAAAAAGTAAAAAATTGACCATACTGCAAATGACCTCTCTTTCACTGGAGCAGCGACTGTGTTTGGTGCAATAGCAAATACTGGAGAAGCTAATTGCTAGAGCCAGGAAGGAAAGGGAAGAGCACGATTTTGCTGAGACAATGTGCACTACAAGAGTAAGGAACCCATCCTCTCGAAGGGATGTAGCAAGATCAAACTGGCAATAAATAGAATCGGCCAATAATGCCAGTTCTGGTTATTGAGAATTGTAACTAGCCTCCTGCCCAGCTTCAGTCAGTAAACAGGATTTTGTATTTTTGAGTCAACCCAATGTTGTATAGGTGAGGACTATGATGAAAACCTAATGGTATATGTCTGTCTTCCATTGAAAGTCAAAACAGTAGCATTTAAGTTATTTAACTAAGAAGTTAAGCAAAGACAGCAGTTAGACATGTTGTAGAAATCTTTAAAATAACGATAAGAAGTTATTTTGTATGAATAGCGTGAAATACTATCAGTATGATCAAAACAATAATAACCTGATGCAAGTCTTCAAGAGTTGTTCAGGGCAGATGTGGAAGCATCGTGTAACCAGCCTTAGCGGTATCACCACAACTTGATGGTGACAACAGGGAAAGACTAGGAGGAGTTTTTCTGAGAACCTGATTAAAGAATTTTTAAGTGCTTTTAAGGACATGTTGAAGTGTATTCTTCTCCAGGAGAGTATTTGAATGGGATTTAATCCTATGCTCAAGCACTTTTTCTGAAAGTGGTTGTCTTCTGGAATCGACTTTCATTTCCATTTGTGGTCCAGTGACAGGCCCCACCTGGATTTGGAATGAGGTCATTGGACCTGAAAGGTGGGGGTAAAGGTATCTAAGTAGCTTTCATGGAGACTTACGCTGTTGCCTATAGCTACTTTCATCTTAAATAAGGAAGTGTGGCATGTTTGTATTCACAAATCCCGTTGTGCAATGCTCTGTCTCAATTGGGGCTGTGTGTCTCCATATTAATTCTGAGGGCAGCTGCAATTTCCTCCATTTCATGCAAATTAGCTTCACCCTTAAAGCTCCTGGCAGGCCGCCAGCATAGCCCTCTTTGGCAAAATTTGGATTCATCTGGGCAAAGGTATTAGCTCTTTTGCTTCAAAGGCCTTTATTTAGGCAAATATTTCAGTATCTTAAAGACAAATACTTAGGGAAATGTCTCTCTCTTAAAAGATGTGTTAACTGCTAGAATAGTCCTAAAGATAGATAAATAAACAACAACAACAACAACAAAAACGTATACATTCTTTCTGCTTATCTTGAACACTGCTATAAATGCCACTGCACAAGTGCCATTAAAATGCATGTCAGGAATTTCCCTTGGCTGCCTCTATGTGGCCTTTTAAGATCATTCAACTACATAATGACTTTTAAAGATATTCTTTTTGAAATGGAAGGACTTTTTTTTCACAGCCTAGCTGAAAAAGATATTCCACAGATTTTCAGTGCAGGTTTTAACGATATCTTAATTCCATCTCTCTGATTTTTGGAAAACAGCTAAACTTTTTAGATTGCACAATGATTTTGTTTTGTGGTTCATACAATTATCCTGAGAATATTTTTAACTTTTACATCTTTAAAAATACTGCCACTAGTTTTTGTTTTATTCTGGATATATGCTATTCTTTTTAAAAGCCAGATTTAACTTTATTTTCTTTTTTCCTGTAAAGATAATAAAGGTACCTAATTCTTCCTTCCTCTATTCTTTTCACAAGGATCCCACTCATAGATTTACCAGGCACCTATTATTTAACTTTTAATTCTACTTGAACAGTAACAATAAAATAACATGAAATGTTCCATGTTCATGGTGCAACACTGATTTTTAATTTAATTAGTTAATAAATAAGATTTATCTTTTCCAGATATTGCTTTCATAGACTTTCTTGGTCTCTTAGAATCAAGATGCACTTGTCCTGTATAGGTTAACATGAACAGAAGTAGAAATCCTTCAGGAGGAAAATTGAGCTCATAACCTCATGTCTACAAATGCTCTAAAGCACAATGGAGTTCCACAGGTATTACCAGAACCCCACCATCCCAAGGCACTGCTTCTGATTGAAATGACTGACTTTTCTCTTTCCTGTTACTGTTGACATGCGAGATGATAAGATCCTAGGCTGTTTGCAGCATCATCTAAAGTGTTTGCCAAGGCTAATATTTAGAAAACTGTCACTATACTTGCACTAGAGTGACTGGAGGCACTTTGCAACTGACTGTCCCCTTGTTCCTGTACTTTTTGAGCCAGCATTCATAAAAGCTCCCAATTTTTAGAAAATTACTTTTGTATGCACTTGTATCTGCTGCTATCTCCTCTCTAAGGTAAACCATTCCTTTCATTTCAGTTTCTATTTTAGAGCTTTTCTGTGGCCTTCTCTGAGCCTCTGTAATTTCAGACAGTACCTGGTCAGCCATGGAGAGTTGCCTTCTCACAGAGAGGTTGAAGGCACCTGGTCTGTCTTGTGGTTTCCTGGGGTGACAAAAACATAGAAAAGACATGCTTTCTTCAGAAATGGATAATACAGGAAAACATGGTTCAGTAAAACAGTTAGCTTTTGTAGCTGCTGTAGCTGATTTCCTGGCCAGATGCTTTAGGTGAGATTTTTAAACACAGTTCTAGGGCAGTGAGCCGATAGTACAAGCTATTGTTTTTGCTTGTGCTGGAAAATTGGCAGTGTCGTAAAGTGAAGAGATAAACATATCAGCTTGTTAGGGACCCTGCAATATTCATTGTGACCAGTCACAGCCAGTGAATGTGACGTCCACAAGGTGATGGATGGCTTTCCTTGAACAATTTAAAAAATACTAAAAAACGGTCTTATAACTGGGAAACATACTTCTGCCTGAAGGGAAGAATCTGATTTGAAATACTACCTCAACCACAGTCAAGGCTGGTGGATCATAAACTCCATGAAGTTTAACTTTAGTTTAATCATAATCTGTATTTTAAAATGAAAATTTATTTACCAAGCAAGCAATTTTAAAGGGAATTGGGTAGTGACTTAGGTACAAATGATATCAATTTGGTCACAATTAATTAGAATTTCATTTAAAGAAAGTACAGAAGTTCCCAGAGTCTAGAAAGACAACTGGTCACATTTTCTCAGTGTATTTTCATGGAATCAGAATCACAGAAACACAGTCACAGAATTGTCAAAATTCGAAAGGGGCCTCTAGAGATCATCTAGTTCAACTCCACTGCTAAAGCAGGATTGCCAAGAGGACATTAGTCAGGATGGCATCCAGGGGGGTCTTGAAAATCTCCAGAGAAGGGGACTCCACACCCTCCCTGGGCAGCCTGTTCCAGTGTTATGTCATCATCATAAAGAAGTTTTTTTTTCATATTTGAATGGGACTTTCTATGTACCAGTTTGTGCCCATTGACCCTCTCCTGTCACTGGCAACCACTGAAAAGAGTCTGGTTCCATCCTCCTTCTACCCACCCTTCAGATACTTGTAAGCATTAATAAGATCTCCTCTCGGCCTTCTCTTCTCC
>VZRU01020009.1:967915-1013385 GCA_013398155.1 Pedionomus torquatus | reverse complement strand
GGGAAGGGAGGGGGGGAGGGAAGCAAAAGCAATCAAAACCCCCAAAGCCAAAACTTCACAACAGACAACAGGCACAGCACTAACTTTGTACCTGGGGCAAACCAAGTTCTAACAACATTTCCTACTTCTGTATGTCTGGGAAACTCAGAACATCTTAGAAGTAAACTTACAGCCNGGGAAGCAAAAGCAATCAAAACCCCCAAAGCCAAAACTTCACAACAGACAACAGGCACAGCACTAACTTTGTACCTGGGGCAAACCAAGTTCTAACAACATTTCCTACTTCTGTATGTCTGGGAAACTCAGAACATCTTAGAAGTAAACTTACAGCCCGAGAACTGTTTGCAGAAATTATTCAGTTTTGAATCATTTGACCTGAATAATTGCAAGTAGCAAATACATTTGAACAATCCAAAATCCTCTTGGAGTTGTTTTGCAAACAGAAGCAGCTACAATTTTTAAATTAATTGTACCACCCAAATGATTCTATTAGCTCTAATTATCAAGTGTATTTTACAGTCAAGAAAACTGAGGCAGAAAGAAGCTAAAAGCAGAATCTTCTTGAACACCAAAGTAATTTTTCAAAATTTTGTTTCAAATCTGAGGAATTTTCATCTTTCCACCTACCATGCTCCAGAGCTCCCCAGGTCTATTACTGGGTATGACTTCACAGGTATGACAACATCAAAGTCCCTGTTAACTTGGAAGATCTCATGCCCTCAGCTGGGTCAAAGGAAGAAAGTTCTCAAGCTTATCTGGTAATTTTCAAGACAAAAAAAAAAATTTGATTAAAAAGTTCCCATTTAAAATTTATATTCATGGCTACCAAGTTGTCCTCTTCTGCTGCTTGTATTGAAATAATTAAGTTTTTAAAGGACAGTAGAGAAAAAAAGCAAAGACAGTTAATGAATGTCTCTCCGGCACCCCACCCAAAAAAAAAAGCAAAACTTTTTTTTTTAGTCAAAGGTATTTTTCAATGAAGCTTGGAGACTGTCTCATCAGATATGTTCCACAGAAAATACTGGTATTTAAATAAAAAAAAAACCAAAAACAAAACCAAAAATAACCAACCTAGAAGTATGCAGTCATGCTCCAACTTCCACAATCTATTATATCATTACTATGTACAAGATGACTTCCATTCTTCCAAACCAAACATTTTGGAATGGAAAAGCCTTTATTTTGCTGAAAAGCAAAATATGAATAAAAGGTTTTAATGACAGAAAAGGGAGTCTTTCCCCTTTCTTTGAAATTATTTTTGGGAAAACAAAACTCCAGAAGTTCCAACAAGTGACAAGAATTAAACTACCTTTTGGCCAACTCCAGAGTTTTGCACAGATGCAGCCACCAGCAAATTCAGAGGGCGTTGCCCCTGGGAGTTTGGATCAGGTAAGTTATGGTTTGGTGGTTGTTTTTTTTTCAACCTGAAGGCCCTGGGTTATTGTTTTAACAAACCTATTTCCATTGTCACATCTCCTTATTTGCTAGAAAAGATTAAAGAGCTTCGAATCACATAGGAAAAGGGTGCAACTCTTCAGAATGTTGCAAGGTTACAGGGGACTGTGCTAATAATGTGTGTTGGTTTGGTAACAAGCTGAAGCAGAGCGCAGCAGGGGCACTGCTTCATGGCTGCAGCTTTTTCAAAAGGGTCTGTTAAAAGTATTTCAGGAGGAGAGACATGTGAGTGAAATCTTTAAATGTGTCAACAGGGAGGCCAGACACTGAACTTCTGCCCACTCCAGAGCTGACACCATTCTTCAAAGCAGAGAAGATTGACCTTTGCAGTCGAGAATCCCTGAGTGGCAGCAGGGAGGTTTCTGTATTTGTTTCTCAGATGCTTTTTGCCTTTCTCTTGTGGCAGAGAAACAGGGAGTAGTTATTTGAAGCCATGGTTCGGTGAAAAAACAATATTCTTCGTCCCTGGAAACTGAGGTGGAGAAAGAGGGTGGCACGTCATTGATTAAGTTGTCAAATCAGTCCATAATGAAGTCAGAAAGTGCTCAGAAGAGGACAAGCGCAGTTCATTCTCCTCTCCTTCTGCTGCATGAGGAGTGCAAAGAGGTCTGCTAATCCTGCTTGAGTGCAAAGCAACAGGTTCTGGCAAGGCCTGCACTGGATGGATATGGACATGTTATTGGGTACCTCCCTCTTCCTCTCTCAAGCCACATTAACTATGAGTCCTGTGTCCTTCTCCATTTCCCAAATCGCTCTCTGTCACCCAGGTATAGAAAATCATGACAATACCACCTCTGCTCTGACCAGTTTTCCCACGTGAAAACATAAACCAATTGGTAAAGGGGAAAAAAAGCATAGTACTTGCACTGCAACAATAAAACCTGCTAACGGAGAAACAAAGAAAACCAAACAGCAGGGCTAAGTTTGAGACTGCCCCGTATGACCCACCAACGAGCCCAAACAGCAAGTCACTGCCTTTCCTAGGCGAAAGCGCTAACCTCTCTCTTGCTAACCTCCTTCTAAAGCAGACCTCCCTTTCGTGCAGGATGTGCAAAAGAAACTTTTCACTCCCAATGCCTGGATGATCCTAGGCTTCGCTCTAGATGCAAGTAGTCCAGATGGGGCTATGTGCTCTTCAAAGCTACAGCGTGGCCTCAGCTGCTTTGCTGGATCTGAATCTTAAGGGGCAAGAAAGACACACCACACCCCAAACTCATGCCCTGAGTATGTACCAAAACAGAGGGAGAAGCCTGCACAGATGAGGAAAATATGAAATTAAAGTAATTCCTGACTGTCATTACATGACCTTGGACAGGTTGTATCACTTCTTTGTATTTCGTTCTTCCTTCCTCTTCCCCTCTGAGCACAGACCCATATCATTTCTGCAAAACTCAGATTATTACACCTACGTCATAATGATCATGTGAGGATTAACTTAATAGATATTTGCTAAATATGCAGCAATCCTCGGGTGGAAAAACAATATATTAGGCTGGTTGGCCAGTATCGTCAAGTAAGCACTTAATGTGTTCATGGGGATAAACAGCACCAAGGAAGAAAGAAGAAAAGTATCTGCCAAGTTCTCAGTGAATACGTACTAAAGAGCAGTCCATGCCAGCACCCCGAAATCTGAGCAGACAACCGAGCAGAAGGCCAGCTAACAAGGAGATTCACCTGACAACACTTTATATAAACACCTACAGATAATCCAGGTGGCACAGGAATCTAGATTTGTTCAGTAAAACTTATAGGGAAAAGCTTCTTTTTTTTCATGCCACATTTAAAATTTCAAAATCCTCCCTAAAACATGATCCTGACAGAAAAAACTTATTTGGAATAGTTTAAGTGCTCCTTCTTCCTAAATGAGAAAAAGTTAAGGTTTTGAGTAAGAATGAAGTACTTCATACCACAAATGTATAATCAAGCAATAACATTCAGAAAATATTACAATTTTCCACTGTGGTCCAATGTGGATATTGTCAGCATCAACTTGACTCCAGAAGTCATTGATTTTGCTGATAAAATGTCTCCCAACTGGAAAATTTTCTATTGATATTTTCTAATTATGACTTCTAGTTTAGAGCTGTGGGATCAAATTTTTACCACTGTAAGACCATTCTCTCCATCTCTCTGAAGATGACAAATTTGTTTCTACGTTATGCTAAGAGAACCTTAACACAAGGTTTAAATCCAGAACTTTCTCTGTGCTGCTACCCTTAAAAAAAGATAGAGCTTGTGTGTCTTTTTACTCGGAACTGGCATATAACGCATGATGCCCTCTGAATGACTTGGTCACTATTTTACTAATCATGCCCCAACCCCCCACCCTTTCCACAGCACTATCCAGCTTGCTCTGTGCCAGTATGTTGCTGCCATCCATCCATCCCAGAGGAGGTAGTTAACCATCAGTGTTGCTTCAAGATACAATTATTTTTTTTAGACGATTTATATAGAAAAAAAAGCACTACGGAAATGAAAACCCCGTGATTATCCCAACATTTTGTATTACTATGTATTAATCACTCTCCTCTCCAGAGATGCCATTGCTGATTTGAGAGACTCGATTTTCTTTTCTTTAAAGGTATCTCCACACCATCTTAAAGAGCTGAGCAGGCTTGGAGAGATAAGAAGGGAAATATGCCTCTAAAGATGCTTAATGCTCAATTCTGAGTGCGTAGAGATGCTCACAAACTCTGAGCTCTGCAAAGGACCAAGAGCTTCAATTCCATTCAGTGTGTATATATTTACTCTTATTCACAGCATTACAGAGCTACTGTCCTTCTAAAAGAGATACAATAAGGAGAAAAGCATTCTGTGAGAGAGCTCTGGTGCATTCATCCAACAGTTTAGCAGAACAATGCAGAGATGAAGTCTGCCGCTAAAGAAAACAGAGCCGTCACTTAAAAGCTCTAATGTTAATAGCTGTTCTGGAAACCCCACCACAATGAAGTGAGGGAAGAATAATGAGAAAAAAAGGGAATAGGACAGTGTGAGGGCCAGGAACTGGCTGAGATGTTCAAATAGCTACAATACTAGAAGACAATTATGGGAGTGTTAATCTGGAGTATTGCCTAGCAGCAAAAGAGGGCATTGCAACACAGACCTCAAGGAACAGCTGTGCAAATTGCCCTGACAGCTGCCCATGTTGCTGAACTCCTCACTGTCCACCTTTGCTCCATCATTACTGCAGCAAAATCCAGGGGGTAACTCCTAGCTAAGCTGTGGCCACAGTTCTGCATGCAGGGCCACCCTCATCGCGTCACCCATGGAAATGCAGCCCCAGGAGCAGGAGCCTCGGAATGAGGCAGCAGAGATGCTCTTCCCCCAGGCTCAAGTGAGAGAGGAAGACTGTGAGTACATCAACAAAGTTGGTAATAAATGCAGGAGCATGTGGGGAGGCTCACCAGCCCTGGTTTTAATATAGCCGAGATACCACATTTATCCTAGAGCCCATGCTGCTCTGCTCGCCTTGTTGCTTGTTACCCATACGAAAACCATGCTAATTAACCCTAGTGCTGCTGAAGGCAT
Organism: Pedionomus torquatus; assembly: GCA_013398155.1. Taxonomy (NCBI): domain Eukaryota; kingdom Metazoa; phylum Chordata; class Aves; order Charadriiformes; family Pedionomidae; genus Pedionomus; species Pedionomus torquatus. The sequence goes on along the minus strand of VZRU01020009.1, from coordinate 1,008,402 downwards.
AGCCATCCCCTAGGCAGGTAGAGGAGAGGAAACAGAATGAAGGATTAGTAACACCACAGCGTGAAGAGCAGCTTGCAGTAGCCAAGCTAAAACAAAAGGAAACACTGAATGTGTTTCAGGCTAGTAAATCGGAAGAGCTGAAGCCGCTCGCATCAGGTATAACTTAGATACGTTATGTACAGTGTTGCAGAAAGATCCTCCTGCCACCTTCTCTGCTCAGATTTGACAAGAAAGTCAGTACAGTGTTGGGACTGAGCCATTTGAGACATCAGGTTAGATTCTGGTAACTAGTAGATGATACCTAACACATCCAGAGAATTTGTTAACTTTTTATTAAGTTTGGCACTGTTAAAGACAACCCTCCCCAAACAATGCCCAGGATAAGATCCTGGTCTTCCCATTATTTTTTTTTTTTTTCCAATTATTTATCAAATACGATTAGCTACTTCCAACCCTCCCCCCCCCAAATCCAATTTATTTTCCTCCTTTTTACTTTTTTGACACTCCTAGGTGCACACATGCCCAGCCGCTGCTGGGATTGTTCCAACCCAATCCATTTCTATAGGCAGAGGCCCAATAAAGCCTCTGTGCAAATGCTTAAGTGCATCACCCGTAAATCAATGCTTCCCCCCTCAGCTGACAGTTTCCACAGAGAAGCAGCAGCTAGTAATAGTAAATGTTTCTTCAAACTTCCTGGACTGATAGCAGGCTCCTGCGAATGATGCCCCATGGAGACAACAGCCTTTTTCCCTGCCATCCCCATCTCCTCTCAGCACAACATTACGCTGCGATCAGGATGCAGACCCAAATGCATTAGCCAGAGTCCCTGCGGGGCTGCTGCCTTGTACCCGGGTAAATAGACTGCTGCGAGTGTTTCCAGGATTACAGGGCAGCAGACAACTTGAAAAGGACTATCACAAACTAATGTTTACATTACGAACCCCACATTCCCACCTTCTTAAGGCTCCCTACCATCTCCCTGTTTGTGAGCAACTTGAATTTGGGTTTCTTTGAACTGAGCTAACACATACATAGTCATACCGGCAGCAGAATATATAACAAATACCATCAGCGACAACAGTAGAACAAGCAAAGGAAACAATTGAATTAATGGATGATATTTTTGCGTCCCTGTAATCTTCCTCCATCCTTTCCCACAGAGGCCTCTGAAGGGAGCTGCCAGAGCCCTGACTGCAAAGGAGAAGTTACATGGATGAGGAGCCACTTCAAAATGAAACAAACCTGTTTTATCTGTCAATCAAGATGGGGGGTGAACAGTCGTTTAGCAACAATGTCACCAAAATTATATTGCTTTGCTTTTGAAGTACATAAATATTTGATTCTCTCTTCCTCAACTTCCTGCTTCTTCCCTTGTTTTAAAACAGAATTTCACAGATTTTAAAATAGATCCATGGTTTTGGATTTTTCTCAGTCACATTCAGCTGAAATAAATATCTGAGTGCTTCTGTGTGTAAAAGAATTGGCACATAGCCTGCGTATAGCCAAGAAGAAAACAGAAAAATCAACAGAAAGACGCAGAATATATTAGGTACTGGAATACTTCAGGTTCCTGTCCCCATTCAGCTGTGGAAGTTCTCCTTTAAACTCCAGTGAGACCAATTCTGGGGAAAGGCCTGCAAGCCCCAGACTCTTGCCACAAGCCCTGTGCTGGCAGCAGCAGTAAAGCTTGCTCTACCCATCAGCCCAATGAGGCAGGTACCCTGGGCTTGAACTTCACACTCATGGGTCTGCACCTCTGCAGTAAAAGGGCTGTTCGCAGCACCAAGCTCTGCTCCTTCAGAGGTCCCAGGGGTTGGGATCAGGCTGCCCAGGGGGTTAGCCGGCTACGTAGGGAAGAAAAAACAGTGAAGTAAAACACATTAACTGAGCCAGCTGATTAGCAGCTGCAGGCAGACCTTTGCGACAGGAGGATGGAGAAAACCCTGAAAATTTGTCCTGAGTGAAGCACAAAAAGAGTGCTTAGTTTTAAAATCTCGTCCCAGTTACATACAGAAAACACTGCTGTACATTCTTGTCTTATCAATACTTGGGGAAACAGATCAGCTATTTACACAGTGCTCAACATTTTACATTTCGGAGGCTGGCTAAGTACAAAATAACTCTCTTTTGTGTCCAGCTACACAGCAGAGAGTAGTAGCCTATTGCACCAAGTCAAAACAACTGCTGCCTTAGCTCAGGTGCTACAAGCTCTTTTGCTACGGAGAGTTGTATACCCAAACTGGTGAAGGGGAATGCATCATTACGTGGGTTATTTTTCTATGAGAGCAAATCCTGACACCACTACCTGCACCATGTCCTTAAGGATATCATAACGTTCTCGTGCTCCATAAAAAAAACCTCACATCTGTGTAAAGGATTTATAAACATTAACCCAGGATTGTGAGGGCTTCTGAAAAAACGGATGCTAGATGGTATCCATGGTCACACTAACAATGAAGCAGGGTTTATCACTTTGAGTTTGCCCTCAAGGGTACACAAGTGTTTAATGCTTTAGAGAAAAAAAAAACCAAACCAAACCAAAAAAAAAAACACAAAAGCAAACACACACAAGCACAGTCTTAAACCAGGTAAACCTAAGGGATTCCTGCTTTGTGGGAATCTATACCATAGGAATATTGCAGAAACATCCTGCTGAGAAATGTGAGAAATGTGCTACTGAGAATGACATGGGACTTATGAGAAGGAACGTGCTGCGAGGCTGTTTCAGACTGCAGTTCTGTGATAGTTTTAACCACTGAAGCACTGCCTTCACCCCATCTCTAGCCACATGGTCCTACCTGCTCCTTCCCAAACCCTCTCTTGGGCAAGAATGGGGAATTCACTAGTGCCGACTAACATCAGTTAAAACTATTTTGGAGCAGCATCCTTGGAAATCACGGTGTCCAGAAAAACATGATTCTGAGCAGCTCACCCCATGAGCTGGTTTCTGGTGGCCCCTGTATAGTGGAGCATCATAAGTTTGCTGAAACCATTAAGTTTCTACAAAGTGTTTCAGTTTCAGCAAATTGGTATTTGCTAATGAGAATCTGTTTCAGTGGAAAACTCCCAACTGCTCTCTCTGGCAGAAAACTGGGGAAGGGGAAAAAAGCACACTAATACTCTTGTATACAAAAAGATGTTCCCCCCAGCTAAGGAGAAAAAAAAAATATATAAATCAAATATTTGTTCTTTTAACAGTAGAGACTTGGAGCAGAGAGGAACAAGGTAATTTCACATGTTCCTGTGAACAAGCTGCTGCAAATAGCTTCCCTGGATAATAAGTAGAAACGAGTGAGAAGAAATGGATAGGGGAAGATCTATAATAGTGTAAAGAAATGTGTGATCAGCTGGGGAATTCCTCTTAGGAGCCTGGTGGAGAATATTGTATTTGCCAGACCAGATCAGACCATTGGGCCAATCAAGTGCAATTTAAGCATTAAGTGTAACAGCTTGATAAATCTAGGTCAATGCACCTACATGCAGGTACAAGTTTAATACCACTTCATTAGCAGGATTGCAGCACCTAACACAGAGCATATCTACGGGTCCTGGAAGAGAGAAAGTATTGGCATTTATGGGATTGCACAATTAAATCCATGAGTTTCTCTTAATGAGCGACCAGAAATTGGTCCCACTTTACAATTTCTAGTCTGCAGCAGCAGACGGTGCTGACGCTTCAAATATAAGTGGAAAACAGTACTGCAACGCTCCTCTGGCCAGTGTGTAACACCCTGCAGGAGGAAGCTGGAGAGGGAAGAGCTCTGCCTTTTTGAGCCCTTGCATTCAATCAGCCTTCACTGAAAATATATTATCTTTGTGTGCAACAGATACACAATTATTATTCTCAAAACGTATTCTCAAAAAATAGCCCTGATCTGTTTAAATCCACCTTGGTGTCTTGTGGCTCTGCCACAAGGGTCTGTACTTACTTCAGGTTACTACACAGGGACTTTGCTTCTGAGACCTACTCAGCGAGCACAGAAATCCCACGATTTTTAGGTGTGCTTGTAGGGTCTTGTCTCCATAGGGCATTTGAGAAAGACCACAAGATCCTTGACTGCCCTTGTCTGGCAGCTGGGAAAGGGAGATTGGTGGGATAGTGCTCTGCTCTCCTGAGACTATGGAGAGATGACAAGTCTGTTTGTTAATAAAATAAAATTGGCAGTGCTAGATCATATAATGTCAGCATTTGATCCCCAGACGCTTGGTCTACAAGTGAGGGAAGGGTACAGTTTTTCTTCTGCTTTTTGCCTCAGCACCACCTGTGACTCTAAGACAGATCCAGGCTTCCCACTGCACTAGTCCCAGGGCCATGCAGCTGTTTCAGTGTAGAGCCTGCCCTGTACCTCTATCACCAGCGTCTGAGTCATTCGTATCAGCTGCCAGCCAGCTTGCTCAAGTGTGTCTATACCAGACAGCAACCTCTCCCAGGACTGCAATACAGCCATGTATCAGGCTAGGACTAGTGACAGTCTGTTGGGTACTTCCACCACAAAGTTGTGTGCCACCTTCCAGATGAGCCATCACACTCATAGAATTGCAGTACACTTAATATTCTGGCAGCCACCCAAGATGCACAGAGAACAGTAAGAAATACAGGCACACAAAAGACATAACATGTTGTTGGACCCTAGCAAGGCGAGGACAAAACCTACTTGTAGTGAAGAACCAAGCCAAAACTTGCCTCTTCAGTTGCCCTGTTGTAGATCTACCCATTCTTTTCTCAGAAATAACTTCCAAGGGCTGCTAACACAAATTCAGACTTAACTGAAGTGCAAAAAGCTCCATAGGCATATAATACGTCTTTTGAAAATGAAAAGTGGTCTGACAGATCTAATCAGCTGAAAGCCAATTTTTTACTGAGGCTGTCAGATGCAGATGAACTCTGCAGGGCTTGTGGGCTCCTGATGTGTCCATCTAACATACCTAACCTGCATTGCCAAAGTATCATCAGACCAAGCCTCCTAAAATCCTGGCTAGCAGCCCTTTCCACCTATCCCTGTACTCTTCCACTCCAGGTTTCTGTAACCTCACCACTATCATTCAAAATAGATAGTATTTTTTGGACAATATCTGTCTATAGAATAGGAGGTTCAAAAGCACATGCTTTGCTGTAACATACATGATGACATTTTGGAAATACATCTGTGCTGAAAGAATATGACTCTGAAACAGGAACAGTGGATCAAGAGAAAATGCTTGCTACCTTCTCTTGTAATAATAAATGCTGCACTAAACACAGCGAAGTACTAGACTAGAGAATGGTGAGGTTAGCAATAAGAACAACAATTTGAAGGCTAAAATTGTCATCCTGCACTCACTTCTTCCAGGAAGTGGGACCAGAGAATTTTGCAGAGTGAATATAAGATACAAGCTGGGAGAAAGAACAGAGAAAGAGCTACAGCAGGAGTGACAGTACGTGAAGGAACACAAGCGAGGATGGAGTCTGAGCGCAAGCATTTGTCCTCCCTCTCTCCCCAAACAGAACATCCCTCCTGTGCCCTCATCGGCCAGGTTTCTTACAGGTCAGATACCCAAGGCTTTCATGTGCACATGTACGTATGTATCTATGCATACACAGACTGGGACACACTAAGAAGCAGCCAGAGGCAGCAGTAGGCTTCAAGTCCAGGGAACAGAGGGGAGTAACACAAACTTAGATAGCACAAGGGGCCTGGGAGCAGAATGGGCAGACAAAATGGACTGAAGGTAGTGTTGGACACGGGGAGAAGGTTGCAGCTTGTTTAAACTTGGATTCGCCCACCATCCTTATTGTTTTCTCCTCACTCTTACCATATTTTTTTGCTTTCACCTTGCATTTCTCATCAAACTGCATACTAAAAAGCACTGTATCCTCATGCCTGTGCTCCACTCCCTTAATTCAAAAGCACACCTTCATCACCATGCTGTGCCCATCCTTAACAAGCCCTGAAAGGCACAGATCAGACCCTTCAATGCTCATGTGGATGTCACCTAATAAAGACATCTATAAATACAGGCACATTAGAGCACACCATCTGGCTGTGCCTCTTGGATGACTCCACTCCCCACAGATCAGCAGGCATGGAGACCGCTGCAGCCAACCAATTATTCCTCCATCTCCTGGCTCCAGCACACACAGGCACAGATGCCCTCAGCAACACCGCTAGTGGCTAGTGGCTGAGGCCACAGGCTAAGCAGCATGCTGTTCATCAAAGCAAAAGCTGTTGGCCCAACCCACATCGTGCTGCCCCTCTGCACGCCATTCCCAAGGCTGGCAGCACCAGCACGCTTGCCAGGCTCTTTCCCCTGAAGGTCCCAGTCTTGTTGACGTACCCCAGCAGCACTGCAAGGGCAATGAGCCATTCTGACTCCGCTTCCTTCTTTCCTTACCTAGGTAGCACCAGCTTCAGCCTCTCTATGAAGCTCAACCACATTTTTCTCATCCGCCTGACACACCCTACTCACTCTTCAGTGCCAATTTTTCTGTCCACTGGTCAAAATGATAAATTGAAAATATTTATTTCCAGGAATACTCAGACATGTCATTTAATTTTTGCTTGTTTGGTTTCTTTTTAGAAAAACAATTTTTTCAGATTTGTTGAAAGATTTCATGTGACCTATATGAAAAAACCCTACTTTTTCTTTCCAAACGTCCTATTTAAAAAAAAAAAAGTTTTCCAAAACAACACTGTCACTGCAAAATGAGAAACTAAAATAGTTCATCTTCTCCAAATAATTTCTCCACGTTTCCCTCCCCAAAAATGAGCATGACGCACAAAGAGCACAAACCCTCCCCAAACTGCGGTTAGGAAGAGAAAATAGCTCTCTTGCTGACATTTTTCTGCCTTCATACGTTGTTCCCCCTCTCCCCCCAGTTTTCCTGGTATTCCTCTACCCATTCCCGAACACCATCACAGTCACCCAGCAAAGCTCTCAGAGGTGCCTGTGCACAGAAAAGTTCACTGAACTGCCACGGCACGTTTCACTCCCTGAATAGTCTGTAGCCACAGGATACCTAAGAAGATCGCATTTTCTTTGAAGTACATGAATATTTGATATCCTCCCTCCCTTCCTCCTTGCCTTAATTATTCTCTTATTTTGAAACACCAGCTTGCATGCAGTATTTAAATAAAGCTGTTTTCAGAGCCACAAGCAGCTTGAAACAGTCAAGCCTCTCAAAATATATTGCAAGTGCTGTACGTCCTCCTGTTCAGCATATAAGCAAGGCACAACCTGGGGAATCCATGCAGGGCAAGGGGCTGCAGGGCAGCCTTTCCCTTCTGAAAGCTTGGGTTCCCTAAGCAGATAAGTCCGTGCATGTGAAATAAGACACAGGGTCTCAGCCTGTTTTCCCAGCCATGCCATGCAAAACACTGAAGGGTCTGGCACAGCCAGCTTTGCTCAGGAAAGTGCCTGAAAACGCAGGGGATGCAATGGATTAGAACTGAAGTGGGCAATGAGGGGAAAACATTGAAATTTACAATTTGGAAAAACAATAGCTGCTGCAGGGCAAGAGGGAGAATGGAAATACATACACAATTTTCTATACAGAGTTATAGATGGATAATTACATGCATACATGAGTGTATCTACATATATACATATAAAAGGGTTCAGATGGTTTGGCGGCTCAGTAGCTCTACAGAGCAGCCAGATAACACAAATTTGTGCTGAGGTCCGCCAACTGCAAGGATTTGGCCTTGCCAGATTTTGACAAGCCTTTTTTATGGGACATCTTTGAGGATCACATTTGCTTCGAGTCACAACATTCTGACACCAAAACTTTAGGCAATCCAAAGAACCACTAGACACCTGTAGGCATAGAGTCCCAAGTGGCTCTAACTGCAGGTCAGGAAGTGGGATGCTGAGGTCCTGAAGCAAGTGGCTGTGCCGCTTCAGGTTCTCAGCTATAACATGACAGTTAGGGCTGAGGCTGGGTTGCTTTTGGGCAGCTGTACCTCTGAGAAGTTTTTTCTATTACATGGGGGAATGGACTTTAACAGGGATAGCCACACTTGCATCACCTGAGGGTGCTACAGACCAGGCAGCAGTTCCAGCTGCCCAAGCAACATAGCCTGGATTACTTGGAGGTGCCTCCCTGAAGAACAGGGAGAAAAGGAAATGAGGCGTGCTTCTGCACAGGTCAGGGGAGGCCACGCACCATAAATGTTTGTGCAGGTGGATGAATAGCTGCGCCCACAGATGCTCACAAGTAGGGCAAGGAGTAAATACGCATATTTGAAAACTCATCTGTCTCTATTACTAAAATGAGTCACCTCATCCTAACACTGCTTTTAACTTTGCAGAGGCTTATATCAGACACAGCAGGTAGCTGGGAAGTTGTGAAAGGATTGCCTTTAGGGCTGAGTATCCCGAGGTTTGATTGAGGCTCCCCAGTTGAGGTGGAGTAATCCCCAAGGCACTCTCTGCTGGGGAAGCGCACATGGACCAGGAACAGGCAAACAACAACTTCCCAAATTTGTTTGAGGGAGAAAGTCACCCCCCTCAACTTTTGCCTGATGGTTTCTCTCTGAATTAGCCCTTCATTATCATCTCCAGTAGATTTTGTGCTCTTAATACCTTGTAAATTCTCCCTGCCCTGTCCACTTCCCTTGCCTATAAAACCTAAGCAAAAGTGAAAAGCAGCTACGAGGAGGAAACTAATGTAATGGAGGGATGCTTATAGAGAGCTTGAAGTTACTAACATCTTTCTGTGCTTGAATATATTTCCTTGTTTGTAATTAAGATTTCTAACACCATATTCCCAGAACAATGCCGCTCTCCGTAATTCCGGGTAAGAAGAGGTGAAATTTTAACTGGGTTCTCTGTACAGACCAGGGGAACACGTTTTTAAATTAACTGAAGGAGACAGCCAAGTGCAAACCATTCCAAGAAAGGGACCCTATGCAGAAAACCCCACCCTACAAGGAGCTTTACACTGCAAGGACATATCAAGCTGCAGTTGCCCCATGAGGCATAGAGGTTGCAAGTTTCATGGTTTAATTTTGTACAGCCAAGGTGACCCTCTTCTCCCTCTCACGCAATAACCAAGAGACAGGATTAACACAATACGTGTGCCAGCAGCTACAGAAAGCAAAGACTACACCACAATGAGTAGTCTGACAGAAGCACAGAGGCACATGTATTTATTTACTGCCTGTCAATGTCTAGCCCGGATAGGATACTGCATATCCATCCACAGCCATTATAAACTGCTCATTAGACATTAACAAGATAGAGTTTTGTTGCAATCGGGTCACATGAGTTGTTAGGAAACAGGGCAGCAAGCAGCAGTGGAGAAATCCAAAGTGAAAGGGAAGGAACGACAATCAGCTGCTGCAGTGGTTACAGTCAGTAATGAGTTGGCTGCCTAGTAAGCATCACGACTGCTTTCTAGTAACTGGAATTAGGAGCAGAGCCATGTGTCAGGGGCTCCATACTGTCAGCTGTTAGCAGAAAGATTGATTTAACACAAGTATCAATAGCATAAGCTTTGGCAAGGGAAAAAATTCCCCTCCTAGCTGCCAGGCAACCACAGCATAACACACACTGGTACCAGTGGCCAAACAGTCAGCGTGGCCCAGCGACCCCTTGGCAAGAGCCACATTGAAATGCAGCTTTATTAAACATAGCAGGCTTAGCGCTGTGGAAGACTTCAAAACCGTCGTGTATGCAATGCACACACCAAAAAAAAAGATTTAGTAATAATCCCCTACCATTGAGGGGATGAAGTAGGAGCATCCCAGCCATACCACCACCAGGCCTGCGAGAACAGGCAACAGCACAACTGCAGATAACCACCACAGCCCTGTTTGCTTCGTCCTAGTGCTGGGGGGTGGTGTGGGGGGAAATTGGGAGTGGGCAGATCCCCCTCCCAAGAAACACAGTCTGTAGGAGAGAAAAAGAGATTGTCTCTCTGACAGGCCAGAATGAGGACAGGAAAGAGAAAATCTTCAAGGAAAATTGCAGTGTTTCTTCCCAGAATGAGCCTGGACTCTGAAATCAGCACACAATGCATGAGATTGAACACTTGCAGGCCTGGGCCTGTTATTGAAGTAATCTTGGGTAGAAAACAAAAAGCAAATCGTGAACTTGTTGTTTACCTTAAGAAATAGATTACTGTTATTCTCCAACTTTGTTGACTGCAATTACCTAGAGAAGTTCAACCACAAGTATCTTCTCAGGAAAGCGTAAAAGCCGTAAAATACCTTTTCTCAGAGTTAGTTCCTCTCTGCATCCATCCTGTCTACTCCATGGAGTGATTAACATGATCATCCACTATATTTTAGCAAAGCTAGAAGACGTTCTGTCTATTTTATTATTCTTTTTTTTAATTAAGATCTTTTTGCTGCACCTTTCCTTTTGGGTTTATATGATTTATGAGAATGCAAGCTTGGCTTCCAGGTCCCAAAATCAACTGTTGGTCTGGAAGTGAAAGGGCCAGAAAACCCCCCAGATCTCCTATCTTCTGCATAGGCAAGGTGACAGAAACTTTCCTGGAGTCAGTAAGAAACAAGCAAACAGTTCTGAGGAGCTCTGCTTACTCAGCCTCTATACAAAACAGAATTGTAATTAAAAAAATTTGCAACTACATTTTCTTTATGGTAAGCCTCCTGGTCAATCTTGGGAATTGAAACTGAAGTGGTAAGGACTGGGATTAGAATTATATACAGGAAGCATGGCCAGAAACATCAATGGGGACAGAAGGACAAATTTTCCCATAATGGGGGGGTCACTCCCATCCCACCCCAAGTAGGTTTCCTCACATTTCCTCAGCTCAAAGCACCAGTTAATTCACACCAAGGCAGAGTAGAGCAGAAGGCAACTAGAAGAAACTGAAGTGTAGTTGCAGAGGTAGGCGTGAAAACACATACAGCCACATGCCAAACCCACATTTGTGATCTTGCCAGACTTGTGCGGCAGAAAACTCCTGCAGGGGAGGGGTGGGTGGCGGAGGATGGAATAAAGACAGACAGGCCAACCCACGGGGCTCCTTGCAGCACACATTTCATTCAGCATTTAAATGAGCAGGCTCAGGGGTGAAATTTTTGGGCTTATTTGCTTGTCTCAATGAAGAGGGTGGGGATTTTTTTCACATGGGGGTGAGCTGGGGCACACAGACACACATATGCCTCCATACAGTGTTTCAGGGAACAGGGGCAGTAGCCAGCTTATCCTTCTGCCTGTTGTCAAACAGATAATTGTTCTAAAACAGCTGGGCCAGACAATAGCATCCTTAATGGCCCAGCTTAAACGCGGTCGTGACAGAAATCATAATATTTTTTAATCTCCCTTTCCCCAGCCTTCCTGGATATTCACTTTTAATGAATGCAGTTGGCTTTCATTTTTGCTCTTATTTTTAATTCAGATAACTTCTTGTGTTGTACAACTTCTCTCTCCCACCCCCAACACTCCCCTGGAAATTAAAGGCTTCATTATTTCAAATGCCAAGCTAACACCAGATGGGAGCAGAACCAAGTGGCCTAGTCTGGTTCACCACTTCTTGCCACCTTGTCCTGGGACTGGATCAAAGATCCTGCATGCCCAACAGGAAATTACTAGAGACAGAGATTGATCCCTCCCAGGAACTATTAAATCCTTAAGGCACTTAATGTAAATTCTGCCTTACCACGAAGGCCCAAGCAGCATGTGTCTCCCTACGACCTTCCCCACACAGTCCATCTTCAAATGTTTCAATCCAAAGCAGTAAAAGGAGATAACAGCAATCTTTGACACCTGAGATCAGGTTATTGTTCCTGCATAGTATCGCACCTGCATCCTTATTTTGCACTTCTAAACAAAGGTGGGGGGGGACAGAAAAAAATCACTGCATTTTCTCCAGAGTTTAAAAAAATAAAAATCCTTAATTGCTCTTTCATGAAGAACCATTTTAGGAAGCTCCTATGAAAGCGTTAGAAAATATTTATTATTGAAATTTCTATGCATGCGAATAATTACTCCTTTTCATAAAAGAATTAAGTTTATGGCAAAGCTTCACCAGGGTTCACCCTTCCTCTGCCCTGCAGCACCCCAAAATCTCCCAGTCTGGTGTTCCTCTCATGCATATCATCCTGGATTCCAATCACAGACACATTACACTGCCATCATCATAGTCTCCTGGTCTGCTGTTCAGCCCTACTTTGTTCGCATCTATGACTTCACACCTCAAAGTCTACTGCTCCAATTTAGACAACAGAATAAAAATGCTATAAGGCCTAACTTATTTCCATTGCCCCATACATGGCTAAATCTGGCTTTTGGGTCTCATGCCTCCCTTTTTTTTTTTTGGTATGTATTTCACATTGAAGAAAGTAAAATTCATACCTTCTCAATGAAATTTTCATGAACTATGCATTGCCTGGTGCTATATATTCAACAATATTAACTACTTCATCTGTTTACATTCAGAAGGTTTCCCTCAGCCCCAGGAAGGACAAAATTTATTTTTATATGCTAAAAGAATTTAAATTTCCAGAAAAGGCTATGGTAACCCTCTGTAACCCAGCTGGAGGTCATGATCCTAGAGCAGGAGGAACATATCCATCATGCATCAATCAACTATGTCACTTGGCACTTGTGCAAGGCAATATTTAAATAAGTCCCTCAGAAACTGAGCTCATTATTGCTAAACACTTAAATGGTTGGCCTTATAGATTCGGTCCAGTCCAAATGCTTGACTGACAGCTGCTGGAGCTACAAGACCCCATCTTCACACATCCATCCAGTGTTCAGCACCCCACCGTGGAGTATGACTTTGCAACTCCATCTTCAGTATGAATTCACTCAGAGGGCAAATAGCTGGGGGAGAGGTAAGCAGCAGGGGCGAACTTAAAACACAACTGGATTGTAAAATAAGATGCGCTGGACTCTGGGTACTGAGCACCATCCTGTGCCCCTGGACTTAATTCAGGATCCAAGATGCAGACAAATGAAGTGTCTAATTCAGCAATGAAGGGGGAAAAAGAAGCAGGAATTTCAAGTTTCCAGAAGATAACCTGGGGCATTACTATTGGGTTCATCAGCGTACTACCTAAAAAGTAAGCCTCTGATTTCAGGGATTGAAGTCAGGTTTAGCATGAGTTCCAGGCCATATTCATATACAACATTGCTGGATTGGGTTTTAGTCAAAACAGTCTCACCTCAAAATAGTTACCAAGACATTACCTGCTAAAAGTCTCATTCCAAAACTCACATCAGCTGAACTGTCTCTTTGTCAGAAATAACAGGACTAGAAAGGAAAAAGTTGGGTTTTTTTAAAAAAAAACCCAAACCACAAAGCAAATAATCCATTGTCATCCCAATGCAAATCATGATTTAATAAAAACTTCATTTCCATCAAGTCATGAAAGAGAGACAAAAAAAGCAAGGTCCAGTGAACCTCAGAAAAGGAGTAGGATTGCACAGTCAACACTCTTCAACGAAGGAGGCTCTTTGGCACTGAAACAGCCAACTTAGAGACAAAAAGCATCTTCAGCTGATCTGCATCCAGAACCTGGATGCTGACATTTCCTTTTAGAGGACCTCGGCATGGAAGTTTTACTAGTCCTGATCCCAGATATAATTTACTTTTTACTTTTTCTATTAGCACCCAGGAAGCTTCTAGCAAGAGCTCCTTGTTGCACTTCACCTACACATGGTCAGGTACAGCCTGTCTGAAGTGGAGCTTAAACAGGCAGATCTGTCAGGAAGGAGAAAGAACAAAAGGTAACTTCTCACTTCACAGACAGGAAAACAAAGCATGAAAGATGCATTGCTGTACCCAAGATCAAACTGGAAATTTGGGGCAGAACTCACAACTATACACAGCAAGTCCAGAGCCTGTGCTAGAACACCCATCTATAGCACTGAATCCATAAGGTGCTAAAATAAGGAGTCCAAGGAAGGCAAAAGCCTTGAGAAGGCAGCTCTTCCGGAAAGACATAACCATATGTGATTCAGAGGTGCATGACACAGCGGGCAAATGACGGCCATCAACAGAAGTACAGGCATGAAACCCAAGGGGGATGAGAGATGATTAAATTGAGGCAATCAATTTGGAAAGAAAAGGCAACTCTTCCTCCTGCTGTGATGGAGAACCTGTGGGATTCACAGCCATGGGAGGCTGTCAGCTCAGATACTGGGACTGGTAAATTTGGGGAGAACTAACAACATTGAAAGCTATGCTGAACACATGCAAAGGAGAACTCAGGGCATTGAGGCCTGGAAAGAGAAGAAATGCTTTCCCCGTTCTTGTAAAGTGTTGTACAATTAGGCAGATGCACATGTTCTCCTCTGAAGCATGCAGGATGGGCTGCAGCATAAGCTGCTGTGGGGCTTGTGCAATGCAAGGAGGGACAGATGGGCCAAATGGACCTGATCCGAAAAGGGAAATTCTGCTTTCCCCTCAGCAAGAGGGTAAATGAGAAGGGAGGGAGAGGAAGGGGAAGAGAAGGAAGATAAGAAGTGAGCAAGAGGAAAGGCAGGATGAGGAGGAGATTAAAGAAGACAGACTAGAGAGCTAGGATAAAAAGATGAGAAAAAGCAGACCCCTCAAGGGTTTGATTAAAAAAGCCACAATGTTTTTCTTCACTCAGCAGTGACACTGCAGACTGCATTCTCTGTATCTGAACAACAAAAAGCAAATGGCAGGTCATGCAGCAATGCCTGTGTCTGTCAGGGGGCACCGTCTGTCCTCTTCCTCGCCCCCAAACATGCAGCATCCCAGCTCTCCTCCATCGCTTGCCCTAGCATGTGAGGCAGAGACTAACATTCAGTGCCACTGGGGTGGCCTCCTGTCACTCAGCACTGAATCTCCCGCACCCCATGAGGGCTCCAGCCCATCCATTAGAGCCAGCAGCACAGCTCTCTCTGCTCCCAGTCACCCTGCCACTGACGGGGACCACAGTACAAAGGGTAAGACAGCAAATAAGGGAAAAAAGGAACAACTAAAGAATTAATCAAAAGGGAAGCTGCTGGTTTCGTACAGCAGCACCCACAGGACTCACAGGGGGATCTAAACCACTGCATGCAGGCAATAAGCAAGGTAGGGAAGGAACAGGAGACTGAAGGAGCCAGGCTACACACAAATCAGCAGTTTACCTGATCAAATGAAACAAGACAGAATTTAAGACCAGCTTGCCCTAGTCCTTGCAGGGTTCAGGGGCTTACACACACAGAGAAAGCAGGGGCTGAGTTAGCCACAATTCTGTCCTATGTTACTTATAAAAACCAAAGCTTGATTCCCTGTGTTTTACAGAAAACCTGGTTTCAAAGTATGGAAGTGGGACTCACCCTCAGAGACACAGGAATGCCTTTAAACAGCATGGAAGGGCTGGAGAGAAAGATCTTTCACCGACAGGGAGAATTCATCTTTGCACTGTGAAAATTCAATTGGCTCCTTTAAACCTCAGAGAGCCTGGTGAATTAACATAACCTGTGTTTACTGAAAGCATCACGGGAACCAAAATGTATGGTTTGAAATCGGTCTGTATGGGAAAATGCTCCCAACACCTATGAAATCCTTTTGCTAGACAGGAATATCGTTTCAGGACTAGCTGAAAAGGAGAAGTACAACCTGCTGTATCACCACTTTTTTTTCAAATTTGGCTTTTCTTAGTTTTGCCTCTGCTGAGGTCCAGGTGTGCTTGCGTGGTGAAAAAGACTGGGATCACACAACACAGTAAGATGCTTGCAAGCATCTCCCACAGCCAGCCCTTTCCTTAAAGTCATTTCTGTTTAGAGATAGCATATCTCTTCACAGTTCTGCAGCTCTCTCCCTAGCAGGCCTTTCATACACATGAAAAGAAATATCTGATCAAATATATTCCTCTATCATGGCTTTGGAAATATTAGCAAGATTTAATTAATATATAATCATATCAGCAGAAAAGAGTTAATTGAAATATTGAATAACTACAACTTTAACAGGATTGGAACATAATGCTTCAGACGTACTAAGCAGATGATTTATCCACCATGCTATACAAATTTTAGTTAACAGTTGGGCAAAGACTTTACAGCTATTATTTTTAGCAATAGAAGGGTATTCCCTAGGTTGTGCCAAGGCCTGTGTGCTGAAACACATTGTGAAAAATCAGCTTATTGTGCGTTTTCTTCTCCTATTAGAAGAAAAGGAGAAAAATGTGTCTGACATTGTTAATTGGGATCTTGTGGTAATGCGGCAGTATGTGCACAGAGAGACAAACGAAATTTCAGTGCAAATTCACTGACCTTAGCCAAGATATATCCAGGGAAGAAAATGGCTAAATGAATTGAATTCTGTGACATGAAGCATGTATTACATTCCCAGGTGTCATATTAATTGTGCATAGTACCAGCAGGACAGTTGTAAGACAGGTACAATATGCCTACTATCACTGTTGCGGTTAACTACGTAGCAAAGAGAGGTGAGCAATGAAACAGGCCAGAACTACAAGCCACCATCTCTACCTTCAGATTTCACAGAAAGTTGTTTACAAAGATGAATGCAGGGTTGCCTTCCTGCAGCCATTGTCCAAAGTCTCACATGTCAATTTAATAATAATAATAAAAAAAAATAAATCAAGAAAGTTGGAAAAAGTTGACTCTGACTAAAATTATCCAGATATGGGAAACTTCCGGTCAACAAATCAACAACCTTGCTAAGATGCACTTAAGTTAAATCATGGACTGGGCTGGCAGAGGCTGGTGTTTATCACCAGCTTGCAAGTAGGAAATGAACTGATGAATCTTAGATGAGATCCCAGGGAGTGGGATTCATGCTACAAAATCAGCCACTCAGTAAGACAGCATTCAATGCCAAACCTGTGTTTCCTGCAGTTTTCCCAAGACACTGCTGTCAATTAATTCCCCCGGGACCTTGCATTAGTCACATAGTTGCGCAGTGTCTCTCTCCCCTTCTGTGAAATGGGAAGAATAACACTTCCTTTCCACCAGGGACCTAGGCAGATAATCATCTTGACACTTGTGATTAGACACAGTGATAACAGGGGCAAAAGTACTAGAGAGACCAAGGAAGACCAAACCACTCTCTGCAAAAGGAGAAAATTGATCTAGCTAAAGAAAGCTATGTGCCCAGGCTGGCATCCAGGACCAAATTTCAAGCCCCTGTAAAAGCAAGGGTGAAAAACTGCTGCAAAGAGATACAGGCAGAACTCATGGGACTGCGCAAATGTCCAACACCTACCATGTGCTCCATTCCTGTTTGTTTGGATATAAACATTTGCTTTGCAGTTACTATTCATGTGTGCAGGTACACAAAGCCATAATAAAGATATCATGCTACACGCATCCCTGATGCTGTTTTATTCTGTCTGCTTTTGCAGTAAATACGCTTGGATCATGGGTTTCCAATGAGTAGAAGAATGAACGAAAGTTTTGTTAAAATAAGGATTGACCTAAACATCTGAACAGGAGTCAAGAAATCAAACTAGAGCCTTTCCCTTGGTACCTTTATTATTAAGCCATAAAGGTTTCAAAAAGTTTACTTACCTGGTATTTCCTACTAGAATCGTTCTACCTCAAGTGTGGAAAATATACAAGGGAGTATCCCACTATGCCTATTAAATAAGTCTTTTTTTTTTTTTTCTGGCTCAAAAGATTTGGTTTCAAAGTCTAGAGAAGTTGCCGTATTTTATATGCCGATTGAAACCAGCCCTCCATGTTCTTGAAGGATTTCTGGGAGGGGGAAGTGGGTAGGAGGTATGAAATCACCAAAGCGGGTACAAAATCCTGGAAGGATAAGGAGGAGCTGTAGGCCACCAGGCTTGTTCCACATTACTGAAGCTTCATCAGTTCTCTTACCTTGAACAGGCAGGCCAAAGCAAGCAAAAGACTAGATGTGTTTTTGCAGATTTTCCTGATGTTTGCAAAAACACAGCATGCCAAGGCTCTTGTCAGGGAAGTCTCTGGAATGTCCAAATACCAGCTTATGAAATGTTTTGCTTCCCCAGCCCACTTTCTGTGCAAGTGGGGATCCTGACCCCAAATCCCTCACTACATGCATAGGTAAGGGTACAAGATAGTGCCCCCAAAATGATGGCATGGGACAGCACTCAGAATAGACTATCTGCATGTAAGGAAGGGAGGCAGCACCTCAGATGGAGGATGACTATCTTATATTTAAATTTGAGGTACAAAAAAACAGCAGTAAGAGATTCCTGTGTAGCTTAACTCCAGTGGTCTGATACCAGCATAGCCCCAGTAAAGGTGCAGACACAGGAGCAAAAGAGAACACAGAGCTGAGTTAGATCGCAGCTCTCCCAGCTGTTAACACTGTGGAAACCAGCACCAGAGCACATAAAGTTGCAAAGAGCTGATCCCTTTCTGCAGCAGGAAACAGTGTTAATACCATGAGAAGAGTTACATCATTGAATACTATATAATAATTGTATAATAACTACTTATGATTTGCTTAATTACTTATCTCTGTTCTATAATGTAGCATCTTACTATTAATTAATAGACAGCTAGACTTTAATGGAAGGAAATGGTCAGTGCCTCCCTTGGGCTACTGTTAAAGGCTGTTTTCATTTTTATCTGTGAAGACCATTCATAAATAAACCATCAAACCACCCACTGGGAGATGAAAAATCTGTTATGCATCCAAGTTTGCCCAACTGATACCCAGTGCCGCCACCAGCAACAGGAATAGAGAGAACAAGCCTTCAGTCCTGGACAAGAATTGCTCCAGCCCCAAATCTGGTTGGTGTTTTTGCCTTTTTTTTTTTTTTTTCACTAAGTGGTTTCAGAGCAGCCCCAGCCTAAGGAGACAGCAGGAAGAGTTTAACAACAGCTTGTTCTGCTTGTGTAGACACAATCAGGAAAATAGCTACTGAGTTGGGTGTGCCTGTCCCAACAGCTTTCATAATTTTAGTAACAGTGCCAAAAAGTAAAACCATTAATTTCACAGTCACAAGCAACACTGGAGCTTCGGCCAGCTTTCCTGCTAGCCATGTCTCCCCACCTCTGCCATGTCAGCATTAATAAATTGATTAATATCAGTATTTACGGAGTGCTACTGATGATAATTTCTTGGAAGCAAGTGAAACAGTCTTTTTCCCCAAATGAAACTCATTTAGCAGAAAAGGAATAACAACAAATCCCAAGATGAACACTACAGAAGGATATATTCAATATAGATATGTATATATATATTTGTGTGTGTNATATATATATTTGTGTGTTTATTTAAATCACTGTAAAAAAAAAAAAAAAAAGGCATGAAACCATACCTTACTTTCTTGCCCTCAAACCCTGGAGCTCCATTCAGCCTAAGCTTAGCAGTATTCACATTTAGCACATTAACATGATAAAGCCTTCCAGGAGCAGGCAGGTTAGGGATTTGGGGAGGTAAGACAGGCAACAACTATTCCTACTTCATTGAATGTGATCCCAAGAAGCTGTTGTGCTCCCCCTTCCCCCTCCCTCCCCCCCTCTTTTCTCTTACAGGGTTGGTCTCTCCTGCCAGGAAGGTTGGAGGAATGAGGTCTTAAACCAGCAGTTGCACCTGGCATTAAAATGCCTTCCCTCCCTTCAAATTATAGAGCTACTTCCTAGTCCTCCACCCATAAATCACACATACAGTTGTTGGTGAAGCTAGCTTTGACTGCTGAGCACAGATGTGGGCTGACAACAGATGTTATGGGACTCCCCTCTCCATGGGGCAATGTCCCAGCCCGAATGACACTTCATCTCGCACTTCAGCACAGCTCAATTGCAGCAGCCATATCAGAGACCCACAGTACTGCACAGGGTCTGTGACTGAGGTCTTGGGGATGCTGAACACCAGGTTTCTCTAAACTCTCCTATTAGCAAAGACATCAACCCACCAAGTGACTCCCCACAATCTCTGCCATGTCCTCATCTCCTCCCATCCCAAGGAGAGGAACATCCCTGCCACTGCTCTCCTGGCAATAGCTCTGCAAAGGAAAAAGCCCCTGGGACTGAAATGTTGCAGATTGCGAGGACACGATTAATTATTTAAATTGAAAAAATTACATTCCACTGGTGACATTCAATGCTATGTCTACTCTGCCTCTCGCTCTCCCCTTCCCTCCCTGCCAGCCCCCGGCAGCTCTTCCCCCTGTGGACATGTGCCAGGCAGGGATCTGTTCCTTCCACTCTGCTCTCTGCTAAATGTTTTTTATTCTCAACCACCTGCCCCAGGCCCTCTCATCAATTATTAATCAAGTGATCCATGAATATGCAAATCAACCCACGCACTCATTTTATTAAATTAAATAAAAAAGAAAAGAGACATGGCATGTACAGCAGCAGAATAGATGATGGGGTGGACTGCTCCAGGGAAGCTGGGATAGGTGCTTTCTAACAGAAAAGGAAGGAGTAGGATGAGAGGGAACATGCACTGTATACAACTAGCAGGAGGATTACTTCTAGAGCTGTTCACATGCTTATTTTAAAGTGATGTTCTGCAGGAATGAAGAAGGTAGAAGATAAGTGGATGCACATATAGGGTGGCTTTAACCTGCAGTAAATGAACAGGTGGAGATTCCTGTTCCCTTGTAATAATTCTCATCAGTAGGGGCACTGTGGAGCAGGGCAGGCATTTATGAGATTGGGATGGTCCAGCTGCCTGTACACAAGGCATTTCCATCTGGCCCACAGCATCTGCCTCAGCAAAAACACAGCTGTGCTCCATTTGGGTGAAAAAATAAAGGTAACCCAAGGACACTACTTCTCTTGACATCTTCTGAGTGGAAACCACTGCTGCCACCCGTCTGGCTCACAGGACAGGAATGAGGGAGAAGTTCCCTGAAAATTATGTCTTCTCCCAGCTGCTAACATGCTGACCCATTCAGTGCTAGGTGCTAAGAAGAATTACCCCTCCATCAAGTTTCTTTCTGCATAGCACCTTGCCTCACCTTCACCCTTCCCAATACACTCTCTACACCTTTACACACTAGTTAGTCTTTGTGGATCTCCTCAAGTCAACAACTTTTCCTGGTGGAAAGGGGATGGGACACAATGAGAAAGACAACCTTGCAGTTGATGGAAATAAGCCAAAGAGCTAATACGAGATCAGAATAAGCAAAAAACAGAAGTCTCAGAGCAGAAATTTCCCTTCCAAGAGAGGGGATGGGTGTTGCTACCTCCATGCTAAGGCCCCTCTTGCCTACTAGATTTTCTGGAAAAGACACTCAAAAGGAGCAGTAGATAACTACCTGTTCTGCTTTTCCAGTCACTAGTGTTGTGGCAAGCAGAGCTGAACAGCCTTGGGAAGACACTCCCAGTTCCAAACACTTGTGCACAAGCATCTCCTTGGATGTAGTTGAAAAAGTACTCGCCCCACAGATACACTATACCCTTTACCACCTAAATAGTTCGGGTATCTCCCTTTCTGCCAGCTTCAATGGGCTCCATGTCAATAGCTGACTCATACCAGGTGCTGATCTTCATGAGGGTGTGAGGGAGTTCAGCTCTGGCATGCAGAAAGGGATCTCTCCTCTCCTTGCCCAGGAACAGATTGAGCATAGGCAATGGTAGGGCATGTGCATTCTCTCCAAACAGAAAGAGACTATTACAAGTCTGAGATCTGTAGGTTATTCATAGAATTGTAGTTCCAACCACCCCTGCCACGGACAGGGACACCTCCCACTAGACCAGGTTGCTCCTATTTGAGCTAAGCATTCCTACAAGATGTTGATGTTGCGAAAACACATCTCACGGTTCAGCAAATAACCAAGAAAGTACTGATGGCACCATTCTTTCAAGGCAGCCAATTCTAACTCCCGAGCATCATGCTGTTTCTGAGCCTGTCACACCAAGTTCCTCCGCAGGGGCTGTATCAGATGCTGGGGCCTGGGTCAGACTGTGGCTGCAGAAGCCAAACTGATGCTGCAGCTCACAGCAGGCCCAGCCCTGTCCCATAGTGGGGCTTCGGAGAGATCCTGTGACCAGTAGATCAGGAGACTCCCATGAAGCTTTATCTCAACACAGGGCTGTGAGGTTTGGAAGATGAGTTTTGGGAGAAGAGTTTTGTACCTCCTGACCATACGATGATTTTTGAAACACAATTTGCAGAATCAGGAAAGTCTCTTACCTCCAGTAAAGCCTGCGGCCACACACTTATAGCATTGCTGAACAGAGGCCAGAGGGAAGGGGATTGCATCAGCAGCTGGAAACTACAGTCTCACATGATTCTTTGGCCACTGCTGTGCCAGAGGTAGATGGAAGGCTCCCAGAGGTGGATGGGAGAAACAAGATTTTTCACCCACTGATGCAAGACTGTTGGTTCATATCAAGGAGTAAGTCTGGTTATACTTTTCTTCTCCATAAAACAGCTAACCACGCTGTTGGCAAAAACTCAAGGCTCAAATGTGTAAGGGCAAGGTTTAGTGGTACTAATTTCTCAATCTTACCTGTATTACACAGATGTGAAAAGATGCTGCAAGATCAGAGTCACAATATCAAAACTGGTGCAAGTGGTGAGCCCTTATCAAAGGGGGTCAGGGACAAGAGCTGCTCTACAGCTACTAGCTCGGGCGTTAGTCTCCTGCAGTGTCAAATAAGATTTATCCTGTTCTGGATTATAATTCCAACAGATGACTCCAGTATTAGTGCTTTTCAGTGTTTCAGAGTCATTTCATATTAATTTCCTGCACCTGAATGGAAATGCACAGGGATCAAGGTGATGGGACTGAGTTCAAATGTGCTCCACACTCAGTGCACACACACCTGCAGCTTCCCACAGAAGCATTCAGACTGGGCCACCAGAGGTGCCAACATGCCAAGGGGGAAAGATGCCATGTGCTAGTGACACGTGCCAAACATGCACCCATGAGGCTCAGCATCCACAAATGTCTTGCAGAGGCTGGCTTCTTTATTTCTTTAAGGCAGCACGCTCCCCTGATGCATTCAGGGAGCAAGATGCTCCTGCTTCTTGATTTCTGAATGGGAGGGGAAAAAAAAAAAAGAAAAAAAGGAAAAGAATTCCCCTAATGTTGTCAGCTAAATGTTAATTTGGAATGAGATTTTTTTTGTTTTCTAAATTGCTCTTAACTATGTGCCAGCACACAGGTAAATTGTTCTTGGCTGAGAAAATGGCCTGTCTCTCTTCTCAGAGATTAACATAGAAGACAGTGAATAGAGCAGCAAACAAGAAAACCATGCTCCTTTTACAAATCATTCAATAGTTTCCTGACTTCTTTTCTATATATTTTTCAGTTGTAAATGAGTTTCTACCGCTCACTCTAGCTGAAGGCCTTGCTTGCCACTGTTACTCCCCATTTTCTTTTTAAACAAGGTGGGAGAAGGAAAAAGTAATTTGCTACCAAGGCGACTCCAAGTGAAATGAAACTATACTGCATTTCCCTCCTGCCCTTGCAAAAGCTTCCCTCCCCAGCTGCCTTCTCTGAGAACTCTGCTTATTTGGCATAGGACTGCCCGTGCCCACATTACTTTGGCTGAAAGAGCCTGGCTCCTCAAATGGCAGGCTGGCCTTTTCCATTCCAGGAAAGGAATGCTTCATTCTCTGGCTGAAAGAAAAGCTTTAAACAGTGTAAAAGATGGGCTAATTGACCCCTCCAAAACTTTCACTGTAGAAGCAGTGCCAGAAATGTAACCAGGGAGGATGAGCCCGTATGTCACTACACTTCTGTGCATTCGCAGTTAGTAACACTGGCAGCATAGCTCAGAGGATGTATACGTGGTCCAGATACTTGCACATTCTTCTGTAAAGCAATGCCAAGAAAAAAAAGAAACAAACCAAACAACTTTGACAACGACTAGTACTTGATACTACAAACACTGCTTCTTTCCCCAGACAGAAGCGTCAAAAGTTACCAACGTCTCTCTCCCCCACAGCGCAACTATTCCCCTAAATCCACTTCATATATCCCTCCGATTGACCAAGCCTTTCCCAGAAGTCTGCAGTCTAGGTCTTGGTTTCAGTTTTGAGTGGTGGCACCAGTTTATTAATAGACATGTAAGAGATGGATAAGAATTTCGCTTCAGCCATAATGAATTTGCCTGTGCGTATAGGAACTAAGTTTCCATAAACTCAGAGTAACACAGAGCCATGCTGTGTAAAAAGAAACTTGGGCAAATTGTCTATGTCAGCAGTTTGTAACCAAAAATTGTGCAGAAGAGGTCATAAGAAGAAAAAGACTCAATGAGAACACTGTAATCATGACATGAGCTCAGTAGGCAGATGGGAAGATTTTAAGTCCCTGAGTACCTGCCTGGCCAATTGGATGATGGGACAGAGAAATCAGGCCATCGGGAACTACTCCAAGTGCCAAGACCAGGGTGTGTCTCCCTGGGGGGAGGGGAGGCAGGGACCCAGCTCAGCTGAACCGTATGTTTTAATAAACTTTTTGTATCTTTTTATATCTTTGCTTCAAAGACTTTATCCTCTTTACACATTCTATTAGTGAACTGGTGTTTCTCACAGATGGATTGTTCCAGCTATGCAACAAGCCTATTGCATTTTTTTTCCTCAAAGTCTTCCCTTTACATAAACACCATAAGATGGATTATTAAGGAGAAAAAAAAAAAAAAAAAAGTTGTGCTCTCTCAGTTACATAGATTTTTGTATTCTCTTTTCACAAAAAAGAAACAGAAGGCTTATCAACCCTTCATCAGCTATTGCTCCTCTGCCCCCATAAAGCACTTCTCTCCCTTTTCTACTTATATGTCTTGCTCAACTACTCAGCACATACTCCACACTTCCCTTCCTTTCCGGTCTTATGACTATTTCAACATATACTGCCAGCAGGAGAAAGGAAATCCTAAATATAATGCTGTAGAAAAAGAGCCCCCATACACCAAGTTAGACTTGGAATGGCCTCCTTTTCTGTCAAAAATCACTGGTAAGATCTGCTGATAGAAAATTCAACTCTTGTTGGCACTTCGAAGATTATTCTTCATGCTGTAACGAGCGGGAACATGGCTCTTTCTTCAGGAATTAAAACAACCTGTCATGTTCTCTTAAATATACAAAGGCTTCACTTGCAGTGGAGGTTGGTCTACCGATATATTGAATAATCATGTGAGAGATGAAAATATCTATTTGTTTGATTCATGGATCCTGAGTGAAAATGAAGAATGTGAGATTCACTCCTGCCATCTTTGCATAAGAAGTTTAATTTACTGCCACTGTGGAGAAAGAGCTCTTTTTTCTCTCTTCCTCTTCAGGATTCTTACAGCTTAATACAGAAGAGGTGCACACAATCTCCTATGGAGACTGATTCAAGTCACTGCTGACTTGAAAGCATGGGTGCTTCTCCAGATATCCAACTTGAAAACACACTGGAACAGGCTAATCCCTAGAAAGCAGTGAGAACCACTGAAAACACACACTGCTTTCTTAGCTTTCAAGCATGGGACTCACAAAATGGAGGGCATCAGTAGCAACCAGCACTGTAAATCCCAGCCTTTCCATTTAGTTGTTTGGGTTCCCCCCGGCTCCCCAACCCTATAGGGAGAACCACTGATACATAGTCTAAACCAACAGGATTGCATTTTATAATATTTAATTATACTGTCATTTGCACATACAATCATCTAACTGCTCAAAACAAGATGTGTGAGTGATACATGCTCTAACCAGAATTGGTATACCAGCACAGAGCAAGACTTTGGGAAACCTTTATATGTAGACAATTCATTATCACACCTTAACAACTCACATTTCTCCCATAAGCAAGCTGAAGAGGTGAAAACTTAATGCAGTAAACCTAGTCACAGATAATGAGTTTTAAAATTCAGCTAGCAGGATACAAAAAGAGAGGTCAATAAGATGACCATCATTTGAGTCATTCAGGAGAGATGAGCAAAGTCCTTGCATGAAGGGTCTCTGAACTGGGTGAGAAAAGTCTGCCTAGAATGGGTTCTGAGGACAGGCTCTCAAATGGGGAGCAGAGCTTCTGCCTTTCTGCAGTACCTATCCTTCACATCATATCAGTACAGCAGGGATCCCATCTGGAATCTCCATATACCTTCTGGAATATGGTCCAGAGGTAGAGCCTTTAAAAAGTAACCCAAGAATGCATCCCAGGTGCCAGACATACTCACACATCCCTTTTCCCTTCTCTAATCTCTAAGGCCATTAAGAAACTGAATTGAATTTTCATGTCCATGGAATGGGCACTACACAAAAACCTGAGAAATATTTGTTTTAGGCACAACTTCCTGAAAGATTCTTTTTCCCCTTTTTATTTTCACTTCCTTCAGTCCTGAAAGTAATTAACTTTCAATGGCAGCTAATTATAAGCAAAGAGAAATCAGAGTCTGCATGGCTGTCTGTTTGGTGCAAGCTCGGCAAAGTGTTTTTTAATTGGAAACCCTCTTTGCTGTGTGCATTTCAATCCATTTCGCACTGTATTTATCGTTCCAGATTCATATTATATCCATGACCTTTCATCTAATGACAGAAGCTCATGCAGAGAGAAAAAAAAAAAAGATTATTTTAACAAATAGACTTTAGAGCTATGAAAGAGGAAAAAGGAAAAAGCAAGCAAGAGGAGAAAGTGGAAATGCTAGAAAAGGAGAACAAAGCACATTCTAAATGCTAGATGCTGAGCTCTCCCTCCTTTTCCTCTGCTATGTGGCTTCTGCAGGAGCCCTCCAAGCCCACAGCTACTGTTCCACCATCACTTGGCTGATGCCAAACACTGATGAAGAGCAGTCACTGAAGACCTTACAAAAACAAGCTTCCTAATTCCATGATCACCCACCAGGAAGAGACACTCAGAAGTTCACCCTGAACATAGCTCTTTTGTGCAGCCAGTGGCATGTTCAGAGCTGTGGGCCAAGTCCTAGTAATTGTACAGTTTGCCACTATCACATCCTCCAAAGCAAGTGCAAGTGAGAGTTTAGAAAACATGAAGCTGAGAATCATTGCAGACAATGGACAACCTCAACTGCAGGGCATTTGTTGCAGATTTAAGTTGAATATTAGAAAAAATTTCTTTACTCTGAGGGTGGTGGAACACTGGAACAGGTTGCCCAGAGAGGTGGTTGAGGTCCCTTCCTTGGAGATAGTCAAGTCGAGGCTCGATGAGGCCCTGGGCAACCTGGTCTAGTTGAGGGTGTCCCTGCAACTGTGGGGAAGTCTGACTAGATGACCTTTGGAGGTCCCTTCCGGCCTGGAGGATTCTATGATTCTATAACTGGCAAAATGGGTCTTAATTCCATGCATATATTGATGACATCCTAAATACATGCCAGTTCACCTTACTTTACTTCAACTAAGTAGAACATCTAGAAATACATCAACAAAATCCTATTTATTCTTCATTCTTTGGACAAAGCATCAGCCCCAGGCTGAATCCTCAGCCATACTCCTTGATACTTCCTGTGTTTTCTTAGCAAGATCTCATCACTGTATGCAGTTGCCAAAAAAAGAAAATAAGTCTATGGCTTCAAGTGGCAATTAAATGGCTCGGAGACCTCAGGCACCAGGGGCAGTGGAACAGCACGTCTATGCAAAAGTCAGCAGTGGTTCTTCCAATGAAGCGATGGTTGGTGGGTTGCATTCAATCCAATCTGAACTAGCATTTCCTGCTGTTAATGAGCAGTTCTTGCCAACTGCCCACCTGGCTTCTGCAAGAAACAGCTTAGCAGACACTAGATGCTTGGCAAAAGAGTCTGTAGATTAATGGCAGTAAATTTATATGATACACCAAGCACCAACTCCCTAACCTACATTTACCAGCAGCAGGGATGGACCAGTAGGGAAGGGCCAAGGATATCCAGCCAGTCTTCCTAGGAATACTCAGTATAACTGGAACAGCTAAAACCACATCCTTGCCTCCACTCTTAACTCAATTAGCCTTCATGCATCCCATTTCTTCCCACAAAGAAAGCTTTGAGAGGCGTAACTTACACAGCAGAGCAGCATTTCACTTACTACCTATCACCATGATATTTCTGCTCACTCCAGGTGAACTTTCAGAAAGAAGAGGTTTATTTATTTATTGAGAGCCACTCTGATTAAATTGATTTTTCTGCTTGTGAAGTCACTCCTTTATAGGTTCATGCACATTCCACAGGAAAGAACATAAGAATCAATAAGAGACCCAAACAGAATGGAAGGATACCGGTACTACATTTGAATGCCAATGTCATCTGTGTAAACCTAAGAAGGAAATACAAACAGTGTAAAACAAAAATCAATGAAATCGTATGTAAATAAGGCAATAACCAAAAGTATTACAGTATCTATTTGTCAATCTTCATGGTCAGGAAATAGTTTCGTTGAGTCTTAGGAATATAACTGACTATCCACAACCTCAATGATATTTGCAAAGTGCAGAAGAGCAATGGTACCCAAGACACACTGAAATTCAGTCTCTTAAGTCAGGCCTTGCATGACACTCGTTTAGGAAATTTTATTTAAAGGTACAAAATGGACCAGAACTGCAATGCTGAAGATTCAAACAGCTCTTCCAAAGCACAGCCAGATACCATGCTTTTTATATTTTTGGACTCCACCTTCACATCAGATACCAATATATGGTCATAAAGTAACTGACAGGCTCTGGACAGTCATCTACAGAACCCCCCAGATAAACTCACCCCTGAAAGGTTGACCAAGAACTGCTTTATGGGAGAGATTTCCAGAAACACAAATGGCCCTTAGGCACAATTTCCACCAAACTTGCAGTCCCTGAAATACTAAGCAGGTAATTTAGAAGCCAAAGGAAAAAAATAAATAAATTTGCAGAGCAATCGCTTATAACTATACATCCACTCCCAGTGCCTCTTTGTGATTCATTAATAAAGAAAAGTCACAGACTAGCAGCTGTGTTCAAGAAACATTGCAACAAAGTCCATCTGAGCACCAGCACTAAATATGCCATCAGATGTCACTGTGCAGACTTGGGAGCCCTTATATTGCTAGGTTGACATCCATCTGGCCACTTTAGCACTGTTGAAGAAATACAGGTTTGCAATTTTTATAGCCCTGCTCGATAGATCAGGCTGTTTGAGGTGAAAATTTGTTCAGCTGTGTCATGGCTGCCCAATATCTTGTCAAGACAGCATTGCATCAGCTCAGGAGATCTCCTGGAGACCCTTCTCTCTGTTCCCATTGCAAGCACACAGGAAGACAGTCCAAAAAAAAAAGGCAGCAAGAGATTAAGGGGTATGTGATTATGGACTATAAATTCATCAGATGGGTAAGCACCAGGGAGGAAGAAAGAGCTCTTTAAACTAAGAGATCATGTTGACATAAGAACATATGGACGTTAACTGGCCATGAATACACTTGGATTGGGAATTAAAAAGATGTTTTTAAACCTTCAGAGAAGGGAGAATAGACAGGGACCTCCTACTTCACAGTATAACAGGAAAGCCACTCCACTTGTGTTGCAGATTTCTGAAAGGAATAGTACATGAAAACAAGAGCTGGACCAGGTAATGCAGAGGTTTCCACATACCCTACACTGTAGTAAGAACCATCCCACAACACTATGTGGCAAAGTCACCCCCGTAACATTGCACAGAAGGATTTTCTCTTGATCAGTGGACTAGGTACAAGTACTAACAAACCACAATAGACTGAACATCAGAGCAACCAAAGTTGTTATTATAAGTCTGTTCAATAGGTCCAGAATGAACAAGTTTTTAAATGCAAGAAGTATGTTTTCAAAAGTAGCTTTTAAAAAACAAGCCCCACTTTCAAAAGGAACTCAAATCCCCAAGTCCTTTGATTTTCAGAAAGACAAGCTCCTGAGCAGCTGAGGTGCTTTGGAGAGTTTTGTCCCTAGTCTTTAATGTCAATTTAGGCACTTTGATTTACTCTCCCTTTGCTGTCACACAACATAGTTTTGTCCTATACCATATTGAAAACAGTGTCTCTAACCTTTTGATTCTAATGGAGCTTGAAATACTAGGATAGATGACAAACTTCACTCAGTTTTGCTTACTCCCTTCTATGCAGCAGGATCACGGACCATGTAACAATGCAGAAAAACACAAATAGAAAGATTTGCGGTTGACTTCAGCACCATACCTAAAGCCAGACTTCCTGAATTACACGCTTCATGAAATAAACACAAAAATCACAACCTACTTTTGGTACAGGATCTGGAAAACCCAACCTCCCACCTACTCCTACTCTCTTCAACTAAATGAAGTGCCCCCTGGAGTTAAATATGATTTTTATTTTTTATTTTAGGCTTTAAAGGAAATTATTACAAGGCCATAATTGATTGTCAGACCATGCCTGGATTACAGACATATTGTCATTGCCAGCATACCAGGTCCCAACTCTATGCTGCTAAGTTAGTGGCTTGAATATCTGATCAGAAAGTAGATACTTCAGTTGACATTGGTGAAATTGTTAGTGAGGGTCAAAGAATCTTCAGTAGAGTAGCTGACCATAAAGTTAATTCTATGGACTCAGCTTCCTTATTTAATCTGAGTTCATCACAAATGTTTTAGACGTATTCCATTTTATCACATAGAACACACCATGAGAGGCAGTCTGAGGTCTAAGTCTAAAATGAAGACTTTTACTCAAAAAACAGCAAGCAATTTTGAAAATACCCCACACTGGTTATTTTAGCCTGAACAAAGCTCAAGATACGGACCGAAAGTTTCTTCTAAAGAAATAGCCTGCTTAACCTATCTCAGGCCACATATCTTAATAACCTGTGCCTGCCTTCCATCACCCATTTGGGTCAATAGATTGGCCTAAGCACAGTGAACATTTGCAGTCCAGTCCGAATTGCATTTTGGTCTTGCCATTTTACCCTGATTTGCCGGACATTCAGCAGAACTCAGGTGTCACAAGAAAGGAAAGCACAGCTGCCATATGGAACACATTCAGTTTCTGATGAACACAAAACCTCCTCTGGGAGCCCCAAGACTCTGCTAATATCATATTCTGTGTGAACATGCCATGTTCCTTGCCACCCAACAACAGTTTCTTAATGTTTTGCAACCTATACGTTCCACTGCAACTATAACAAAAAGCATTGCCATGCCAGGATCTTGGTAACACAGCCCCCCCAGACCAATAACCAGTCCGGCTCCAGAACATGCATTGCTGCCTCCTCTGCTAGTCACAGAAGCAGCAGTAGCTGGCAACATTTGGGTTACCAAATGCTCCAATACTTGGACATAACTTGACGGATGCTAGTCGGTTACAGTGAGATATTGGTATTTGCCACAACTACTATTAAGACATCAAAGGGTGAATAAGACACACAAGCAGCTGTGTATGACCAGTCATCACTTTTTTCCCCTCCCAAGTTTATCATGGGCAGGCACATGACAATGGCAGTTTTGCTTCCAATCCGAATTATGTAGCAATATCACAGTAAGAGTACTCAACTCAAATAACTTACCATTAAAGACAATCAGGAGAGGATTGGAAAGCACAAAGACTTACCTATGAAGAAAAAAATAAGCAAAATTACAAAGTGAGCAAACTTAGGAACAGGTCTTCAACAATCTGAGTTCAGAGAAACGACAAGTCTTGACAGAATATCAAGAAAAACAGACCTAGTTTCTTGCAGTGAAAAGCCCCCAAATCAGAAAGGACCGGCTTACCAGATGACACTAAGAACAAGGGTTATTTTAATCACACTTATAGGTATGCTCAAAACAAAAGTATAATTTCCTGCCCCAAGGAACTTACATTCTCATTTAAGATGAACACATCAGAAGATGATCACCTAGGGAGCAGGAAAATAATACTGCTCTCATATTTGGCTGTCAGAGCATCAGACAAATCTTAAGGATTATATGGAATACTTGTGTTAGCTGTCATAAGGGAGTAATTAAAAAATAAATACAATAAATTAGTTCTGAATTGGCTCTAAAATGTGAAGGGGGGGCTTATTTCCCAGGGTTATTTTGCATGCAGAAAAAATAGTAGGAGTTTTGCAAGATCCATCTCTTCATCATTATCGACCACACAGTTCTTCGCGGTATACAGGAACTGCTGTTACAGGACATAGACCCACAGTGTCACTACCCGAACAGAAAACCAAAACCTGCTTTCACTTGAAGGAATTTCAAGGCACTTCTGTTTAAATTTCTCATGAGTTCTCATCAGAAAGTGGTGAAGTGATGGTGAAACCACAAGCACCAGCAAAACCAGCTGAAAATTCTTGTATTCACTGGCCTCTCCACACAGGCCCTCTTCCATCCTGCCACTGCAACTTGCCAATTAATTTTTTATGCAGTGACTTTTACTTCCTCCCCAGGCCCATCCTCCCCTTCAGTGAATCGCCACTGCTGTCCTTCAGACAATTGTGCCTCTGGGTGCCAGAAAGAGCTGTGCTGAGCACAGGTATCAGCTGCTGCAGTGAAAAACCTACAAATCCCAATTCCACTCCATAAGGATGAATACTTCCTTAAGTACATTATCATTGTTTCACTAATGTTCTTGAGCAGAACAGAGAAAACAAAAGCTCATATCACAGGGTGCAATGAAGTACTACTGTAATATGTTTATTTATTTTGCTTCAAAAGTCTTGTTTTTGGGTGTGAGGGGCAAAGTTGATCCAAAAATCCACCAATGTCAATGGGCCAGAGCAGAAAGGAACAAGAGATTACAGTAAAGAAATAATTCAGAAAGGGAACATCACTTTTGTGAGGTATAGACCCACATCAACAAGCTTTGATCCTTGCTTACACACAGGTCTGACTCAGTTTACAGACATCTGAGGAAGCCTGTCAATGTGAAGACTTCTGACTACACAGGTCCCTGTAGATTTGCACAGGAGGTACTGCAACACATTGTACCAGCTCAGCAGTTTTGCTTACAGTCCAAACTGTGTGGATGTGATCACCACTAGTGGAACCAACAAGGCGGCTGTTCCCGAGTAATATTCGCCCAGGACTCTTGCAGTTCTTCCAGTTTCTCCATCAAGCCACCAACACAACTTCATTTTACAGTATCACCTCTACGCAGCCAGCATCACTGACCTCAACGGGACAAAACTCATTTAAGGGAGGGAAAAAACAAGTGTCTTGATAAGAAGCAGCATAATCGGGTGGTTCATTTGAAAGACAGACTTAAGATTTATTTTTTTTTTTGTAGTGATCGGGTGATTCATTTCAAAGACAAGCTTAGGATCATTTTTTTCCAGTGAATTGTAAGAAAATAATACACAGAGTTATTCACGGAGATGGAAAAGCAGATAACGCCAAAATATTTGTGCACACCCTGAACACAGTCATATCTCAGTGTACACATTCTCCTCAAAAATGACCTTGCAGATACTTTGAATAATTCTCCATGCATACCAGAGTCACTGAATACTTAAAAATAAATATTCATAGATAATTTGTGGATAGGCTAAGGGATACAGCTTCTTATAGTGAGCCTCGACTCACTGATGTACGAACAGGAATAATGTCACATGGCATCAATGATCCATCAAATGGCACGGGAAATTAGGAGTAAATACTCAGAAAAAGACATTTTCAAATAAACCATAGCCTAACATTCAGCCCCACAAACTATTTATCTAACAACTGAGAATAATGAACAAATTAGTATAAGTCAGTTTGCTTGTAGGTAACTTACTGAACAGAGGGGCAAGAATACATTTTGATAATGCATTGCTGCCTGCCAACAGTTCACTCTTCTGACTCTTACAAACAGAGCAGACTGACAATAACTGGGAGTAGTGCATAGATTTAAAAAAAAAAAAAAAGTGAATAACAAACAGGAGAGAGTAAAAAATGAATAGTGATTAAAAAAAAAAACAAAAACAAAAAACCACCAAAAAAACAAAACCCACCAACCCAGACCTCCCTTCACAGGAAAAGAAACTGAGGGGGACAAAGCCTTCCTCTGCTTACACTGCTCAAGATCCTACCCACTTCACTCAGGTTACAGCAGGCCCTCATTCTGCAAAAACTATGAACATAGCCACCTATGAAGAACAACAGTGAGTATAATGAACAACAACAACAAAAAAATACCCAAAAGCACAACTTCCACTACTTCTTCTGCCTTATCATCAGACAGCGCCAAACCTCTCTTCCCCCCACTAAACTCTTTGCCTTCCAGATAGCTCTACCTGGCAGTCACTCATCAAGACACTTGGTCCAGCTTCTGTCTTAAGGACACTCAACAATAAGGAGACAGAAGAGCAGCTTAGCCAGCTCTGAGATTATTCAAAAGGTTAATTACTGAAAGAAAAAGAAATAGGAAATGGAGGCGGCAATGGAAAAGTGGATGGAGGAGAAACAGAGGGGGGCAAATGACTTTCAGCTGCTAAATCTTGCCTTGCAAATCCTTAAAGTCCTTTATAATTTAGGCTGAACAAGAAGGGGACAAGAGGGGGATGGACTGTGTTGTTCGCTCACATGCTTGATAAAACCTCAATTATGTTCCTCCCCTAATCCTGTGTCATTAAGAGCAAAATGGTACATTGGGAGGCCATTTAGATCTGAATGCCCGCAACCTCGCCATCTGACCCGCTGACTTCTCCATTCTTGGTTCTGTTCTCTCTCTTGCTGTTACTGGAGCCAATTATATTTAGAGATGTGATTTTTTTGGCTAGGTACTTGGCCTCCAGTGCAGGGGGTCCCAAAATGGCCTGGCTGGAAACCCTTATGGCCATTATTATTATTTTTTTTTAGTGTAAAGGTCATTATTACTATAATAGCTGGGAATGAATCTGTCTATTCAGAGCTTTTAGAAAGAAAAACAAAACCTCCAAAACAAAACAAAAGAACATTTTCTGCGGCGCCTCCAATGCCTGTCGTCACTGAAGCTTGAGTCTGGCTGCTGACTTCAAAAGGAGAGAAGGATTGAACCCAACCAGAGAATTTTACAGTACTAAAACAAAAACTTCAGGAAGCAACCAAGTGCATTCAAACGTAGAGCCGACGTCTTTTTGCTTCCTACTAGTGGAAGGCAACAAAATTAGAAGTAGCAACTATCTGTATAATCCTTCCTTCATCCTTAGCCTTATATCAAATCCAGGCCTGGCTCTGAGTAGGATTCAGACAATGGAAAACCCCGGGTCAGGAGCATCCAATCCCATACAGAAGAGACTAGTGTGGAGACCAGAGTGAAGTGGCACTGTCACTATGTCAACTCTTTGGTATTTTTCATTACCCTAAATCTTCACCTGCGTCAGGGGTCCACCAGAGATGGCTGAATTTTAATGACATGAAACAATCCATACATCATTTATATAGCGTGTTGTGCTTTCTCTGTTTAGAGATCAATACAGGTATCTCTCTTCATTATACTATAGTGCATGAAAAGTGCAGTCACTATCTTAAAGTCACTTGCCAGTACAAGATATAATGAGCCTTGCTTTTTGTCCTCTGGACACTGTTGTACAAAGGCATTATGAGAGTTCATGCACAATCAAGTTAGTATTTTATTTAGATAAGCACCACCAAAGCGAAGGGGGCTGATAAACCTTTTCTCAGCTCTTCCCCAGCACTAGTTTTGCAGGCTGGTTTCGATATCATTGGGGTGAAAAAAAAATTAATTGCCACA
The DNA here is from genome assembly GCA_013398155.1 of Pedionomus torquatus. Lineage (NCBI taxonomy): Eukaryota > Metazoa > Chordata > Aves > Charadriiformes > Pedionomidae > Pedionomus > Pedionomus torquatus. The sequence goes on along the minus strand of VZRU01020009.1, from coordinate 972,995 downwards.
GCATGGTCGGAGCTTCCACAACTTTATACAAAGACATAATGTTATATAGCCTTCTGAAAATGGAAAAAGATTCTACCTCATTGCTTATTAAAATTTAGTCAAATCATGAGGTGACAGTGATAATAAATAACCTTGAGGGAAAAGACACTTGGCAAGAGTTAGTTCCATAGCATCATGGGCAAAAGAGTCTTGACTTCAGGAATTCCACTTAATTTTATTTATTGTCAATTAACATAAACTTTTATTTACTAATTCAAGCATTAGAAAACAAAGATGACAAACAATTAAGCACTTGGGTAAACCATGTTCTTTCCAGATCCCCAGGCTCAATTTCAGTTCAACTTCAGTACAACACAATGCACCCCACCCCAGCCCCCAACACCGGCCACAAGCCAGCCCATCTCTCCTTCCCTTGTTTTGGACACAAATTACACTCCATCCCTGCAAGACCCCTGGGTGAGGTGACAGACAGTGCAGGAGACTGGGTCAGTACGGGATGCTTTCTTGCTATTGCTTTTCTGCTCCTTCTGCTCCTTCCTTTTTGCTTTGCTTCCTCCTCCCCAGTGCAGGAACTCCATAGGCAGCAACCCCTTTGGGGTTTCCCTGCTCCAGTATAGGTTACCCATGGGCTGCAGCACTTTCCCCTCCTCAGCAGAGTGTACCTTATTCCAAGAACCATCTTCAGCCTCATCCCTAACAGTGTCCTTCATCTGCTTCTATGACTCCTCCTGTGTCTCATCTCATGCATTCTCATATCTGTCAGGTCAACCTTGTTTTTGCCCTCCCACATCTCCCCACATCCTCCACAGATAGACTGCAGCCTTTAGAATCAGCCAGTTTCTGATATGAGGAAAAACTGTCATCAAAGGTTAGGCTGAAGATGGCCTTCCATTACCCAGGCTGCTGCTGTCTACTTACACAGAACTATCCACCTTTACAGTGGTCACTCCAGCACCTTGAATCAGCACAAACTTCCATTTTTGAGAGAACAAAACCAAAGAAGCCTGCTACATTGGGAGGGACCATCAGGTACAGCTAACCACATCTTTTCCATACCACCTTCCAACCAAGGTTCTTCAGCCACTCAAGCCATTTCATGCTGAAAAAGCAGAAAAGATTTTCAGACTGGGTGATGTTCAGTCCTTACCCCTTATTTATCCCCAATCCTTACCAAATGTTCAGGCTGCAAATGAAGTAGTAGATGGCCAGCACAGCTTCCCTGAGTCAGAGTCCAGCTCCGCAAACTGAAGCTCTTTTAATAGCATTGTCGATAAGAGATTGCATATCTAGTTAAGTGCTATTCAGATGCACCCACAGACATTCACTGCTTCAGAAACACATCTCTTTCTAATAATATAGTTGGCTACATTATCTTATTTGACACTACAAACTTGAGATGATTGATGGTAGTTTAAATTCTGAATAGACAAAAATTATAGAGCAGCTTTATAATCTTTTGCATTAGTGCCCTGGGGAAATGGCTGAAGTCTTTATCACATTCAAAGGACAGCATGACTGATGCTAAACTTCGACCCTCCCATCCAGACCAGCCTTCCATGAAGGTCTCAGGCAGCCTGGTTGGGAGCCTACCTACAAGAACAGCTCTGAGACCTGGCATTTGATCATTAGGTGCCACACTTTTCATCTTTCCCAACTACTGCTTTCCAGTATTTTTAAGTTACTTGCAAGTAAGTCATGATCAAGGAACAAAGAGAGAGGGGAAGGATGATGAAGGGAAAAAAGAACAGAGCCAGACACTTTACCTTAGGTACAAACAGCTATCCTCCTGAAAAGTAGCATAGTGTTTGCTTCCTGGACACAAAAATACTTCAGAAGAGCTGAGAAACTATACCCTAACAGGTATGGAAGAGTGGTTCAAGAACTTGTCCCAGGAGAAAGAGCAAGTATACTGGCAGCTACAAAGGGTAGGGTTGGGGAGGATTGGACTTTTTTAACAGGTCTTTAAAAAGTGACATGCATTGCTTTGAGACTCATAGTGCTTATTTCAATACCAAAATAAAGGCAATAGGAACTTATACTCTTGCCAACCTCTTTTCCCAGTTTGAAAACACAGTCCAAATCAGAGCTCTTTTTATCAAGGAGGAAAAAAAAAAGTGTGGAGCAAAAGAAGCATTAGGAGAAACACAAGGGACAATGAAGACACAAGGCTTCTCAAGCAGGTCCTGTCACTCTAGTAAAAGCATAGATGACCATACAAAGTCCACATGAGTGTGGGAGATAGACCAGAACAGATAGATGGGCACTGAACTGGAAGCCTACCTTAATTTTTTTTTTGCCAGAATAGAGTGTCCCCACTGGTCCTTCCCTTCAACACATGGTCTCTTATCAGAAACCACTATTTGTCTCAGCACCCAAGACCTCAAATTCTTTTAGCCATAAACATCTCTACAGAAGATAATTCTCCTTTTCCTCTCTGAGGACTTGCAACACACAACAGTTACCGAGGAAAGAACACTACATGGGCAGACAGTATCTCTAAAGCAATACTCCCTTCTATTTTCACCCTTGAATGAATATCACTGTTGTATCAGCTCCTTTTGTTGTCCTCCACTGCTTCTATATCAAGCTGGCTTCTATTAATCCACCCAGAAATCTCTTTAGGCTGGGTTTCCATCAACAAAGAGAGATGAGAGAAGAGCTCCAGTCTTTTTGGAATGCTGCAAGCCTCTTTGCTAGGTCCAAGCTGATCCCAGGACAAAAGTATCTGGAAGACTCCCATAATAAGCGCTAACCTTCATGTTAGGCTTGCTAAATCAGCTATCATTTCACACAAAAATTTCACAACAGTTCATTTGAGCCTGTCCAGCTAAAGTTCAGTGTCCCAGGTTTTACCAGATGAGGAGCTGCCCAGCATTTTGGGGGGAGCTTGTTGCACCATAGTTTCACAGTACTGCTGCAATCCCACCCAAGCATACACTAAGTAAAGAAATTCTAATTTGCACAACCACAAATTATAAACTTAGCAATATCCCTAACAGAAATAATAGTAAAGTGACATTGAAGTGAAAATGCAGGAACCAATTCTGTATCAGAACTGCTGGACTCTGGTAAAACTACCTCCATTTTCTCCAGCTCAGAGAGTAGTAACTAATGGTGTTGGTTGAGGTAACCCCACACAGCGTCATCTGTGTCCCCCACCCCCAGCTCACAGCCTGGACAATATCATGACAGGAGAAGAACCGCAGACTGCTCATCAAGTCAGTCCCAAGAAACACATACAACTTAAGAAAATATTTTAAAAGATTCCTTACTGCCTGCTAGCCAGTGGGCAATGTTCAGCTAGGGAAGAATAAATGATGGTCTCATCACTGCAAGCCACATGAAGTAACATTTTTAACAAAGCAGCATCACCAACAGCAAAGACAATACAAAATACACCACCTGCCTACACAGTTTTCAGCAAGCTTGATAGGGAAAGGCATGTTTTTCCTCCCACATCTAGAGAAAAATATCATCTCCTTGTTTGTCTTTATCCATCTTTCTTGTCCTGTCTCCTATTTAGCCTTTAAATGTTTTGGAGGAGAGAACTGTCATTGTGATTATGCATTCATGCAGTCAGTTAATGGCAAGGCCACCTTAAAGTTCTTGAGATAAAAGTCATCATCAGCTAGCCCCAGTTCAGCAACTTTGCTGTTACTTCATTGTGCTGGACTGCAGCCCCCTGGCTTTTGCAGACAGGCTATGTCATTTCCACGTGCGTTCTCCACACGTGCTAGGACTTGAAGAGTGCCTCTATACACCACGGTATCATTCCCCANCCCCCCCACTTCCCCTGCTATCTCACTCCCGATTAGTTGCATTCTTGTGATTTAGTCCCTTTTAATAAATGACTCCTATTAAACTGGATTCCTCTGTCACTGTGAGAGACATAAAATTAAAAACTGTCTGTCTTTAATCATGCCAGGCTTCATCTCCGTCTCTCAGGCTCCATTTATCAATAATTAATATAAGGAAGACTGAAATCCATTTCAATTTCAAAGACCCAAATGTTACATTTTTTAATAAAAAAGAAAGAAAAGAAAGAAAGAAACCACCATCACTCCCAGAAACAGAGACAGCCAGACTTGCACATGGGAAAAGAGAATCTGGCAGCACTGCAGCAGCCTCCAAAAGGAGAAAGAGGCTTGGATGTGACAAGCAGCTCTCCTTGTGGCTTTGTAACTGGAGATTTTTCCTCTCAAATACTCCCAAATAGAGGAAGCACCCCAGTGGTCCCAAGGCCTACAGAGATCTACACTTCAGCTCATGGCCTTGTTTCTCTTGGTTTTACTGAGTTCCCAGAGCTACAACAAACCAGCACTCTGCGCTACCCAGTCAGGTACCTCTTTTAAAAAAAGTCCCAGATTTCAGATGCTCCAAGGAAAGTCATACCCAGTACTTCCCTACAAACACACTAGCAACACGTGGCAGGACTGACTGGGATGAGCAAAGATGTGAGAAGACAAGTCACCAGCCTGGTTCTCATTACGGTGCTCTACAAAGGACAAGAATTGACATTACAACTCTTCTTCCTTTATTCAATTAGTGCCACTGTTTCTTCTAGCTTTTTATCACTACACCACAACCAGCATTTCAGCCGGTCCCACTTTTGTTACATAGTAAGTCCAAGAAAGTCCAACACAAAAAGAGACAAATGCTACATTTTTTCTTTTGGCTTTCTCTCCTGAGAAGTACTTGGAAACCTGTTGGGCCTATCTACCCTTGAAGTGAAGAGCAATCTCAGTTTGGGAAGATACCCCTGTGTCTGGGTACTCATATATCAACTCTGATCATATAGTCAGGTTGCCTTAAGCTCTGACTATGGCCAGCTATAGACCAGGCTAGGTATGTCTCTACATATGCCTACACCGTATATTCCACTGCCAGCAATACAACTCGAGAGAAGCCCCCCGTGACCATGATGTCACTTCATCTCAAGTCAAATGCTCTGCAAAGGCTGTCTAGCCCAACTCAGAGCACAGCAAAGATGTCCACATGGCTTTTGCTCAGTTCATAGCATACTTAGACAAATTCATGTCTCCAAGAAAAAAAAAAAAAAAAAAAAAAAACAAAAAAAAAA
>VZRU01020009.1:931548-967879 GCA_013398155.1 Pedionomus torquatus | reverse complement strand
TCAGACATATCTAATAAGCTCAAGTTGCACTGCATGGACTCACCATGCAGACTGGACAGCTGTGCCAACCACAGGCCCGTCTGTAAATATAGAAGTGAAAGTGAGTTATCCTTTTGGGAAGAATTTTGGTCACTAACGAGAGAAAACCCACAAACCTTTCCAGTGCCAGGTTACTGCTCAATGCCCAAATGACACTGAGCAGATAATCACACAGTACCACACTAAAAAATACAGGTGAACCTCCAAGCTGAGTATTACCTTGTATAGCTCCCAGGTCAGGCAACACCCAGCATACTCAGCAGCTGAATACTCATCCCAACACCTCCCAAGCCTCAGCAGCTATTTCGACTCCTCAGTCTCTGTAGAACACAGCACCACAACTTCCCTGTTGCCCATCCCTACTTGCTGTGGAATAGGGGAGTCACACTCAAGCAAATCCAGCTGCTGGAGGTAGCAACAATTAGAATGTTTCCCTCTGATTAAAAACCTTATGCAGGGGAACACAATAGGCAGCCTGGTGTAACACAGTAACACTATCAGTCATTACTCTGTAATTACTGTGCAACTACACAGGGACACAAAGGCACAACCCCCCTCCCCTCCCCAGTTACAGTAGAGAAATATCACTCAATAGCCTTTAATTACTGCAGAACCACACAGTAACAAATGATGACCTTCCCGCTGGTGTAAAGTGGTCCTATCACTCATCGCTCATTCCTTGGTAGTTACTAAGGAACCCTTCGGTAATCCCACAGCAACTGTGGCACATTGTGTCTGTAGGGCTGTTTTTTGTTTTTTTTAATCCCAGCATATAGTGCATTTTAAAGATTGGCTTTTCTTTTTTTTTTCTTTTTTTTAGGGGGGGAGGGGGGTAAGCATGGAGGTATTACAAAGAACATTTGCTGAACTACTGTTATCTTACCAATAAGCTCCCTGTTCCATGCCACTGAATTGTATTGTGGCAACATTGTGGTAATGCTTTCGCTGAAACTTAGACATGAGGGGGATAATTGCACCTCTGCCCTGCAGATCTTGTGGTAGTTGTAATTATATCCTGTTACCAAGGAACACAGCAATTTCAAACCTATTACCCACAGGTATCGTTTATTTCAGAGTTAAATTTATTACTTCAATGCCAGCCTCACTCATGGTTCTCTTTTATGCATTCAAGCTTCCCTAGTGACAAACATTGAAAATAGAGTGAACTGAAAATGACAGGATATAGGGACAATAGATGGGAGCAGAAGATGCACCTGCCTTTCTGACCCATGCTCTAGCCTTTGCATTGCTTTGTCACTGAGCCCATCAGGATTTTCTTCAGGGAGAATGATTATTAGTGCCAAAGGGGAACAACCCTTCTGCAAGCCAAGAGAGGCTGCAAAATGAAGCTGCTCCCAAGGCCACAGTACTGGTTCTCAGCCCACGCAAAGACAACAGTTGTCACTATCCAGTTTCCAGGCTGCTGGGCTTTGTAAATCTTCCCTCCAAGAACCCCTGTGCCTTCTAACAACTTTCCGTCTGCAAAATTAGGGAAGGAACATCAAAGGTGTGCTCTACTGCACAGCTGAACTCTGATGCAAAGGACTATCAACTGGTCTGTAACTACACAACACGCTATAGAAAAATAAAGCCGGTTTACTTCTGACTACTCAATTCCCAACAAGGGGGGAGTCACAGGAAGAAGGAAGAAATTGATATCTTCCACAAGCTGTATCAACATTTTAAAAGGAAACAAGCAGTCAAGTATATGGATCTTCACTAAACGTGGTGTGCCATCTCACGAGCAGGGGAAAGGAAAATGCATGCAGCTAGTTCTGCAGGCTTCCCCTTTCCCAGCTAGCAGAGGCACTCATGATCATTGTCACCACTGAGCTCCTCACAAGTTTGGAGAGGGACTCTTTGTCAGGCAGCATAGTGATAGGACAAAGGGTAACTGCTTTAAATTGTAAGACAGTAGATTTAGATAAGATATCAGGAAGAAATTCTTTCCTGTGAGGGTGGTGAGGCACTGGAACAGGTTTCCCAAAGAAGTTGTGGAGACCCCATCCCTGGAAGTGTTCAAGGCCAGGCTGGATGGGGCTTTGAGCAACCTGCTCTAGTGGGATGTGTCCCTGCCCATGGCAGGGGGGTTGGAACTCCATGATCTTTAAGGTCCCTTCCAACTCTAAACCATTCTGTGATTCTAAATTTCATGGCATTCCTGCACAGAAATCAGTGCAGTGTCTGGCCTATTGCAACCTATGACAGAACATCCTTTAAAGGACTATTAAAAAACTATCTGGGTACTGCAGCTTTACCACTACTGACACTCTCCTACTCCAAAGGGCTGGAGAAGAACAGCCTGGTACTCCTCATTTGCCTTCGAAACCCCTAGCTTGTCCAGACAAGAAGGATTTAATAGAGGATACTGAAGCGTACTGAATTTAGTTCTGACTATGCTGGGTTATGGGGCAGGACAGGACTGAATGCAAGGAGGGTACAGTGGCAGGAGGCAGTGAGGACCACAGGCTCAGCCCCTCTCAAAGCAGCTGCAGTCAGAGCATGGTTGTGAACAGTGAGCATCTGAGGTTACAAGGTTTAGCTATTTTCAGGATATCAAAGAATACCAAACACTGAAAAGGCTATGAAGAGTAGATGGAGCTATTGCAGATTTGTGTCCCACTTCCTCCATTATCTTTGCGATGAGTAAGTCAGCTCCTCAGAAAACAATAGGTGCTCCAGCTCCTGGAGAAGAGTTTGCTGCTGTTCAAACGCATCACACTGTTACAGCAAGTCAAGCTCTAGGAGCGACACAAAGAGATAACACTGGAACACAAAGAGAAGACCTGAAGTGAGTTGTTATGGAAACCAGATTCTCACAAGCTCATACCACCAAATGAGGTCTCTCCCCTTGCATCCGTTTGTCAAAAAGACCGAGGTGCACAGGAGTTGCTAATGACCACAGCTCTGTTGCCTCACCACGCATTCACTTGCAGACATCACTGCTGTTTTCTCCCAATTAATGTAACCTGGCCCAAGCACCTCCAATGAGGGACAGAGACTCAAGACTCCTCAATGCCACAGGACAGAACAGGCTGGTCCCATCGGCGCTCCTCGCTCGGAGGAGCTGGTGCTAGTAGTAGCAGGCTTTAATCCAAATAAACAATGTCTGCTTTAACATGAACTACCTTACTGTCAAAATCTAAAGTTCCAGAAAAATCAAAACAGCATCAAAAGGGGTGTTGGCAAGACCATATATTAATAGGCTCAAATTCCTGTTTGCAAGTTTAAGCATATGGGATGGGGAAGAGCTACTTCACCTAAGATCTGTAGTGCCGTTTCACATGTCCTGGGTTCTCCCACCTGAATTCTGCCAGCTTTTCCAGTAGCACATAGCTCTTCTGTCATTGACATTTGTCACTATTACCTCAGTTTACATTGAATATACAGAAAAAGTAAATTATTGTGTATACTTGTACTGAAACAAAGAGTCTGTATGGCAGTGTACTGATAACAGTACTGGGTAAAGAACATTTTCTTACATAAGCAAAGAAGGGAGCTGGATGTGGTATACTGCTAGACAGCAGTAGAGATACTGCCTTCCCCATGACTGCCAAATTTTGGTTACATCAGTGGATTAAGAGCTTGGGGTAGACCTGGTACTTACTTCACCCTGGGACCCTCTGCTTCCTACTATCCCATGCTAGCAACATCAGCAAGATTGTTTTTCCAAAGCTTCCCATGCAAGTTCCAGCCCTTTAAATTCTGCCACTGGATAGAAAGAAGAACTTCACCTAGGCTGCCAAAACACTTTATGCTGACTGATGAGACTGCATGATTTTGCACTGGATATCAGTTCAGCCCTGGTGCTGTCTTATACTTGGACTTTCTTCCAGAAAGATAAGAAACCTATCCAACTTGCTTTTCAGGACCTGTCACTACCACAGAGCCCAGGATCAGGTACACTCCCAGACCTGAGTCTTGGGACTTAAGATTTGATCCAGTGTCACTCTGAGTCCCAGCACATGGGGCTCCCACTTCCTTAAGCAACTTGATATGTTCTTCCTACTCCACAGCTTCCAACACCAGGCTAAAGCAGGTATAGGGAGGTGCAAGCCTACATGGGAAGATACAAGAGTGCTCAAAAACACGCTTGGTGCCACCAACAACTCTCCACCAGGAGGCAAAGTTTAGAACGTTTTCTGCACTTTCTTAACCTGTGTCTGAGGGCAGGAAGAAGTGCAGCCAGTCTCATGCCAGCACAGTAGCCGCTAATTCTGTGGCATGCTGTCTGGCTTGCAGGGCAATAGCAGCAACATCTGCTACAGTTAAGAATGCAAATGAGCTTCTCTGCTGTTTTCAGGCACTCATAACTTGCCAATATTTTCATCTTCAGAGCTGAAATTTTCTAGAGTTGGCCAGTATCCAACGGCGATTATTTTTTGAAAGAAAATGGCAAAAGTGACTTAACCACTACAGAGCGCTTGGAAAAGCATTCATCGCTATTATTCAAAAGTCCTGACAGACAGAATTAAGCAGCTTTAAAGTCCACGAAGTTTAGGTCTGGGAGTTAAAAACCCAGAAGCATCTGCCAAGGGATTACAAATGTGCACCTTTTAGCAAGTGTCTGTACACCATTCAGTGCATGAGGGCTTCAAGTTAGCACCCAACCTCAAAGATCCACTAAGATGAAGTTGGAAGGAGGAAGGGCTAGCGACCCTGCAACCAACAGGTTTTTATCCGGTAAAAATAGTACACAGTGCATTTTGCCAACTCACTGCTAAATTAAATTGTACTGGAAGAACTTGTGAAAACATTAGCAAACGTGAGTACAGGTTTCAATAATCGCTCTGTAAGACATTTCCTCTGAAGGCATTATTCCCCAGAGCAGACCCAACAGGTCACTGAGCTCAAAGATTTGCTTCCCCACTTGTCTCCTCACCCTCTTCTTATCTGAAGGCAGCTCTGCCCCCTTTCTTGCACCAGCTCCAGGGACTGCTGGACCCACCTTTCAACCAACCAGTTTGGTTCACTAACCAACCTGAAAATTAGGTGCTTTTATTCACTGGGTTATGGCTTGAATGAAGTTGAGGAGGAACCTACTGAGCACCACAGCAAATAGAAAGTAACTGGCAGGAACACAGAACTGAAGAGACAGACTCTCAATCCACTGGTGATACTAAGCTATTACAGTGCTTCTCCCACACAGGGCATCTTCAGTCCAAGTCTCTGCAAGCATGAGATTTGTAAAGCACTCAAGCCACACTGCAGGGAAAGTCCGGTTTGAACATACAAGAGTGCAAATCCCTTTCTAATAACCAGTATTAGAAGGCCAGGTCTTTTCTGTGATAGGTCTAACTCACAGCATGTAAACATCTCACAACAGAAAAAAAAAAAAAACCCCACACATGACAAAAAGGCAGTACAGAAAGAGTTGGCCAGAAAAGTATAATGCTGTGGTGTTTGAAGCCTGCAGGTGAAGCTTCCAGATGCTGGGATTTGAATACAGAGCCTCTTTACATTCAATCAATGCTCACTGTCATCATTCTGACCATTTTGTCACTGGTATTCTTTTGGTATCTGGAAGAGGAGGGACAGAAATAATTGGTTTTAATTAAGTAGCAGGAGAAATAATCAGTTTTTCATTCTGGAAGACAGAAGAGGTGGGAAAGGGATGCACACTGAAGATTTTGCAAGTTTCCCTTGCCTAAGGCTTCAGAAGCTCAACTCACCCAACAAACTATTTATTTATTGCAGGCGATGTATTCAAAAGGCTACAGAAAGTATAGGATGGATGAGCAGTGACTACCACTTGAGTTGCACGCTCTTTGAAAGAGTCCTGCAATTTCTTTTATGTAGTGCATGAGGTTATGCGGATATAAGCCAGAAGACAAATTATAACACATCTAATAAAGAAGTTACAGCATAGATGCTTTAAGCTGAAACAATCTTTACTGCATCTAACCTCAGTTTGTATATATTTATTTTGGCTGTTACTCCCTTTCTACAGAGGTTAAACCATACTTACGAAGGTAATGAACCCCATACATAAGCACCAAGTTAGTTACCTTCCCAAGGTAACTTTGACAAATACAGATGGAAAAGGAGAAAGGTTGATAAGTGAATTCTCTGTGCTGTTGAGCACAAATCAGATAAAAAAGTACATGGTAGAAGGCAGGTCAGTCACACTGCTTTCAATGATACTGCACATCCACTGTTGCAGTGGCTGTCAGATGTCCATCTCCCCTAGCACACAACCTGCAGCAGCATCTGCCCAAGCAGAGACACCAGGGCATTAAGCTGGGACTCCAGTGTGCCCCAGGTCTGTTCTGCACAGCACTCCAATATCAAGCAGAAAATACCTCTTGCATTTAACTGAAACACTGCCAAGTGCTACACACCTGCTACCACATTAGCGAGAAATGGTTGCATTTCTCAGCACAGCACAAGAACTCTCTGAGATTTGTCATCCTCTCTATAACACTTTTCCGAAAGAGCACATCAAGAACCCTAGTTCAGTTCTTGCAGGGGCTGTAAGCTTGGCAAATGGCATTGAAGGTAGCCTAGAATGTATGGTGTGTACTCCAGGCAAACCTGCCTATTTGCTCTGTGCACACAGCTACCTGTGACCACATAGAGCCTTTGCTGACTTTCAAGAGCTTGCCCCACACAGAGCTACTGGCAGGATCATGACCTCATTCTGCATAATGGCTTGATGCAGGTAATCCCAGGAGTACTTGCAGTCATTTAAATCAGTTGTAATATAAGGAAATTCAGACTGATTTTAATTTTTAACAAGTTCGGTTTTGCAGATTGAGGCATAGTCAGAAAATGTCCATGTAACAGCTCCCCTCATACTCTTAACCACAGTCTCCTGTGGAATACGCATTCTGATGCGGCTTTGTTCCATTCTTTTTAAACCACCACGACTGCTCCCCTCTAGCTTAGAACCTACCACATTCAGTCTGCAGGATGGCTGGGACTTGCTGGATGAGCAGCTATTCAATATTTCTTTTTCCTTTCATTTTTCATTGTGTGTGGCCTTACATCTTATTTATCATACACTAAGCGCCTCATTGAACAACGCAGAAATCCTGCAATAAGAACAGCCTGTGAGCCTTTAAAGACTGTATTGTAATTCCAGTATTTCCTGACTTCTGTGCATTTCATTTCACTGTTACTTTAATCCATGTCTTTTGTGTTGAATTTCATTGCCTCTTTAAAAAAGAAAAGTGGATAAACAAAGAAATTCCTCCATGAACAACACATTGACAGACAGCAACAGAGCATTTGTCTTTTATAAATGTGCAATTTAGAGCTCTGGAAATAATTGATTTTTTGCTAGCAAATCAAAATAAGTTATATTTGGGTTGCCCTAAAAGGCATACAAAAAAAGTCTAGTTTAAGTTAAAAAGCAAAAAGAATCAGATGAAGCCCCCAAACTAATCTGCCTGGATGAACTGAAGTGTTGTACTGGGCATAGATCACTCCGGTTTAGCATTTCTAACACCTTCAAAAACAAAGTTTTCATTCCTTCCTGATTTTTTTTTAAACCCCCAACTCTAAATTTGATCATTTTCCTACTTGCTTGAAGTTAGTCCTTTCACTTTTCATCTCCATGCCCACCCCCAAAGATCTTGTCACAATTTCAATTGGACTTTATGGTAATTTCAACTGACTTAAAGGTCTATTTCTCTGAAAGGCTGTTAAGAAAAAAAAACAAGGGAGGGTTGGTTTGCCCACTTCTTGCTTTAAAGCAACTGACTGGGCAGAATCCCCCACTGCTTCAGCTCTCACCTCTTCATCATTATTTATAAACTAAGTGCACAAGTGCAGTTACACCTCACAGAGTTAATAGCCAAAAGACCACGCGATGCAATGAATTAATGCGATTACACAGTGGGGTAGAGCTGGGGGCAGGCAGGCAGCAAACCCGCAGAATCAGCCCCATTCCAACTGTGCGTGGTTGGTGGCTCTTTTGCTGGATCAGGGCCTGAAGGACACAATTACTCAGCAAAACAGGATGTTGTTATTTATGTTGCCATAACCCATTAGCCACAGCTGAGGTCCTGTTGTGCCAGTCACTCCACTCACAGGTTTCCCTGCCTGGAAATAGCCTTCAAGCTGCTCAGGGTAGATCCAGGCTGAGAGGGACTCGGAGGTACCAAGGATGCTGTGTGCCCACAAGGACACCAGATTCATTAACAGGTCCAGGTCCCTCAGCCCAGGAGCCACTACCCAATTCTTTGAGCTACCTGAAATGCAGAGGGAGATTTGACAAAATAGGAAAACACACCTTTGCTTTCTTGAATGAGGGAAGTACCCAACTCCCATTTCACCTTTGCATGACTGTTTTCAAGGTCTACTAAAATGCTGAACAAAGAGCTGCTTAGAGATGGTTCACTGCAACTTTGGTAACCAAGTGCCTGGGAACAGCTATGGTTCTGCCGTTGTTTATGCTGGCAAGTTTTGACAAGTTTTTCACAGGTACGTTTGCTTAAGATCCAGGCAAATTATAATTTTGTTCACCTTAAAGTTAAAAAAACCCACTTGCAAACCAGTCAGCAAATGACAAGTTGTCTCAAAGCTGTAAATTCAGACATTATCTCTGTTTGTAGACATGATTGGGGTGAGGGGAAGGTGTTTATCAGCTTCGCCCCCAAACCCTGTTCAGAAGCAGACAAGGGTGCTCAGTTTCCTTCCTTAAAAACTGCCAGCAGCTTAACATAGAAAGGTGCAAACATAATCAGTTTTCTATTGGACACAGCGATAGGGAGCTATATCCTGGAGAGAAGACAATGCCAACAGTATTGGGCATGGAAGTAATAAGTTGACATGCGCAATAGCTCAGATTTTTCTGCATCCTTTGTCTCCTGTCCCAGGAAGGTTTATTAGCCTGGGCTGAGAGCTGTATGAATGCCTAGGACCAGCTCAGGCCTGGAGCCAGCCTTGCTGCATTCATCTGGCATCAGAGGTATTAAGCTCTGTCAAATCTAAGCTGATCTGTGCAGATCCCATGTGGTTGCCCTTGCACCTAAGCAACCTGTTTTATCTACAGTCTGTTGTCTGGCAATGAATTATTCAACACTAATCGATCCAGGCTTCCCCCCCCCCCAAGAAAAATGTCTTTTATTTACAGTTTATCAGAAACACTGAGTTTTCTTGCCAAGATGCTCCACCACAGATACCTACCAATGCTTTTAATCAATGTCATTTCATCTTTGATCCTCCTTTATTTTCTTAGAATAATTAAAAGAATGAAGTGTCAATAAAACCAGCAAAATATTTTAATATTTTAAAGGTAAAAATACTTCTTTTCTGAAAAAAAAATGAAGCAGAAAATTTTGGTTCTTCAATTTGAGGGAAGGGGATTGGGGCCAAAATACTTGACAAATCACTGGGGTCAAACAGAATACTATTTTTTTCTTTTTTCTGAATGAGGTACACAACCAAAAATCTTATCCAACTCCATTTGAAATTTAGCATTTAGAGTGAAAATGTGTGTAGAATTTCAGCTTTATGCATAGGTGCATGCTTCACCAACAATAAATTGAACAGAACAGGGCACAAAGACACTGTACTAAATTGCATACTGCAGCCTCCAATTTTGTACTTTCAGATATTTATGGGTAGCTGCAGAGTTGTGGGTGCGCTCATTTTTCATATGCAAATGGTCATTTGTACATCCAGATATGCCTGAAAAATTAAAGACTTGTTTGAGCACTGATGAAATACAACAGCTCTATGTTCTGAAAAAAAAGCATTAAGGCATCACAGCAAAAGGAAGAAATACAGAAGCATTAGGGAAGGTACAAGAAATATTTAAAAGAAGCTGAAGAGATGAAAATCTGCAAAAGCATCCCTATAGCTTTGGAAGTTCCCCTTTAGCTCAGAATAGCTTCAGAAAGAGAGATAACCAACGTAGTATAACCCAGTTGAAAACCCACCCTTGGCTTCTCACACGATCTCTTTAGATGAAGATGAACCCATGTGGTTGATATGTTTGAGGCTGTTCATTCAGTCTTCATATTAATGAAATGACTCCAAATAAAATACTTGGAGGAAATATTTCCATGCACTAGCACACAGGTTTAAGTAAAGGGCAATGGCCTCCACTCATTGCCATTGAAGCTACACTGATTTGCATCTGCTGGATTTATGGCTATAAATTTTGGTGCTCATACCCCCTCTCACACCTCACAGGTTGTGAAGAAATGGGTGTCAGGCTCCACCCACACAGGAAAAAAAAAATTGAACTATATTGGCACCCCAAAAAAGCAGGTGGTGCTCTCCTTGCAGTTTTGACAAAGAGCAGCAAAGAAAGGACCAGCTAAAATGTGGGGCCTCTTCCCTCCCCACCTCCTTCTCCAGCGCATTCACACATACTCCTTCAAAACACAAACACACACCACCTTAGTTCCTTACACAGACAACATGACACCAAATTGACAGAGCTGTGACTATTTGACATCCAAGCTGATAACAGAATGGCACTTTTGAGCAATACTTGAACAACAGGCAAGAAATGTGGCTTCCATAAGCAGGTGAATTTACAGCTTGCTGTCCAAGAAATAAACAAACTATTACCCACAAAGCATCATTTCTCTTTGATGTATGTCACCTGTCACTAAAGGTTAAATAACTGTCAACCACTCATGCAAGGCTGGCAGGGATAGGTTGCAGCTTTGCAACTTCTTATAGCTTTAATGGGGACTATGCAATTGTAGCCCTCCTGCTTTAAGGAGCAAGACATCACTGACTGTCTGCAATGGGAAATGGATCACCCACTACATGCCTGTTATTGGCTCATTGTCCAGTATTGTTTCATGAAGGAAACAGGTCAAAACATAGCAGTCAGGAATCAGCATGAAGTAATAGGCCAACTGCTATGACTGATGGGACAAGATGCAAGAGACATGGGCTCCAGACATGGGAGCCATCTCATAGAAGGAAGCCTGAGCCACATGCAGAAAATGGTACGAGGACAGAGATCTTACTGATGGAATGAAAAACATCAGAAAACATGTCAGGCATTCAGACAGTGAGCAAGAAGTACATGCTGCTAGAAATAAGAGACAACACATGGGGTTGTTGGCTTGCTATCCCCCACAGAGCTTGGTAAGGACAGGGAACCAGGCAGAAGTCACTTGCAGAGTCTCTCAGGCATCAGTGAGGAATGATAGCAACCTCGTCAAGACAGGCAGTGCTGCTTAATTCTCCCTTCTATAAGGGGCACTTGTGGATTTTCAAAGTGAGAGGTCATTATTAAAGAAGGGAGGATAATTTATATACTTGATATGGGCGGGGACTTGTGCTTACACAGACACACAGCCTCTCTTGAGGCACTAGTATACACATGTATCCTAGAAGTTCCCACACCCTGTAGGTGGGGCTAGTCAGATTCTGAAGGCCCAGTTGCTCAACTCCCCCAAATCCTTCCAGGAAATAAAAGAGAGCAGGACAAGTTAAAACCTTCTCTCTCAGCTAGATAGTCATTAGTGCTACAAACATAGCAAAATGGTCTGTTAGTGCTCTTCTGTAGTACCTGTGACATTACCCTCTCAGGCTGAGAAATGTTCAGAAATGGTTTGGGCTTTTTTGTGCCAAAGCTCAACCGCAAACCAGTCAGTTATTGCCCTGCAAAAGAGCGTGTCAGCAAGAGCTCCCTTCTCTCTCTGGAGGGCCACTGCACATCACAGAGAACCACTGGCTCTGCTTCGCCTCCACTTGAGGGAGTTACTGGAGTTGAGACTCTGACCTACAGATAACCACAGACTGACAACAAAGCCCCAAGAATATTGGGAAGCAAAAAATCTTTTTTTCTTTTTTTTTTTTCCCAATCTCTTCAGTCAACTGTTTTTCACATTCAAAGTGTCCATATGGCTAATCAGCAAGAAGGGCTTGCCGTGAGAGTAAAAGGATTGCTGGCATCCCAGAAGCAGACAGACATTCAGTAACAGGAATAGCACTGTTGTATCAGGCAACTTCTGAATCCATTTCCAACTCAAAACTGTATCTCCTTCTCCTCCAAAAGTGGCAGTAATCACAGCTGTATTCCTCCAGGAGAAGGAAAGGGGAGCTTGCCCCAGTTTCCTGAAAGCACAAATCCCATTTGCACATTGCATTTGGTTTCACATTGGTTCTGAAACTCCATGTCAACTCCCAACCCATGTGTTGGTCCCCAGTAATCTAGGTCTAATGAACTTGAATGAAAGCTGTCAGAGAAGAGGAGCACGATTCAAGAGGAAGCACAGGTTGTATAAATGTTACCCCTTCTAATCCAGTAAAGCCAACCCTTGCCCTCAGAGTGGGTTCTCAACCTGTCAAGAGTTTTCCACTGGGCTGGCTGCAAGAACTGCAGATGAACACTGTCACACAGGTTTGTCATCCTCTCTATGCCCTTAGTCTTGGAAGATTTCTAGCTATATTGTAGTGTGTCATCATGAAGAGTAGCACTGTAGCTCTGAATTCTCCTGCTCTTAACGTGAAGATTAGTAGCTAATATACTTTCCCCTGAGAAGTCATCTATGAAGCTTTTAAGGAACCAGACAGACAACATGACATGAGACAGGGCTCAAACTGATTCTTTGTCTTAAAACTTTTTGCAAAGTTTGTATTGCTCTCAAATTCAGACAAATTTAGACATGACCCAAGTCATTTTGCCCTTAAAGAGGCCAAGTAATAAGTTACCCAAGCCACAGGCAGCGCCACCCAAATGCAGCGTTACAATAACATTCTGTTTTCTATCACTTGTCATGGGCCAGTGGATGTGGCAGCACAAAAGCATGCATTTCAACACAACAAGCTATGCGTTCTTAAAGAGACTTGTTCTCTTCACAACCCTTCCAGTACCACCCAGCTGGAGAGAAACGTGCAGGCAAGTATTTGGCACCTTTCCTCTCACTTGACAGCCAAGAGAAATCCAGAAGCAAGTTTCCCCAGTGCCCTGACAGCACTGCAGGGATGGGATATTTATTTCCATTCCCATGCCAGATGACAAGCAAGTTATAAATTGTGTTCAAACCTACCATCCCTTGTTTATCTACCATGACAGTCTTCTCCGGCTCTTGTGTGGCTAGGAGCCCAGAGGGTATGCATGACCTTTTTCAAGCTGTTCTAAGTTGTCATAAGCTCTTCTGCCCCCCTTTGTATTTTCCATCATTTTATTCATGCCCTGCCCTTCTCCCTCTCCAACATCCCTTTATTGCAATCCTCCTAGAACTTTATCTTCTCCTGTCCCCCATCCATGAATTACAGCCTCTCTTACTTTCCTCTTTTCCTCTTCTTGTTCCCTTTGATGGTTTCTCTTTTATTTCTCTCCTCCATTTGTTGAGCAGGCCAAGCTTTCACCCAGGCAATCCATTAACCCAAGCCTCCTCTGACTTGCTGCAGTGCTGAAAAAGAGATGAAAACTGGGCTCTCCTCACTACCTCCCCCCTCCCTGCTTTCATTTATCTTTGCTCCCTCATGCTTTTTACCTCTTCCTCCCCCCCTTCTCACTTCAGGCACATCACTGCATCTGGTTCTTTCTTGATCTGCTATAATTTTTTTTGAGCTCCCCGTTTCACTCATCTTCCTATTCCCCCCTTTAGTGCTCTGAAACTTAAGGTCAGAGATTAGTCCTTTGCAACTGCCCCAGTGCCGAGTTGAGCCAAACATCACTTATAACCAGAAATTTCCTTTCAGGGCCACCTGGCAGGGTTAACTAAGACATCCTGCATTTCTCGCCAATGCCTGAGCTGCTGAACTAGTAGAGACAGAATTATTTAGAGACAGCTTATGGGGATGTTACTGATATGATGGCTCAACACCTCAGAGACAGCCCCACCAATATTCCAGGTGGTAATGAAAAAAAAATAAAAACAAACCAAAAAACAACAGGGGAGGCGAATGACATGACAAATCCTTTAGCTGGGATTTGGTTTCCAACAGTGAGATTTGGCAAAATTTTCCTCTCACACTGGTAAAAAAGGGGCACCAGAACCTTTGATCTTCAGAAATATGGGAAGCTATATTTATGGTAAACATGAAAACCCTCTGATTCTTTGACTTTCTGGTGTCAGAGTTGGTAATTTTTACACAACCCTTAGGCAACTCACTAGTGAGTTGATTTAGATGTCACTAGATAGCAAGACAGAGACCAAAATGGACTAATACAAGACCCAGGAAAAGAGCTTGTGATTGTAATGCCTCTGATAAAACTCATCGTACAGCTGGAGCAGGACTATCTTTGAAGCAGTCATGTGCAGATGACAATACAAAAAAGGGCATGAAAGGTGCAAGAAAAACAATGACCAATTCTGAATGAACACAGCATTCCTACCGACAGTAGGCAATTCCAGTTTTACCAGCATCACTACTCACTACAAGAACACACTAGGGTCAGGGAGCTTATTACAGTTACCTGGTGTGAGGGAAGACTGAGATGCTATGGGCAGGCAAAAATCAGGGAACCATGGAAAGGTCCTTCATTCTATATAGATGATGATGGCAATTACATCTTGGCAGCAGGAAGATAGTGGGCTTCATGGATGTAATTTTCAGAAGTGTTACAGGACAATGCATTAAGAACTTTAAACCACAGCCAACAGAAGATGAGCCTGATCCAATTTAAAGTCTGTTTGGTTCTGGGTAAAAATACCAGCTGAAGCTTTTCAGGGGGTTTTCTCTGCAAGAGCTATGTCACCTAGAACAGCAGAGCTCACTTTGCAGCTTCTCCATGGCATCACTTCAAATAGCTACCTGTTCAGTTATTTTCATAAAACAGAGGATAAAACATATTTTTGACACTTCTGGTTGAAATCAGCCAGTGTGTTCAAACAGTGGATGAGGCAAAACAAACAGGGACAGACACACAAAATCGTTTCCTAAGTTTCCTTTTGTTAAGGGAATAAAAGGCACACTGCCAGAAATAAGACGTATGGAAAGCTAGCTATCGTACCAAATTGAGAAGCAGCACAGAATTCCTAGCAAAAGAATAGGATAATAACTCAACAGGCATTTCTGATGGCAAGATGAGGAGAAATGACAAAAAAGAGAAATCAATGGTATAGTGCTACCTGGCTATAAAGTATTCAAGAAAGATAGATTGGGGCCAAGTTTTCCTCCAGGATAACTCCAGTGACTTCAGTAGAGTTATGGCAGTAAAGACACTGGCTCTCTAATGCAGAGACTTTTAGAGTAGCAATAGACTCAACTCCCACAGTATCCAGGGACATGACATCACTGCAGATACTGGTTCAGTTTAGCATCTGTCTTTATAAAAATACCAAGCTGTAAACATGTTTTAAAGTTATAATACAAGCTTTGTGTTCAAGAGAAGGTACACGTTCCACAATGATGAAGGAAGTCAAAGAGGAAAGAAAGTCTATTGTAACAGCTCCCCAACCAGTCACAGCAAGACAAAAGGTAAAAGAAACAATTTTAGTTTAAGTGCTTCTTGAAACTGCCAAATTTAAAGTTGTTTTTCCATTAATTCAGACAAGTTAAAACAAAGTTAATTCTTGACAAGCTGATATATACCAGTGACCAGAATACCATCCAGTTCATGTTCTTAAAACAGCAATCAGAACAAAATCTAAGAGTCTTTTAGATGCACAAGGTACTACCACTTAATCAGAAATCAGCAAGAGAGAGTAAACACCAAACATTTCCATTATGCTTCAAGCACATGATACCTCTCAGACTAATTTTTTCCTGTATATAGTAATGATTTACAAAAATAAGTAATAAGGTGAAAAAAAGTTTCAGAAGTAGTGAGAGGCATCTAGTTCAGACTATAGAATGAGACGACTCTTTTGAGGTTTCCGATCAAGCTGGGTGAATCCACAGCACACAGCAGATCAATCCCCTGTTGACAAACGGAAGGTAACACAGTAGAAAACACTTTGAACTGCCCACGCACTAACAGCTGTGACAAGTATTGGTTGTGACCACTCCAGGAAGAGACCAGGCTATCACTGGCTTCAGCTCAATACACCTAGGCAGCAGAAGGGGGCGAGGGAAAGCAAAGAAAATGCATTGCTGATGAATGGGCCCAGGTACATTCCAGTACCACCATAAGTCAGGGGTACACCATCATTTACAGTGCTACATTTGGTTCCAGCCAACAACCCCCCTCCCCACCTCTACCTCCTGTGGTGCCATGGAGCTAAACCATCAGGGATGAAAACAGAGGAACACAGTTACTGACTGCATGAGGCTACAGATGATTCTGAGGACAAAGTTACCTTTCATCCTAGTGGGGCAGATGTCTTTGCTACAGAGATGACTTAGCATCTCCCCAAGGCCTCAACTTCAAAACCAATCTGAATCTTTAAGTCATAACATCCCTAAAAAAATAAAATACTAAGCTCTTATTCAAAGATGACCAAATAAGGAAGCCAAGCAATTCTAGCATTCATTAACAGGACTTCGAAGACATGGATTCAGCTGAGACCCGATCACTGGCAGTGTGCTTACACACTCTGTCTTGACCCAAAGACAGGAAACTGCCCTGGTGCAAAGTATATTTCTGCAGAGCTTCACCCCAATTTCTGAGACACCAAACACACCTTCATACAAACCAGCCACATGAGAAATGGGCTACTGACTGGTTCAGCTAAGCAAAATCTGTACCATTTGTGAGCCCACATCTTTGCCAAAGCAGATGCCAGCAGTACAGCTTGGACAGAATGTGTGAAAAATAAACCAGTATCTCCCACAAGCCAACTGCCCGTGCTTGCCCCAACCCTTCACAGTTCCATATACACAAACAGAGCATCACTAGCCTGCTCGAGGCCCACCATCCACCCAAACGCGCTTACCAACAGCTCATTTTGATGACTGCTGTTAAGAAGGCTAGAGGAACAAAAGAGGGGTAGCGCAATGTGCGGAGCTAAGCTGCACCTAGCTGAGATCTTGCAGTTACTGCAAGTTTGGACAGACCATGAAATAAAGCTGCTGTTGTTCTTTAGATAAAGTTACTCCTCTTCACTTGTCCCTGCTAAGATTGGAAAAAAAGGGAAGAAAACATCTTCCTCAAGACTGCAAATGATCTTTTGACCTCTCAAGTGCAACACTTGTTTTCAGCACTACTACATCCTCTTTTTGCTTAGTGATGTCCTTGGAAGCAAGTTTGCTGCCATAAAAAATTGCTGCAGCTGTAAATAGTGATGAACACTGAATATTCTTTACAATTTCTGGCAAACTCTTGTGTCACGCCCATGACTGCACTCTAATTATCCAATTAGGAAGCAGGAAGAAGAGCACATGGCTTATTGTGTCCAGGCAGATCTCAGATACATCACTCAAACTGTGAATATCAAACAAATTGTTCACTAATTAGTGAGACCAAAATTATTCATAGAAATTCTTTGAATAATCTCAAATAGCCAATAAATTGAAGGAGGGGAAGAAATGAAGATGATCTGCTTATCAGCAATTCAGGAACATGAACAGGAAGCTCTGTTTGCCAGGCTTCTGAAAGTTGTTTGAATTTTCAACCTAATGAGTATGTGAGTTTGAGCACTGCAGATGACCTTTGAAGTTTAGTGAATAACAACAGGCTCAACTATGGTCAAATTTAAATAGAGACAGGATGCTTCCATAGCTGTCATGATTTTTCATCCCCCAGTACCTATAAAGTGTTTGCCCAGCACTCCATGCATGAGATCACTGCTGACAATGTAGTTAAGTGCATTATACCAAAGATGAAAATGGCTCGAACACTTCGCCTTTGCACAGAACTTAAAGTTGGGTTTACTTTCTCTTCCTCCTCTGTCAAATCCACTGACCTGTGAATTTCGTCAACCAATTTTTGTAAGCCCTTGAAGTTTCTCATTTTCCATTTTTGTCTTAACATTTTTCAAGCTATTTTTAAAAATTCAGTATTTTCAAGAGAGGAGAATGAATATGCATTGAAGCCTTCAGTTTTCTGAGGCTCTCATATTAGATGCACATCTAACACAAAGTTCTGGGAAACTGTTTCAACTTTATGCACTCTTTTCACCAGTTTGTCAGGAATCTCTTAGCAATATTTCCCCCCACCTCTTACTTCTGAAAAGACAAGGGAAAGTTATTTCTGCAGGAATTTTACTGAAAGGAGATCCAAGGGAAAGTGCTAATAAAAAGCCACTTCTTTTGGGGGGAATAGGAGACAGACAAACTGAAATTCATGACATGACTCTGATGATTAATTCCTTTTGTTGCAATAAATGCTGACAGCTCTCCACCCCCGCACAGACACACACTTGATTTCATTAGATGCTGCTTAGATGCATATTCTGAGTATTTCAGATGGGATGTACACCCTGGTTGACAGGTAATACAGAAATATTTCAACGGTCACACACACAAAGCTGTTTTCCTGTAGTACATGATACCATGACTGGTCCCAGTATAATTTCATTACCCCTAATTACTTGGTCAGCTCCTACTATTTAAAAAAAAAAAGTATGGATACCAATTGCCAATGCCCCTTTTCTCTGTATGTCTGTACTCACATCTACCAGACTACGACACTGGTGAGTAAAAGGGGAAGGCAAACTTTTCCTATAGATGGTACAAGCCTGTCTTGCACATCAAAACACACAGCTCAAATCATGGCATAACACCGACTCTATCCAAGTGATTAAAGCGGAGCCCATTACCTTAAATATGCATTTATTTTTATTTTTTTTTTTTTAATGGATGACCAGGTCATTTGTGATTTAGTCTCCTGTCTCCCCACCCTCATATGTACATTTTTCAAAGTCTGCCTTGAAACAAGTAAAAGGGATCTCATCTTTAAAGAATGAGAGCTCATCACTTTCTGATAATTAAAGCTTCTTTAAGGGGTCTCAAGGTGCACAAGCAGCCTCATGGAATGGCCCATAATCACTAGTCTCTGCTAAAAACCTTGCCTATATTATATGAAACATGAAATAGCTAGGAATACAAGGAATACAACTAGGAATTCAACCCATAAAGCCGCCTTTGTGCGACTGAGAAGCCTCAGAAGTGCTTTGAAAAGCTTGAAGGAAGAGAAATTATTTTAACAAAAGAACAAAAAAAAAAAAAAGAAAGCTTGAAAGAGAATAGAAGTTCTGAAGTGTGTGGGGGTGGGAGAAGTCTTCGGTGTTAGGAACACCAAAGAGATCTCTAACTCAAAGCTACCAGAATAGCTTAAACAAGCTAAGGTGGCTGTGGCTTGATATCCTTCCTTTGGCAGCAACTGTAGTTTGTTGCCCAGGGGACTGCACTGTGGATCTAACTGGACTGTGGTTTACTTTGCAGAGGATCTAGAGGAAAGCTGCTCCCTGTATCCCATCAAGAGCAGTTCAGCTTCCAGGAGCCTATTGAGCTGTGCTTTCATGCCATAGCTTGCTGGCAAGGAATCCACAGCCTAACTCTTCTTATTCGCATGAAGATACAGACAGGAGGAAGAGGACCCATGTCTGCTATGCATGAGCTGCCCTCCTCTGCCAACAGAGCAGCTCCCAGGTAACCACCAAAGGTCTCAGATGAGAAAGGGACTGGCAGCCCCTCAGCTGCAACAGCACCACGGCTTGAAATTCCTATCTCCTCCTGCTCCCCTGGGGTAGTTTATGAGCCATTTTGGTTAGTGAACATTGGCTCCTAAAATTAATGAGCGTGTCTGTTTTCAACATACGGTCAATTGCTGATTGTTCTGATCTGGTGATAAAGNGGGGGGCGGCGGGGGGGAAGAGGTCTAACCCAAATGCCAGAAGTACATGACAGTGACCCTGCACCCAAAAATGCACTTAACAGGGACCTAAGCTGTGGAAAGATGTCTTCTGCTGCAGCTAAGGTTTTTACTAAATACTTGGGTATGGTCACTTCTTTTTTTTCCTTTAGCCAACAACAGACCCCACCTCCTATAGCCCTGGCCTTAACTGAATACCAAATCACAGCCATATAAAGGCACCTCCTCACTCTGCTTACTCATGCTAATAGGTAACAATGTCAAATTCTCACACTAGTTAACTTGTCTTCTCTTACAGTAACACCCAGCCACAGCTACACATCCACTTCATGCTGTCACTTCATGTCAATACAAACTCAGCTACCTGATTTCACAGGGAAGTGGCTCAGCACAGCTGGAGGCACACATACACGTGGCCATTTCACAAAGTGACCACATCCACTACCTGAATGATCATGTTAGAGAGCAGGTGCAGCTAGTCAACCCAAAAATGTGAAGTAATAAAAGTTCTGATTAAGAGTAAAATAAAAAGGCCAACCCCCCACTGTAAGTCATAAGACACCAGAAAATTAAAATTTTTATGTCACTTCATACATTGCATATGCCTGCTATCTACAGCCATGTGTTCACCTCATGAAAAATACATGAAGATCTAAGCAGCATTAATAGTGTTTAAGCCCATCACCTGGACAGAAAATTCCTTTATGGTTCTAATTAAGTAACACAGAGGAAGACACACAGAGAGGCCATAACCTTCTCTAAAGAAAAAAAAACATATCAGTTCCCAAACCCCTCCCTCCCGACCTGAATTCTTGATGTCCCAAAATGAAAAGAAAATAAATTCTGCCAGAACTGGCGTACTAAAGAGTCCCCTTCATTTATCAACAAACACTGTCAACCCTGTTATACATCTGTCACATATACATCAGGGTGAGCTTGCAGGAGTGGGGTGAACATGAACTGGGAGCAGAAGGCAGCTGGTAAAAGAGGAGGGAAAGGAAAAGCAGATAGCATGTGAGGGTGGTGGAACAGAGGACAAACAGGAGAGATAGAACAGCAGAGAGCAAAAGGGAAACTTAAAGGGAGGTAAGGAAGAGAGAGCATTTTATCGATTGCTGACTCTGTATTAACTCAGTTGCGGGGCTCTGATGATCTCTAAACGGACTGAGCTCTGCTCTTGTAGTTTATGATACCAGCAGAACCATTTGATTGAGTTACAGTTCTTCAATTGATTGCTCCATATCAGTAATCTTTGACTTGTCTACTCACCAGCCAGCTCCTCTTACAAAGGCAAGCTTTGATGGCAAGGAATGCTTTCCTGACATTTTTTAGCTGGAGCAAGTCAGTGTAAAAGTTGAATTGCTTTCGTTGACATTTCACAGGGAGAGCAACACGACAGGTACCACTGCCAGTCCTTGATAGCAATGAAAGGGCAGCTAAGAAGAGACAAACACACTTGGGTATACAACGTGCAACCCTTTGAACTAGGCAGAGATGAAGGCTACTTCCAGATAAAACGTGCCTGCATCCTCACACTATATATCCATGCTTTTCAACCTGTCCTGCTAGCATTCAGCTTTACTGAGCAAGCATTGGCCTTGCCAAAAGCTGCTGCCTTTTTGCATTTTACTGAGGGGCAAGGACACACGTTTGGTAAAGAGAGAACATTAGTGAAAAGCATAGGAAGCCATCACAGGCAGGACCCCACTGTATTAGGTGCTGCACAAAGACAAAAGAGGAACAGTTTCTGCCTGAAGCATTCAATATCCTTATACAAAAATCAGAGCTAAAAGGTGCATGTAGTGATGGTGCCACACACAAACAGAAAGAACATTTTAAGCATTTTGAGACATACTAGCCTGCATGAAATGCCAATCTAAATCAATCTTAAACTCCACCCAATTAAAGTTTACACTCAAACAGTAACTATATCTGAACTGTTACTTTGAGTTTTAAGCTCAAAGCTTAAATATTACAGAATCACAGAATGATATGGGGTAAGAAGGGACCTCTGGAGATCATCTAGTCCAACCCCATCAGATCAGGCTGCACAGGACCACGTCCAGGCAGGTTTTGAATGTCTCCAGAGACAGAGACTCTACCACTTATCTGGGCAGCCTGTTCCAGTGCTCTGCCATCCTCAAAGTGACAGAGTTCCTCCTTATGTTTAGATGTCACTTTCTACCTTCAAGTTTGTTCCCATTACCATTTGTCCTGTCACTGGGCACCACTGAAAAATGACTGGTCCTATCCTCTTGACATCCACCCTTGAAGTATTTTAATTAAATATTTAGCCTTCTTGCATTTCTGCCTAGCATCCTTGTTGCTTAACTTCTGAGCATTCAGGTTTGGGGGTTTGCTTTTGAAAGCACCACAACAAGAGAAAATTTTATGATGGATCTGAAGGTAAAAAACCCCAGCATTATCTCTACTCACTTTTATAGAAAACTAACTTCTAACCAGAGCAGAGGATCAAAGCACAAGTGAAAACATTAAGTAGTCATATATCAACACTGCAAATGCAGAATGAAATGAGACAGACTGCTTTATCTGCAGAAGAAACTTCAAACCATCTGAAGTCAGCAGCTCTGAACTGATGGAGGTGGGACTGTGGGAAAAATGAGTGGAGTATACTGGACATCAGCAAGTCTTTACCTTACACACTGACCCTTGGAAGTTACCAGGTAGCAGATTCTGCAACATTCTCATCCTTGTTCTGAATTAATCTAAGGCAAACTAACCCTTGCCTATTTTCAACTACTTTTGGCTCATTGCTTTCCCATCCTTACAAGTCTAATAAACAATTTTTTTGTCAGGCTGGAATGTTAACCTTGCTGGATGTGTCTCCATTCCTAATAGCTGACAAATGGGCAGACAAAAAGACAACTTCAAAAAGAAAAAACAACCTGAAGCTTCTAATGACAATTCTCAAAACCAGGTCAGATCTTGAGCAACGATGGGTATCAGAGGGCAGTTCAGGCAGAGGGTACTTCTTTACACTTGGATCTGTGGCAAAGCAAATGTACCCTCAGGCAAATACATCATTTCACTAGAAGTCTGCAGCACCTTGAAAAAGAGACACACACCCACAGCTAATATATTTCTAACTTCAGTAACTATCTCCTTTTTGGAACTGCCAAGACAAGTGATACATTGATTTTCCTACAGCTCACCCTGCATGATTGGTATCAAGGCTGCGTAGGCGTCTGGCAAAGCGTTCGCAAATTTCTCTGAAAAAGTGAAGACAAAGAAATCCACAACAGTAATCAAATTTGAGACACTGAGACCAGTACAAAAACTTCTCCATGAGGCAGGCTCATTCTATGCAGCCAGAATTGAAACTAAGGCATTACTGAAATCTCATCTAAAGACCTTTGCAGAAAGCACCTGCAATATTATCTGCATGTACTTGGAATGTAACCTTTGCAGAGAGAGCAACAGCAGGGCAAGCAAAATTTGCATTTTAGAACTAGAGAGAGAACCAGGCTGCAGAGACACACTGAAAAAGGAAAAAGAAAGATATATCTGACCACTGAGATACCTGCTGCAGCATGGGGTAGGAGGTATACAAGTGTCAGGTTGGTAGTGCTCACTGATGACTGACACCTTCTGTCAAGGCTTTAGCAGCAACTGCATCCAATTTGGCTGAGCAGCTCCTATCAGTTCTCGTCTTCTACATCACACCTGTATTTTGCTCACTGGAATTAAAAAAATACACACATACATGACAGAAATGGCTCTGAAAATACAGACTTGGAGGGGCTGCACCACAGGCTCACACTGAACTCCAGCTATGACAGCTACCCATTTCCCCACTCTCTTCTCCTGCCTCTCTGATTTATGGAGTGAACTGCCCAAGGGGGAAATACAAGTTTAGAAACTGCCACCCACACACATTCACTAATTCATCTCCCAGGTGTAAAACTGCTCCATATAGGACATTTGGCAAACACCATTGTCACTGGAGAAAATCCAGGCCCAGGAGAACTGCTCACCACCACAGCAGAAATCGATGAGCAGAACCCAGGTCCTATATCTTCTAGATCAGAGCCAAGTTCCCTCTACCTTACTGGCAAAGCCTCCCAACATATTCCTCTCTCCTTCAGTGTTAAGATATAGCAGTTTTATAGTGCAGGCAGATGCGGAATTTTTTGCATATAAAGTTTATCATCTAATCATTCACACATAGAATAAAGTGCCAAGTAACATTTGAGTAATCAGACTGAATGCATAAATATCCTATAGTTACACAGTTGTTACAGCATATCATTTCCTAGTTAGTTTTCCACTTTTACAGCCCTCATCAGTGGTGACTTCAATGCCCTCCCAAACATTAAATGATCTCTACAGAAATGATCTCAGGTGGGGAGGGAAGAAAAAGAAAAAAAAAAAAAGAAGAGGGAAACATTGTTCTTACCACTCAGGAGTGGAAAACAGAACACAGAGATAAAGGTAATGAGCAACCATTACCTCTTTGGATCCCTTGGGATTTGAATTCTCCCCAGGATCTGCTTATGGCCCTGAGGACACAGGCCCCCAGCCTCTAGCACTCCCACCACATGGCCCTTCTTTTCTCCTTTGCATTTTGGAAGGTAGCCCAGTCTAACAACATGTCCTGTAGCCAGATGCTGCCCCTCTCTTGTGGTGCAATAACTCTTTGCAGAAGCTCTATTTCCAGGTCTTGCTCCCCAGCACAGGTCACATTCAGGGAAGACAGGAGTCTTGCCACCAGTAAAGCACAATGGTTGCCTTCAATGAGGTTGATGCTGTCTACACTTTCTGTGTATAGCTGCTCAGAGGGATATAGCAGACCTGTAGATTTACTCTGCTTTTCACACAGAATACCACCCACTCTAAGCCCAAGAGCTAACCAATAGTAAACAAAAACAACCAACCAACAAAACCAAACCAATAGCCTACTATTTCAGTATCTACTTCCTTTTCCAATTCTGAGCGAAACTCAGAATTTGGGCTTTTATGAAAGGGAACAACTTGAAGACTTTGAGTCATCATGATAAATTATTTAACACAATTGAGAAAAGTTAAATGTTTATACCCTAGTGAATCAAATGCCCTTTTTTTTTTTGTCAATTTGTTGAACCAGTTCCTCCACCTACCCCACATAAGAGTCATGTTCTGAGATTGTATAGCATTTTCTCAAGGGGTATTTAAGAAGTTTATCTCACTTTCTCATTGTCCTCTATAATATCAGGCTATCTAGCACTAGTTTGTGTCCCCTGATGTAACACAGCTCTTTGACCAGCAACACACCATCACTTCAACCAGAAGACACCACGGCATCTGAGGAACCGTAAAGCCCAGGAGTCCAGCTCCCTCTGTAGATATGTGGGCACCAAGAATACATCCTCCAAGGAAATTTTCTTTTGGAATTACTGATTGAGCTGACCAGAATAGAAAAACTGAATATTTGTTGTTTATCAAGGAAAGAGCCCCCATGCATGTGAGGAATACTGGCAACAGCTCCTTGACTGGTAAATGCTAATTTAACAGACCAATACCACAACTTGAACTCTGGCATCATCATTATGGATGTGGCCCTCATACTGAAGGTCTGAATGCTTCAATGTTTCAGATGGATCTGGCTCACTTCTGATAGGGCATGAACTTCCAATAATTCATACTCCAGTTACATTCTAGGATATCAGCTTCACACACATTCTGGATCTGCCTTTTGGTTGGAAAAGACCATTATAGCTCACCATTCAAGTTCTCCTGGCACTCAAAAAAAGCCATTAAGCAACCAATGAATGAGATACTGGGCAACAAAGATACGAGAAAATAGGGCAGATTAAGACTACAACTGCTTCAGTCACCTTGAACACCTTCAGGCTTCCAATACTGACAGCTATGCAAATCACAAGGAGCCACAAACCAGGAAGGTGGTGGCTTCATAACATTCAAGATCAGAAAACCAGGCTAGTAGCCTGTCAAATACAGACAGGCGTAACATATCTAGAGCACTAGCAAGAGATTCTGGAATGGCTACTGACATCTGGCACCTACCATTGCCAGCATTTTCTCATGTGAAACACAAGTAGTACCACCAGTTAATTCCCACTGGGACAAGACATCACGCTGTCCCCGATGAGAAAAAAATGCACTCTGACCATTTGGCTAGAAAGCCCCTTCAGTTTGCTGGTTCCATGCAAAACATTGAAATGTGAGCTGCCTGCACAGTTTAAATAGGGCACATAAATAGGTCCTAATGTCTCAGACACAGGAGACACACAAATGACTTCCAGTCCTAGCAGCCCGGCAGGGATGCAGTCACTGCTCTCCTCTTCCCATTGTCCAGCAGGAGCACAGAATCAAGCATGCATGTATTATAACTCACAGCAATTCTGCAAAGCTAGCAGCGAGGGAGAGGGCAGCATGCCTGAAGTACTCTTCACTCTCATCAGGCTGTGGTGAAGTGGCCTGGGAGTAGCTGATTGCAATCACAGTCTCCTGCTGAGAGATGGATACTACAGAAGGCAGCTTCCAGCTGGACTGGGGTAAGATATAGTAACTCTGGCCACAAGAAATGAAGGCTTAAAAAGACAGATGAATTCTGGGATGGCAGAAGACTGAATAGGGCATATATCTGTGCTCAAATCAAAATTTAGACAACATCCCAGGGCATACACAGATGGGCCTAAGCAGATGCGCCCTCCACACAGCTCTTGTATGAATAAGGCACACTAATCAAGGGCTGCAAGTTCAGATATCCCAAGAAGCATTTGTTTTTTCTTTTTAATTTGAAAACCCCTTCATTTCCCATTCAATCATATCAGGAGAGAAGCAGTAAGTCACCATCAATTTTAATTGTTACCTCTTACTGCAAACATCCCATTTCTATAACAACTGAACATCTAAGTTTCTCAGGGCTCAGACCTCCCATCACATTTAGCTGAGGGTGGAAATGCATCACTACACCAAATTCAGACCAGGCGATGACCAACCATGAATTTTCATTGGGCTTCAGCCAGACCTGCTTACTGCTCCCCTTGCTGCTGTAGGGCCAAAAAAAACCCAAGCAAACAAAAAAACCCCACACCAAACAAACCAAAACACTAGCTTCTAATATCGGAGTGACTTTTAGGAATCAAGAATATTTCAGAAAAAGTAGATAAGTGGAAAAGGAATATACGTACTTCTAGCTTATTAAACATTCAGTACAATTTTCTACAGGATTTCAAATGTAGAAATGGCTTTACAGTTCATTACAGAAACTTTAGTACTGCTTATTAGCTCCAAAGTCTGGCTAGCACTGTACATTTCTTTCATTCATAAAAGAAGTGATGCTTCAGAGAGGGTCTGCAAAAGCTGTTCAGGGTTTTTGACATTCCAAGCTACCAGACTGGCAAAACAAATCACTGTCTTTCCCATAGCCTTATCTTCATTTAATAGAGTCCTTGAAGACAGCAGGCAAAGGCCTGAGCTAACATGCCTGTAGCCCACCATTTATTTCCTGTTTCTTCTCCCCATGCCTCCTTCAAGAAGCTAGATCAAAACATTCCCACATGGATTCCTCAATAAATACCAACTCCTTTCCTTGACCAGGTCACTAGTAGCATTATACAAGGTTGCAAGTTTTTGCCCATCAGACAATGTTTTAAATAGCAGAGACAGTACTGTCCTTCCATGTTTAATAACAACTCCAGAAATTTCAGCGAATGACTCCAAAAGGACAGGAAGGAAGAAAGGTTATCCCTCTGAAACACTTTTCCTTTAGTCATACCTGACCACATTAAGAACAAGCAGCTCAAAGACATATAATTTAACATTAAAGGAAAAAAAAAAAAAGACACCAACAAAGCCCCAAGGGAGTGCTCTGAGCAGCAGAACTAATGAAGCCTCATTTTCTACATATTTGCATCTCATGATTGATTGACTTCGGTGCATAAGGAAGAGAAAGCACTAGCTAAAACTTTGCTTGCCCTTGGGGCATTTATAACAAGTCATTCCTGTGGATTTTGCATCTATTAAGGTTTGAGTTCATGCTGTGGAGTCTCTTGCACTGAGGAGTTCAGAAGGCCCTATGAGAAGCAGTGTCACTCAGCTTAGCCCTCACTGCAACAGGAGGCCACGCAAGTCCAGTGACAGAGCCCAAAAGGTGCTGTTAGTTTGCTGACACGTGGCAATTTGAGGGAGCCTGTATCCATAGATGACTTTGTCTTCCCCAGGCTAGGCTGAATTTGAGCCCAGAGGAAATTATAATATTGTTTTGCCACAAGCCATGGAAATAGAAACATTTATGACCAAACAGGTTTGCGAGGCATCGTTAGGCACTACTTACACGGGAGTTTTCGCCTGAATGTCTGATGTCAAAACAGCATTTTACAGAACAGTGACAATCCCCACATTCTCCTAGCCATGTGTTCAGACTGTCCTGGGTCATAGAAGAGTCAAGACCTAAAGCCTCACAAGCAGCATGGCTGCAAGGATGAAAACACCTCAAACTAGGGTCCAAGTACTGGAAACAGGGGGCCCTATTACACTATGGAAGGCTCCCAGAAGGAACAAGCAGCACAGGTATAAGCAGAGTTACAGCTTCCTCTGACAAGCACACAAACCTCCTGCCAGCATTGGTCATTCATAACCACTGCAAGCACACCACTGCTGGGACCCCACTGAACACCGACAACTCGACAGAGTGTCATCTCTTCAGGTTGAGCAGCCACTTCCCTGGCACATGGGAGTCCTGGGCATTCATTGTGCCTGAAGCAATTTTACATGAGATGGCGACAAAGTAATTAAACATTGAATCCTCCAGAAATGGGTTGCGCTTGTCATCACTGAGTCCCTCCTGCTAAGAGGGAGCACCTTGATGATGAGTGACCTCACACAGACTCCAGGTGACAAACTGACCTTTCCTCCCAAATTAATATCCTGCTTCACCATCCAGGAGAGAGACCCCTTTTATTCTTTAGGCACTGTGCTTAAAAGATCAGGTAATTAAGTTCCTTATTCAGAATTTCAAGCCAACACCACAGCTGGACAAGGGATGAGTAATGAGCCTTACATTTTAGGCTCCCCAAACAATCAATGCTACTAAACATTTGCACCCTGTCAAAAGATCAGATAGGTAATCATAATACTGTATGTAAAGAGGAAGGTTTGCAGGAGCTAAGCTTCCACATCTGTCAAATACTTCAAAATCTTGGCAGTCTCGCTTCCCAATTAAAAGAATCCTGTCTATGTAAAACTATTCCTGTCCTCTCCTTTCAGTATGACTGTCTCCCACACCACTTATAAAGCCATGGATCCCTGAAATTGGGAGGTTGCTCCATGTCACATTACAAAACTTATCAGTATTTGTTTTACCATAGCAGCAAGCTTTTGGTAGTGCCTGGTTTTATGCCAAGATGTACAAATGCACAGCAGATACCTCCTCCCCAGATCATATAACCCTGTAAATACCATGATAAGGGACACTGGTGTTACATACCTTCACAGAAAGTGAATGAGAAAAATCCTGTGAACTATGTATATCAGTCTGTGGGACACCTTAAAATTGCTCTCTTGAGTTCCAGCCCAGTGCCTTGAACATTAATCCTTGCTTAATTTGCCCTTTTTGTTCACAAAAGAGTACTTCTACTACCAAGAGTATCTGCACTACTACAAAAGAGCATCTCTACTATCAAGCCAGCCAGTCAGCAATATCATTCTTCTTTTGCACTTTATTCCCTAGCCCCTTTTACATGCATATGTAGTAAGTTTTCATGCGAGACTCCCCTACTGCCAAATGTTACATGCAATATGGAGCTATATAAAACAAATACTGTTTGTACTTATAAGAAAAGAGATTGATAGACAGGCAGACCTCAAAAGCTGAGCAGGTTAAATGCGACCACTACATTCTGTAAATAAAGGGTGCGACTAACATGAATACTAGTCAGGCAGAAATTTATGAAATAATTCAGAGCTCAGGGCACAATTACTTATTAAAAAACAAACAGTAGGAGAATAAGTATACATGATTCAATATAATGCATGTGAGAATAGGGATGTTAAGCATTTGATATACACACATTCTTAAATCATACATGTAAAATTAAACAAGTAGCTCTGTGAGCCATAGAGCTAATGAAAACTATTTTTCCTACAGCTGTGCCTCTTATGGCTGGACAGCTTCAATAGCTGAGGTGTGAATGCCGAGTAAAGCTTCCGCCACAGTAGAGGCATTCCCAGGGCTTTCTCCTGGATAAACTCTGTGGTGTTTATTAGAGAGCTGGCCTCACACTACACTTACTACCTCAGGCAGATCAAACTAGAGTGCTCTCATCTCCTATGCCGAGGCATTTATTTTAAGAAATCACTTTTTTGTTTTGTTTTTGGTTTTGTGGGGTTTTTCTTCCCCCCAAAAGGCCTGCTGCCTGAAACAACTGGCAGGACCTAGAGCTAATATGGGCAGGGAGAGAAGATAAAGGAGCATGCACAGAGGCCACAACTGTTCTGGTTTCTCCCCTTCCCGTATTTCAGAGAGACTTGCTAGCTAAATGACTGCTCTACCAGCACAGGGCAGGTAGTAACAACAAGCATCACTACAGATGACATCCTAAACCCTGCTTGCCCCAATTATGCAAGCAGGGACATACCAATCTGTATTTAAGTACGGCCCTTGTGCTCACACAGTCCGCTAATGGGGAACGGCAGCAGCTGGTCAGTTTATAGCAGTCAGAAAGTGGGACCAGAAGGACCTGTGACTATTAGCTAGGCAGAGAAGAACAGGATGGGAACACTTCCTCTTCTTCTCCAATCTGCCAGATTGCACAACCATGTGATTAACCTTTACTCTAGCGATCATGCAGTCTTTCAACATCACAATGAACAGAAAAACCTGTTTCTAGATGTTATTGTGCTAAGTGCAATGTGCATGTACTGGGATTAGATGAAGTTGCAAAGAGTAGTTGGTACATTTCCTTTATCATCTGCTTTGCAAGACATAAAAAGCAAAAATAACAGATTCCATAACCTTAAAAACTTCCATAAAGCGACGTGCTTATGTCTCAGAATTGCCAGAAAGCCTGCAGCCCACCAGGTTTCAGCAGAGAGACTTGCTAGCCAGACCTTCTGCACAGGAGCAGGAATATAAACGGACAGATGCAGCTGGTTCTGAGCGTTCAGAGTGCTAGTCCCGATCCTACTGTGAGCACATTAAGCAAGTCATTTTACCTTTCTGTCTCAGTTTCTTTATCTGTGAAATGGAAATGCTGATACTTAAGTAGAGGAATTCAAATGAAGGAGTACATTCAGGCAGGCTCTAAAGTGCAACACTGCTGATTGTCAGAGACCTGAGCCAGCCCAAAATAGCTGCAAGAATATTTCATCTACATCCTTATTAGAGTCTAGTTATTCCCAGAGGTGAGAGATACTAACAACCCGGTATCTCTTGCAAGTTTAGTCCAACATGTTAGAGGGAAATGATGTCAGCCAAGGTCAGGCTGTCACCATCAGTGACATTCATTCATAATTTAATATTAATTTTAGGACTTAATTGAAGTATTTACCCCAAACAATTTTAGCAGCCGTGCTTCTTCAGAAGCTCAGTACTTAAATAGTGGGAAAACTTCTTCATTCACAGTCTTACTCCAGTCATAAGCTAGTTTATCCCCTGTTTTTCTTGTGCCAACATTCTCAGCTTAAATAGCCCTTTTCCTTTCTTGATCTGTTTTGTCTCAGTGCATTTACAGAAATCAGCTGCACTGTCTCCACCTTGAATTCAACAGGCTAAACAAACCTAGCCTCCTCTGAGTCTCTGTTCCTATTGAGGGCTTGCACTGAATCCTGAGAGACAGAGCTGCAGCAGAACTGACCCTACCTTTCTGCCGATATAATCCTGTGACTTATTAGGCTTTTGTGTTAAACGGAGCAGGAGCACACAGTTGGTGGGTGCTTCGATTGTCAGAAAGAGTACAACAGCAGATGAAACATGAGGTCACAAAAGTCTAGTGTCCTTTATAGAATATGCTACTGTGCGTTGTTTATCATTTCCATCACAAAAGAGGGAGCTAGAACAGAGAACTCTTCTGCTTGCATAAAAACACTACAGTAGAAGACTTGGTCACAGAGGAATTGCAAAACCCCAGCCAAGCCAAGTATTCCACATGAGCTACACCATATGGAAGCAGAGGCAAACTCACCAACTCTCCTGACTTTACGTTCAAACAAAGCATAGGTTATCTTCATAGTTATTTCATATCACTGACCTACAGATACTTCTCTGGACAGATTACCTTTAGATGTCAAAACAGGGGGAGGTTGGGGGAGAAGAAAAAGTAAACAGTAAGATTAGGAATACTATCATGGAGGAAAAAAAAAAAAAGAAAAAAAAAGAAGGAGAGACCCACAAAGTACACACTTGCCTTATGTATATACCTGGAGGTACTACCACATTTACAGCAAGGCCCGACTCCAAAGTCCTTGGCTCCAGATTTGCCCTCTCCCCCGTGGCTACACCAGTCACATCCCACAACATCTGCCACTGTGTTAATGACAGCAGCCACAGCATGTAATGAGCCCCTGCACACCTGCACAGCTCTGGGAAGCAGCTGGCAAGTTCCCCTCACCCACCCACAAGCTCTGTATCTGCATCCACCCATTACTTCAGCAAGAGCTTTGGCCCCAGCCACAGTACCACATTCCCTCCCGACTTTCAGCTCCTCCTTTCCACCCTCTTTAGAAGGGACTCGTAGTGCAGTACCCACTGCCTCTCTACTCCCAAAAATCCAAGCTTCATTGCATCATGTGTCTTTAACAGCTATGGTAAACAGGACCTGCAAGACACAAGTACTTTCCTCCCAGAGGTCTTGCCACAACAGCTGACTCTCAGGTGGCTGGCTTCACTAGGATATCAAAAAAGGATGTGCGAGCATCCCAGGCAGGCAATTATAGGATGACTAGTCCATGTTAAAAAAGTTTCTTCCTAATCCTGTCAGACACAGCTTGCCTTAAGCCCTGAAGCTCTAAGATATATTGATCACCATCTCCTTTTATCCTGCACAACAGAGCTGTGTTTATTCTGAAATTCCTTGGCCATCCCTAATCCTGCTCACTTGACAACCTGAGCAATCTCTCTGGTGGCACCAACTTCTGCTGCCCTAGTTAGGAGAAGCACGCATACATATTCCTCTACTTAAGGCAACTGCTAGCTTGTCAGGAAAAAGTGGACCAAACATTTGACCCAGTAGCCTTTGGTCCAGAGTTCATTTGGTGCCCATGTTTGGACAAGCCAGCAAACCCTGCAAGAGGTAATGCTTTGCTGACCTCTCAAAATTCCTGGAAAAATCCTATCCAAGTTTCTCAAGGTATGCCAGACGCTACTGAAGGGAGTGGCAGGGGCAGCAAGGGGGCTAATCCTAACAAGCTGAGGCCAGTTTACACCTTTTTCACCTGTGCTAAGGCCACTCTTATTTAGGACATTCAGAGAAGTGAAGTTACCTACAAAGACTCATACCTTCCACAAAATGAAGTTAGCTACCATCAGTATACACAGCACACCACCATCCTCAGCCTTGCATTTTCCATCCCCAGCAAAGCACCCAAGCCAAAATAATATATTACTGAGTAAGAAAACCACATCCCAACCCTTTTAATCTCACAACCTAAATACACATGTTCAGGTTTCAATTTCCAACCCTTTTTTCATCAAGTGAAAGTAAGGTAATTACTATCTCCCGTGCACGCATAATTATTTGTGCGGTACTTCTCTGCGCCAGTCACTGTTTCCTTTACCTTTGGTATGCAGCAGTATGAGGCTGGAAGCATCCTCTTGAAGTCGTTCCTCCAACTCCAGGGCTGTAGTTGAGTTCATTGCTTAACTCAGAAACTCACAGTCAGATCACTTTGACGCTCCTGCCTGACCCCTTGGTATAACACAGGCTGTGGAATTTCACATAGTACTTCCTGAAGTGACTCACAGCATGTCCGGACATCTTTTAAAAAAGGCCAGTCTTCAAGTTTCAGATCCTGCCTCAATTGACTGTAACTGGCACAGGATGCAGCAATCAGTATTATTCCAGTCAAGTGCATACTATTGATTTATACAATAGTATGATAAGATTGTCAATGTTTTCTATTCCAGTCTTCATGCATTCTCACACTTTTTAATTTTTTGAGGGAAAGAAGAAAATACAAAAAGCAAAAATCACTGCTAGGTATTGAGCAGAGGGTTTTGGTGCAGAGACTTCCGCTCTCTTTCCCTTTACTGACTGCAGTTAATCAAGAAGTCAGCAGTGAGCAACCAATCTAAACTGTTACCATGAAGCTATAACCTTGCATAAATGATGGCACATATCATTGGGCCGTAGTCTCCCCTTACCAGGAGGATATCACAGGCAGGGGTCTTCCATCCCATGGATGCTCTGCTTAGCCCTCAGGGAGTAGATCCAAGGCTGCTAGCCCCACACCAGTGGCTGGAGAAACCCCTCTTTGTTTTGCGAAGTTGAAAACTGATGGTTTAACCCCAGTGTTTGTGCTGCTCTTCAGTCCAGCTCCCGACCTGCAAGAATGCACTGCTGCTCATCTGGGACCTATGCTGTTCCCCTCACAGGCTCCTGTAAGAGCTTTTGTCACCATGTTGTTCCCACCAGACAGGAAAACGATACAAAGCATGTTCTCCTTCTGCTCCATCTGGTGAGGAAGAAGACCGCCTTCAGCTATAACTTATTAGTTGAGTGCAGGACTCACAGGTTACATCACTGACTCACAACAGAAGCAGACAGAAAACAGAAAAATCCGCCAAGCTAGTAGAACCTGGCTTTTTGTAGCAGCACTTGGGGCACACCTCTTCCTTCATTATCCCCTGAGTGCTTCCATCTGCCA
Organism: Pedionomus torquatus; assembly: GCA_013398155.1. Lineage (NCBI taxonomy): Eukaryota > Metazoa > Chordata > Aves > Charadriiformes > Pedionomidae > Pedionomus > Pedionomus torquatus. The sequence continues at coordinate 933,390 of VZRU01020009.1, read as the reverse complement.
TCTCACCTCAAGCACAGGTGGGTCTCCTCAGATTTACCTAATGCCACTGCCCACAGCTGTCGGCTCCTCCCTCAACCCCCCAGCAGGGGCAATCAGGCCTGCAGCTGTGATCTGCCCTCTACAGCTGAAGGAGGTGAAGGGGAGGAAATCACAGAATTGTCAAGGTTAGAAGGAACCTTTCAGATCATCTAGTCAACCATTAACCTAACACTGCCAAAATCACCACTCAACTATGTCCCTAAGCACCACACCTACCCATTTTCCAAATACTTCCAGGGATGGTGATTCAACCACTTCCCTGGGCAGTCTGTTCCAATGCTTGATAACCCTTTCTGTGAAGAAATTTTTTGTAACATCCATCCTAAACCTCCCCTGGTGCAACTAGAGGCCATTTCCTCATCCTATCACCTGTTACTCGGGAGAAGAGATGGACTCCCACCTCTCTACATCCTCCTTTCAGGCAGTTGGAGAGAGAGCTCCTTTGCTTTGCTTTGGCAACCAAGGGACCCAGAGAAGGTGAGGGTCTCATCATAAGTACTTGTTAAGTGATTTATAAAGCAGGCTGCCTTGTTTTGCCAAGCAGACCTTCAGTCTCCCTGACAGTCCATTTATACCCTTTGCTGTCTGTTTAGACCACAGGGCTGGAAAAAGGCCATCTCTGGGCACAGGAGCATGCCCTAAGTGGCTAAGAGTCCTTGATCTCAGGCTGTGATTGGCAATCATAGCAAGACACAGCCACAGCATCCTTGGTGGATATATTTCAGAGCTGAAGACTCCTGAGCACAATATAGAGGACAATAGAGAAAGATACGCACACCTGACTGAGGATGTTCACCTTTTCAGAGTCAGCAGTGAGAAGCACCTCCAGAGAGCAATTCAGAGCACCTGTCTCTCTGCATTGACTGTACAATGAATTAAGACAGCCTGTCTTTTTAGCACAAGCTAATCTAAGTTAGCTGCTTTGAATTAGACAGTATGAACATCACTGCTTCTTTCTTTCCTTCCCTCAGTAATCTCCTAGTGTCGCTTAAATGCTACAGAAATCACATGGAAAGTTGGTAGAGAGAGTGCATTGGAGTCACTGCCATCTGCCTGAGTATACAGCTGGGGATATTAATAATAATTTCTTCCATTGGAGCTTGAGGGAAAAAAAGGAGAAAAAAAAAAAGAAAAAAACCCAAGTGTTTTGTAGCTTCCTGTTTGAATTAATCTCCTCTGACAACTGCTGATTTGGGTTTGTGATTCGATCCTCCATATGTCTAGCTCTATTGGTCAATTAAGTGCAGGGGGCGATTGGGAGAAGCAGTGATGCTCAGTCCGATTATAAGAGGAAGCATCACGCAGTACTTAGGACATGCATAGCTGGCTGGCACACTCAGCCATTCACACGACCAAGCTGAGCGTGAGGTGGTTGCTGCTGCTTTTCAGGTCAAGGAGATTCTCCCTGGCTGCTACAGAGACAAGACACAGCTGCCTGGCTGTTGACCATTCGTAAGCAAGGGGCACAGTTTCAGGGAAGGAATTAGCAAAAAAGAACAAGGAATTGCAGGGAGCAGAAGATCAAAAGCTAAATAAATGACTACAGAAACATGAATAGTTTCCTCCATTGCCCATTGCTCCAGACCGACAAATACAATATATGTCAGAAAAGTCACGAGCAGGGACCAGCAGAGAAAATGAGAATCAGCCTAGAATAATCCAGGTTAGTACATATGAGGGAAAATAAATGGAAACCATGACATTAAAAGAGAGGTCGATTTGGAAAAGGGTAATGATCAAACAAGGGCTGTGGTAGAGAGTGGACATGAAGTTAAGTTGCAGATCTGCAATGCTCTACAGCAG
>VZRU01020009.1:748176-931536 GCA_013398155.1 Pedionomus torquatus | reverse complement strand
ATATTTAAGTAAAAAAAAAAAAAAAAAAAAAAAAAGGGTTAACATAATGCTGTGCTTCATCTGCAGAGAAATCATGTCAGAAAGAGAGGAGGTACTGGCCCTCTGTACAGATCTGGCAGGACAGCACCTGGAATTCTGCCCTCAATTCTAAGCAACATGCATTTACAAAAGATGTTGATGAGCACAGGGAATACAGAGAAGAGCAGCAGAAAAAAAAATGATTAAGGGCCTGAAAGCACTGACATATGAGAAGAGATTAAAATAATTAGATATGTATTGCTTGGCAAGGGGTAAGATTAACCATCTACAAGTGTGTAAATACCAAGAAGGTAGAGGAATTGTATTAAGGGGTATAAATATAAGTGTAATAGAGCAAAAGTAAATACAGACTCAATATTAAAAGAAAAAAAAAATCCTTAGCCCTGAGATTTTTTTTTTAACTCTCCTTGAGAAGGTGAGGCTTATTGCTTGCAGTGGCTGTAATGGCATGAAGAAAACAGGGTTACAGCAGTCATGCCTCAGTGACAGGACTCCACCGAAACAGACCCAGAGAAGAAGGTAAAACCCCAGGAGTCACCAGTGATTAGGAACAGCCCAAACTGGGCTGCAGACAGCTCAGCAGAAGCCAAGGCTGTGGCATGCCTATGAGTCAGCTGCTGTAGCAGAAGGTAGCATGGAAATGAAATGGAGAGTGAGCTCTCTCTTCAAGGGTCATCTGAAAACCCATTTTCTTGGGCACAGGAATTGGTGTTAGCTTCTAACCATCTTCTCATTCCATCATTTACACCAGCTTCTTCCATTCCCAACAGCTAAACCAGGAGTGCACTGGGATGCCACCTCCCTGCTGGACTGCTCTGCAAGGGCATCTCCCCATCTTGGCTTGCTCTTCTGCCAGAGCCTGGCGGTACAGTCCCACGTCAAAGAGTCATCAGCAGAGGGTGCGTTCTGCAGGGCCGTGAAAAGTGCTGCTGGCACTGCTGCAGCAAGCTCACCAAAATTGGCCTTGTCACTTTAAATACATTAGACAATAAATCATCCCTCCGAGACATCCCCAAAGGAAAAACAGGGGGAAAAAATAGCACTTAAAAGCCCTTTTCTATTACAAAGCCTCTGGGGAGCTTTTAAACTTGGAGAGTTTTTAAGTGAATTTTATGCTTTTTTTTTTTTTTTTTTCCCTTTGCCTGCCTCTATTATCAATCGCTAACATTAGCCTTGCCTTCCCAAGACCAAACTCTCACTCAGACTCCTTTCTTGCTTCCTTCCCTTAAGTTTCTCTCCCTTCTCTCTCCCCCCTTTACATGTGCACACACAAAAGCCCATAATGTCCATATAAGTCTCCTTCCCATTCAGCATCTCCATTTAAACTGAAATTACTCTTTGCCAATATTCCTTTCCTCCATATCGCTATCCCATTCCCTGTATTTCCCTTTACTTCTTCCATTTTCTCGGAGTGTACTCCCCTCTCTCATCTGTCATTCTTCATGTCTAGTTTTACTGGAACAACTTCAAAACCCGCTCTCTGCCATTAGGAAGACCATGTAAATTTTGCAGATTGAACCTATTTTCACAAATTCACTCTGTTGGGTGTCCTTCCTTTCCAAGTGTATTCCTTCACCTTGGCCTTAGAAGTCATCACACACTATCGACCTAGAAGAGCAGTCGCTCTGATACAGCTCTCCAGTACCAGTTTTTCCCAGCTGGACTAAGGAATAATGTTTCCTCCATCTTCCAGCTTCCAGGCTGTCAAGCATGGCCACGCAACCAGATCTCCCATGCAATCCTTAAACTATTGGGGCTATTGGGGCTTTTTTTTTTTTTTTCCTTAACAACTTTATCATTAAAACCTTGAGGAATAAGTCCAGTCTGGGTGTATGTCTTTCCAGAACTGAGTGGAAGATGTGGGTAGCGTTTTCCAGCTAACACAAGGAGTTTACATCTTCAGTCACATATGTGTGGTGTGTGTCAGGGCAGAAACACTGAATGTAAGGTAAATTGAGGGAAAATTTCAGGGAGTTGCAACTCAGTAAAACGACCAGATGATTTTCCACAGGCACCATGGTGGGAACCCAAATACACCTGCCAGCGTTCAGCTATCACAAAGCAACTCTTACACAACAGCTGGCCTAGCAGTCTTGAACAGATGAGGTCATTTTGTTGTGTTGTACCTAGGACTATTACCCAACGAGTTTCCCACCAAACAGGCCAGTTATATCGTAGCGTGTGGGAGACCCTGTCAGAGATTAGTGCAAAGCACATGGGCACCGGCAGCAGCAGCTCTTCCAAATGACTGTTCTTTCATTTGTTTTATTTTTGTGTCTACAGATGCAAGTCCCAAGGTGACCTTGTGATGCACAGTTCCTCATTGCTGCCACCTGTCTGCTTACATTGCCATGTTCAGAAACATGACTTCTAGAGAAGTACAACATAACCCAGTAGAAGACAGCAGGCCGACTAAAAATGAAGTTAACTGCCTTTTATCGTTAGCAGCCATCCCACTAAGACACCTCTCTAAACAGCACAAAAAATGATATTTTTATCACTAGGGATAGTGAGATGGTTAGGGCAGAAGAAACTAACACTTGATAGCTCTGCTCTTTGCATACAGAGTGTGTTGGATTTGCCCTGGAAAGGGGATGAACTAATAAGGGAACGGGAATCAAAACAGTTAGTTGGTACTACAGGATAAACTGGACAGGCTGAAGAGTGGAGCAGAGGCAGAGAAAAAGGAGATGGTAAGAGAACCAAACCCCATTACTTTGGCACTTTGTGGTTTCTTGATCTCCTCAGTGGTCAATGCTCATGCTTAGAAGCCGATGGGCATCCTCCTCATCCCCAGTCCCTTCCCAGCCATTTTGAGTGACAAAATACCAACCCCAGGACAGCCAGAAAAAGGGTGTGGGACACAAAATGTGAAGGACTAAAGGCTTTGTGAAAGGAAATGCTACATCCTGGGTGTATGTCCAGGGAAGTGGGGATGGAAATAAAAGTTCGATGTTCTCCCTAATCATTTCCGCCACAATAAGGGAGAGAGCGCGATATACACCAGTGGATCACAGCCATTAGAAGTGAACCGCTAGCGGCTGGCAAATTGTAAATTAGAGAGCCAGAGTGAGAAGAAAGAAAATCAAAGGGGGGACGAGGTCGTGTTTTATTTCACTTGTAGCGCTTTTCAAATTCAGCCCTAACCAAACCTGATTAAAGTAAATCCCTTTTTTACGGCCTGTGGAGTCTATAAGATTATGGTGTTAATGGAAGTGTGATTCGATCCGTCAGTAATGGTGCATGTCGGGGCCCAGGCGCCTCAGACAAGTCCATTTTTTAAGACGTATTTATTGTTTTTTTCCCCCCCCCTCTCCTTTCTGTTCTCTGCATTGCAGGGCTTAATTGAACAGTTTAAAGTGATTCTTCTTCAAGGCCCATTAATTGATTTTATTTGTGTATTCTCCAGGGGTCAAGGGGAAAATATATAATAAAACATAAGCTCCAGGTCTGAATTTGTCACAGTTCCCACCTTTCCACAAACATAAAGCACATTTCATCTTTAGCATTTCAGATTTCTTCTCTTCTCCGCCACTAGCACGCTCAGATATTAGTCTCTCTGCTTTCCCTTTTCCACAGTTTCTCTCCAAAATTTGCACCCCTATTGGGAGCACAAGGCAGCAATCTCCCTCCTCCTTTTCCTGCACAACAAATGTGGGTTTAAAACCAACATTGGTTCTAAAATGCCGTTCTGCTTTTAGGGACTCCAAATCACTTCCTCTGCCCTAAGCTGAAGGGAGGTGATCCTGGAAGCTCAGGCCATTTCCTCTAGAACTGGGGGTGATTTTCACAAGCTTCTTAGAAAACATTTCCCAAGAAATCTGCCTTTCACACTGCTAGCCTAATGGGGCACATGAGCCTCAGTACAGCAACCAAAAGCTGCTGCTTTCTGCCACTGTGTCTGCAAGGGGACACCATTTCCTTCTCAGCTTCCCCTGGCGCTCAGCATTTGGCTGCTCCAAATAAATACATATTGAGCTGGCTTTGTTTACTTCAGATACTGCAATGCCATTTGTTTCCTTCAGCTCCCAGCTCCACTCCCTTAAAGCCGGCCCCAAAGACAGATTTTTCTCTGATTCACCTTGCTGAAGCCCTTACTTTCCTCTTTCATGCTGTTCTTTTGCAGAAGAACAGGTCTTTTAATAGAGTTTTTAAAACACAAGGGGGTTCTTTTTATTATTATTTTTAAATCACAAAATTCACCAGGGAAGTTTTCATCCTCCCACTCACCTCACTCAGATCCTTTCCACAAACTGTCTCTAAGTTAATGCAAGGCAAAACAAACTTCTTTTTTTTTTTTTTTCTATCCTCTGATTAACACGGTCTGGGTGAGAGATCATTACCACAGACAGTTCTTTGGGTGTGCAGCCTTCCCAACGAGTTTCACGTAATGTCGTTTGTTTTGAAATTTGGCACCATGTAACATACTGGATGGGACAAATCCAACACAAACCTCTTACCAGTAGACCTGGCCCTGACAGCCCCTGCTCCTGGCTGCAGAAAAAAAAAAAGTGAAAATCCATTCTATACTACAGCTCATGGAGAAGTTAGAGCAGAATGTAATTACCCAAGAGTGGAAATTTGCCTTACTCCTTTTATTTTTATGACAAGTTCTATGTCATCTTTAAGCAGGCAGAATTTCAGATTTATGTCTGAAATCATAGCAAGGCAGGATTCGCTAATATCGTGTTGGAAAAAGGTTATAGTAAAGGCAAAGGAAGAGCTCACCCTGCTAACTCATCAGCAATCTTCTGCTCTAAGCTAAGCTTTCCACAGAATGTTGAGCTTCTAAGCTCTGGCCAGAACAAAACCTAAATACCTGGAGATCCACTCAGACCTGTGGCATCGCTTCATATCATCACTAGAGCAAGTTTCCCAGATGATGGGATAGATGAGCATGTACTTGCTCCTTTGGCAAGACATGGGGACACTACTGTGAGATGAATATGCTCACCTGGTTACTACTAAGTAAACATGTACCACTGTGTCATGGTTTTCTACAGTTATCCTCATTTTCTGGCTCCACTTTTACAAGCACATTTGGAATCACCACCTTGTCTTCTCACAGTTATTCCACTACCACCTTCTTTGCTCTGCTGAAATATCTCTGATGTGTCTGCTGAGACATGCATAACATCTCTGGGTGGTGATTAGTCTTTTCTTCAGTAAACAGGGCTATCTCACTTTCTTAAAGGTTAGCAAGACAGTATCCTTGTAATAGGAGCTCCTTATGTATGCATGTAAGTATGATGGTTTTTGGAAGGAGGAAAAAGTTATCTTGAAAAGTCTGCCCAGCTATGACCTAATCCTGCCCCATTTTTTAGCATTTGTACTGTAATATCTGAATTTCCAGATTGCTGTCTGTAGAGTCCTGAGCCCAGTGTACAGAGGTCCATACTGTAGCTCTTGACCCTGGATGCAGATCTAAATTTTCAGTTAATGCCACACTGTCAAACGAGATTAAACTAAAATTTCCTCTGCACATACCCATGCAAATATACACCACCACTGTTCTTGTGTCAAGGCTGAAATCCCCACAAGTCCATTATCACTTGAATTCAAGGAATCCATCTCTTCCTCAAGAATTTTCATCCTGATCCATCTTGGTGTCTCTTAGCAGGGTTTTTACCCCTTGTGCTTTAGCTACAATTTCATTCCAGCATAACCTTGACCTGCCTATGCTACCAGAGCAAAAGATCTCTTCTATTTAATTTTTCACCCTCCCCCATACACATATGAAACTCAGTGTCCTCCCTTTGCTAATATAATACAAAGGAATCAATCTGTCAGGCACATACCCGCGCAGCCTCAGCAAATTAACCTTGCAGAGTAATTAGGGCAAGCGCCATGGTGTTGGTAACATGGCCTCATTTTGCAGCTCTAAGCATTAAAAAACTACCACAGCACAGCTACCAGTTAAAATCAATACCCCACTATATTAGAATCATAGAATCATTCAGGTTGGAAAAGACCCTTGGGATCATCGAGTCCAACCATATTAATAAGAATAAGCTAACCAAATTCTCCCTTGCTCTTGTGTTGGGGCATAAGGGTGTCTGGAGGAATCTGGAGGTCCCTGTTGTTGCAGCTTTAATGGAGACCAGGCTTGAAGTGTGGCCGCTCTTCAGTGGAGGCAAGAGGCTCTCAGAGGCTCAAACAGAATACAGATTTCAAGAGAAGGCTCTGAGAAGACCTCATAGTGGAATTTCAGCACTTATGGGGGGCCTACAGGAGAGGTGGGGAGGGACTCTTTATTGGGGCAAGTAGCAATAGGACAAGGGATAATGGCTTTAAACTGAAAGAGGGGAGATTTAGATTAGGTATCAGGAAGAAATTCTTTGTTGTCAGGGTCATGAGGCACTGGAACAGGTTGCCCTGGGAAACTTTGGATGCCCCATCCCTGGAAGCATTCAGGACTAGGCTGAATGAGCTTTGAGCAACCTGGTCTAGTGGGAGGCATCCCTGCCCTTGGCAGGGTTTTGGAACTAGGTGATCTTTAAGGTCCCTTCCAACTCTAATCATTCTATGATTTACTGGACAAGAGCATAAGAAGTTGCCAAACAGTGTCTCCAGGCCTGTTATGGCCTAGGAGGCATGGAAGTCAGTTTCTCTTTGCATTGCATATTGGCAGAGCCTGTCACTACATTGCAAAAGCCAGCTGCTGCTTTCTGCTCAGAGCTAATTCCACCTGATCTATTTAATACCGTAATGAATATAATCTTGTCTTGCCAGCCTCCCTCCCCACAAACTCAGCCAGAAGTTGCAAAGAACAGATATTGCAGACAAACTTGCACAAACAGGTGGTGGAGTCCCTTGGTTCTTCTGAACAAATGAGCAGCTCAGTGACGAGCTCTAGAGAAAGAAGTGGGATGGTGTGCTGGGGGACCACAGCCACACACAGTTTCCTAGCACCTAAGAGTAGCTTGTAGATCTGCAGAGATGGCAGATACACAGATAAGCAGGTGTGACCATAAGTGAAGGACAGAGCGTAGCGCTGTAGGAACCGACCCTCAGCTCAGATTTCTGAGAGATGAGATTTAAAGACATGCTGGAAGGGTTTAGAGGGGTGCAAGAAGGTGAAAAGGAAGATGCTCAAGAGCTAGGGTAAAATAAAGCAGATTTGCCTGACTTAAGAAAAAATGCCAGAAGAACTGGTAGCTAAGGACACAGCATCTAGCATGAAAGCTGCTGAAGAGCATCAGGAAGATCTGCTGACAGATCTCTAACTTCTTCTCAGTGTGAGAAAACAAAAGCCAAGCCCACTGGATTCCAACAGTGGCCAAACCAGGGTTAGAAGTATTTGAAAATTCAAAAAGCCCTGTAAGGCCAGTAACTTCTGAATAAATTTGGTAATCACTTAGCTCTGAGGCTTCTGGCCTACCCAAGTGCAAGCAGGTGCAGATGGCAAAGGAATGAGTTCTTGCAGGACAAAGGTGGCTTTGAGAGCTGGACCACAGATAGAGCTTTTGGCAGGAGATTTCAAACTGTGGTGATGAACAACTGCACCAACCACAGCTATAAAAAGCAGCCAAAGTGAAGGGAATGGGAAACACTGCCCCCCTCCACACACATCTTTCTAGGGATTGCAGCCTAAAAGAAGGAGGGAAGCCCAATACTCCTAGTCCCTCTTGCTGGGGCTAAACGAAAAGAAGACATGAAGCCTAGCCTGTCATTCAGCAGCAGAATCAATACTGGTTTCAAATTGGGCTTTATAATAATGTTCAGTGGATATTCCAAGAGGTTGCTTGAAGAATGAGACAGCATTCAGGAGAGCTGCTTTATTGTCACAACTGTAGGGGAAAGATACAAAAGATGAGAAAGGAGCCTGGAAACTGCTGAGAGTCAGCAATGTTTATCTAACAAAGGATGGGCCAGACGATGGGAATCAAGAAGCCTTAGGATTCGGAGGGAGAATGTTGTTCCTTAGAAAACAAGTGTGACAAGTATTTGCTGGTTCTGGAAACATTCCATTTGCTGTTCCCACTATGGAAACCTCTGGCTGTGCCTATAAAATTAGTGCCCTTATTTTTTATGCCTAAATCTGCTGTCAATTGAGAAGTTGCAGAAGTTGCATAGAATCACAGAATAGAATCATAGAATCATCCAGGCCAGAAGGGACCTCCAAAGATCATCTAGTCCAACCTTCCCACAGTTGCAGGGAGACCCCCAACTAGACCAGGTTGCCCAGGGCCTCATTGAGCCTCACCTTGAATATCTCCAGAGAAGGGGCCTCTACCACATCCCTGGGAAACCTGTTCCAGTGTTCCACCACCCTCAGTAAAGAATTTGTTTCTAATATCCAATCTAATACTGCTTTTCTCCAACTTAAATCCATTGCCCCTCGTCCTATCACTTTGTAAACAGACTCTCCCCAGCCTTCCTGTAGGCCCCCTTCAGGCACTGGAAGGCTGCGATTAGGTCTCCTCGGAGCCTCCTCTTCTCCAGGCTGAACAACCCCAGCTCCCTCAGCCTATCCTCATAGCGGAGGTGCTCCAGCCCCCTGATCATATTTTGTGGCCCTCCTCTGGACCCACTCCATCGAGTCCATATCCTTCCTATATTGAGGGCTCCAGACCTGCACACAGTAGGTACACTCCAGGTGGGGTCTCACCAGAGCAAAGTGGCAGAATCACCTCTCTGGATCTGCTGGCAACACATCTTTTGATGCAGCCCAGGATGTGATTTGCCTTCTGGGCTGCAAGTGCACACTGTCTGCTCACGTCTAGCCTCTCATCCATCAGCACCCCCAAGTCCCTTTCCTCAGGGCTGCTTTCTAATACCTCATCCCTTAGTCTGTATAGATATTGATAGTCAAGCCCACGTCGATCTAGAAGCTGCAGAAGGTGACTGCAGTTGGTCAGACAGCTTTCCAGGTTACATGCAACCGTTGTTTTCAGTTTGTGAAGTGTTTAGGGAAACACCTTCATGAAATTGAACCGTACCCAACATGCACAACAAAATTTCTCTTGTTTTAAAGAGTTTCACATACTGTTAGAGTTGTTATGTAGTGGGTCAAATCCCAACATTTCTTGTCCTGCCCATCTTAACTGGGTGCTTTCCAAAATTCAGAATAATTAATCTGCAACACATCCAACAGAAGCTGTGCACAGGAACTATCACTGATGCAAGAGCCATGATACCAAAGGTACACTATCATCCAGATGAGCTGCCACCTGGAGCGGACAGATGGAGATGAAAGGAAGGGGGGAGAAAAGCCAGTTGAGTGAATGGTTTCATTACGCCGCAGGAGGAAGGAAAGTATGTAAAAACGAGAATCAAGAGGCTTTAGACAGTAGCAACAAGTCAGTGTGTTTGTAACATTCAGTGGAAACAAGGACCTTTGCCCCTTCCCGATGAAAACTTTTGCTTATCTCCTGCCAAGAAAGAAAAGATGATGTAGTAACATCCCAAATTACCGTTCCCCCTGATGCTTCAGAAAGTCTTAGGGAAAGACACACACACATACACACACCCACTTCCCCCCACCCCCTCAACCCATCCTTTATACAAAAGACACAGAGCACTCTGGGGCAAGTCTTCAGAGAATTAGTAAGTTTAGATCCCCAGCCAGGGCGGAGTGACTCAATAAAACTGCTGGTCTCTGGCATTAATGCCAAGTGCTTGGATATTAATCCCAAGCTCGCGATGACCTGGAACACCGGCTATGCTAGCAACAAACTTAAAGTCACAAAGACGACTAAGTGTGAAACCAGATTTAAAGATTTAGCAGCTATTCTCAGCAGTCTCCTGTTTAGGCAAAATGCGTCAAAGGCATTTGGAAACTACTGAGAGGTGCACTGAAATGGTAGCTGATTTCATGGCTGACAATGAAAAGCAGAGCAAGGAGCTTATCTCTGAGATAGAAGTGAGCAGAGGGAGAACTGCCACCGCTACAAGAAGGAGCTGAACCGACTTCCTCAGTGAAAACACTGCTTCCTCCACCAGTAGTACCTGCCCCATCCTCCGCTGGAAAATGCCATTTCAGAGGAAGGAGGGAGGGAATTTGAAGGGGTGAAGACAGCAGAGCTGGAGGACCGGAATTAGGAATCCCAATGTTTGCAGGAGCTCTGGCAACCCACCCTCCTCCTCTGTCCATTACAGCTCAGAGACACTCCAATCAGCTCAGGTAATGACCGGTGGAAGTAGATTTCCTATCCTTGGATCTGCTGCCACTCTGAGTTTGCAGCAGACATTTTGTAATCAGAGAGCCTGTCAAGAGAGACAAGAGCCTTTAGCAGAAGCGAGGAGTTAATTGCATAACAAGGGATTTAAAATCTTTGCAAAGGAGGACAATAAAAGAAACAATTATGGAGTTTAACCACTGCTGCTGGCACGGTGTTGAATGCCATTTGTCCTTAGCTACCCTGATACAGTTAAACAGTGCACACTCATGGCTGATGTTTCAGTTTGCGGGTGATTTTGGAACGTCAGCAGTTTTGTTTCAAACTATACCAAATAATTTTTTTCTATTTCAAGCATTTAATTAAAAATGATTAGAGGTTTTATTTTAAAGAAAAGTTGCTTCCAATTGACACAAACCCAAGAATTATATTTTTTTGCAAATGGAACATTTTGATTTTGGAGGAATTTGGGGATACTACTTTGAGAGTTATCGAAATAGACACAAAAGCTGCCATGCCGTCAGCATTTATTACCCTACTTTATTCCATATGCATTCAGATACAAACCCAGCTGAGACCGTAACAGTCCATTTTCACAAAGCAGATTTAAGGCCGGTGTTTATTTTGCCTTTCATGCACATTTCTAAAGGCATATTTGTTAAGCAGAAATGTGAGAAACAAATTCTTGACCTGAAGCTTCTACAGCTGGCTGGAGGAGGCAGACTTTCTCCTGCTCTTGCTCCAGTCACTAGTGGTTTGATATTACAAGGATTAAATTGCAGCATTTCTGCTATAACCTGCTACAGGCAGCAACTTAGGGCCACTCTGCCTCCCCAGGTGGCATCAGGGAAACAACCCCAGTACTGTGCTTTTCAGAGAGGGAACTGGCAATCCGTTTCGTGTATTGATATATGGCAGAAACCATCTCAAGCAGTTTGGGACTTCATCTACACACAGAGCTGTAATTGCTTTGTCCCTTGGTGAAGCTCTGCAGAGGAAGGGCAGCAAAGATTTACTCACTGACTGAACTCCAACATTACATGTACACATCTGACTCTAACTTTCTTGCAGTTTTATTTTACTCCCCCAAAAGAGAAATTCAAGCTGAGATTGTATGAATTACAGACTAAGGCTGTTCCTGGAGATGCCTTGGATGCACTGTTTTCCAGCCTAAATCTAAACAAAAAGGACAGTGGTCTGAAAAGAATTCACCTGAAATTAGTCACATAATGACAAGAGATGCATTTCGGAAGCATTCAGTACTCACAGCTACCGCCCTACACGTATCATTCTGGTGTGAATGCAATAGGAATAACAAGGCAGGTAAAGGGCTGTTGGACCCAGGAGGGCAGCTACCCAAGACTTTAACATAACACCTCAAGGAACAATAGAGATGCCTTAATAAGTAAGGTTATATGGGATGAGTTTTAAATGAGTCAGTGTCAGCATCTGAAAAACTCAGAATAATGAAGTTCTTTATTATAATTTGGTTGGCCTTCATAAAACCAAACAACCTAACCAGAATGTGTCATTTCTTAGAGCTTATAACCACCTTCGTGTAAAGAGAAACTTTTTGTCATTCTTATTTTTTTACAGGAACTGCTAAAGAAGGGTAGAGAAAGCAATTTGGATAAAGCTTCGCCAGCGGATTTACAGAGACTACTGAAAATGAAACATGCTGTTTTGAGACATCAAAGTAGGATGGTCTGTGTGGGCCAGATCTGCCCTATGGCTCAGCTCCTTCTGGCCAGCCACCACTGAGCAGAGGGCGAATGATGACCCCATCCCAAGAGGTGAGTGCCATGTGCCCCGTGTGGGCACAGCCAAGCTCCTGCTGCCATAAATCCCTTTTGCTAAACACCTCCACGGGATCTGCAAAGCGGGTCCTGAAATTGCTGTCTTACTTTGCACTCAAAAGAAGCACTAGCAGCTAGCAACTCAGATTGCAAGCCAAACGATGTCCATTTGGAGGCAGAAAAACTTCACTGGTGAGTTAAGAGCTCGTTTCTTACTGTGCAGTTTGGGGACTGGTCTGCCAAAAGGAGGATATTGGGCTAGACAGCTTCTGATACAAACACATTCGGCAACACCTCTGTTTGTCAAGGAAAAATATCCTTTTGACTGATACATTTGCTTTTGCCCCATTCTTCTTTGTTTGAAGATGAACTCTCTGTAAATAATTTAAGTGCATCCCTGACTGGCTGTTGCCGTTCCAAGGTCTTCTTCCCATCAGTATTCTCCATGAGGGATAGTGCTTCTTTCCTCCTGTAGTGTACTAACTTTTTCATTGCTGCTTTATGCTCACTTCTCACCAATCTAAATAATGGATCAATTGAGGTTTTATTCTTTGCTTTAATTAGGTCTTGAATTTTGAGAGTATTTCACTGTAATTACTTCATTAAACGTGAACTGAAAAGCAAAACCCCCTCCAAAACAAACAAAGTTGTGCTTGTGCTCTTTTATCAGTTTTTTCATGATACATAAAGGCAGACTCAAAATTTCAAATGGATATAGCGTTCTTCTCTCAGTTCCACGTATAGCAAAATTGTGACAGCCTGGGATCACTGTTTCAAATCAGCAGAAAGAAGGAAAGAAAGAGAAGGGCAGATGGGCAAAATACAGCTATGGACCACTGCTATTAGCTAGGCTTTGACTTACAGTGTTTTCAGGATGCTAACACTCTCGTTACTATGCAGGCACTTAACTTGCACACAATTGCCTATGCCCTCGATGCTGCATTTTGGGTCAAAATAATAGGTATGGAGGTACATAAATTAAACCTTCCTTTCCTCTGAGTAAGAGCAAAATGGCATAAAACCAGCATCATACCTTCCTACCTACTGCATGTCACACCAGGGATCCTCACCGATTTCCCAGATTTTTAACCCATTATCCACCAGCTGGCATCTGTATGATATCCAAGGCAAAACAGATCATCAAATCACAAAGCTTGTATTCAAGCAGAAGGAAGGGGGAAGGGGTGCAGGGAGGTGGGCAATAGGCTGAAACTGGAGCAATAGCTTATTCCAACTTGAGAAGTCCAGGGACAAAATCTGGTTAAGTCTGCAGAAGCTTTAATATCAACATGAGAGGTCCCAAATAGAAAAAGCCTGGTTCCTCACACTTTGTTAAATACTCCTTGAATATGTATATATATTTTACTGGGGGGACAGAGAAGGGGAAAGAGGGCATGATGGAGGGGAGAGGTTGAGTCTGCTTTCCCTGCATTACAATTTGACTCAAATTCTGAAATGGAAGGCTTAAAAGTCTCAATGTATCTAATAGTAAAAAACAAAACAGAAATGTCTGTCTTCAGGATACTGTCATAACAGATTCTGTATAAAGCAAGTCGGGAGCATGAGAAGGAAGAGGACTGATATACAGTGCATTTTAAGACCATAAAAATCCCCCTTACAATCAGTTCCTTCTTCTCATTTCCCCGAGATTTCCAACTTGGGTAACAACTGAGATGCAACCAGGAAAATATCCAGCTAATACTTCCAGATTGTTTTAGTTCTGCATTTGTACAGCCCCTAGCACAAAAAGACCTCGCTTGAAGATTAATTGTTTTAAGCACATATGCTGAACTAGTAAGAAGCAAGAATAATTGCAATCTGTTAAATCAAGAAGATCCATGGGGAAGTCCAGGAAGAATCTACAATGCCATAAATCTCTGGGTGCAGATCTTAAAGTTATATTGTCTAATAATTGTAACAATAGATCAAGGTGTTTTATCTATAATTTGCTAAAACAACCCATACCAAACTTTTGTGATTATAAACTCTGTGGTGTTAGGTCAAAAGGTCCTGTTAGCTCAGAGTGCACCTGTGACACTGGCCAGAAATAAACGTCCTACTAGAGGGCTATAAAAACCATGACACAAATACACAAATGTTTCTCTGTAGTATGTTCTTCCAGCATACAGCAATGTATAGCTTAGGGACTTCCTTTCCATACATATCTGAGTTTAATGGCTCTTGATGGACTATTCCATGCACTTCCTTATCCTTTTTTGAACCCATTCATACTTCTGGCCTTCCAGACATCCTGTGGTGACAATTTCCCTGCTTAATTGTATAGAGAATGTATAATACAATGCGGATATTGAAACTAAATGAAGGCTAAAGGGGAAAATGATAAGTCTACAAGCACGATGAAAGAAAGAAGGGGAGGAAATACTTTGCATGATTAAAGGGGATAT
This sequence comes from Pedionomus torquatus, assembly GCA_013398155.1. Lineage (NCBI taxonomy): Eukaryota > Metazoa > Chordata > Aves > Charadriiformes > Pedionomidae > Pedionomus > Pedionomus torquatus. The sequence goes on along the minus strand of VZRU01020009.1, from coordinate 917,175 downwards.
GATAAGGAGTGACAGGCTGAAATTATATTCAACTCAAAGAACAGAAAAGATCTTGGTCTATAATGTAGTTATGTATGCTCCCGGTGGATGTGTTGATAACTCCACCTTAAAATGGACAGTATAATTCCTTCATCTGGGAGCAATACCTGAGGCTATCCTGTTCTGGAAGGAACAGCAAACAGTCTGGATAGAACAGCTATTTTTCAAGCTTAGCATAAATGTTTTACAAAGTCAAGCCCAAATTTTTGAAGGAGGGAAATTTTCTAAAGAGAAGTCACTGACAGAGTTCCTGCCTGCTGCCATGGAGCAGGAAGAAAACCATTACATTTAATGTTGTGGGAGGGTTGCAGGCTGGGAAAGGCTGTCTCTGGCCTTACAGAGAAGAGGCGTATGGTACAGATTGTTGTGGGATGAATGATGCCAATGGCTCTTTGCAAGGCTGCATTCAGTGCTGTTTTTCTTAATGTGCTTGCTTCGCTCTGTTGCTTGGTTGGTAAATTTTTGTTAGTCAAACTGGCCAAGAGGGAGCTGGATTAGTACAGAGGGAGGATTGATATGGCTACCATAGTTGCCACCAGAAACTTGCACAGGCATATGCACACACTCACACGGATTTAAAGTGTATAAATCCCTTGGGCATCTAGTATTAAGTATAGAGGACTGGAGAATAAGGAATTTAAGATTACTGCTTATAGAAGTGTTCTTCATCTGTCTCTGGCAAATGCCGCGGTATTATAAAAAAAAAAAAAAAAAAAAAAAAAAGGCACAGACCTCAAAATCTCAGCTTCCATATATTTGGAAAACCAGGCATACCCCACAAACAGTGCTGGGAGCAGATATTCCCTTATAAAACCTCATGATCAACTTCACTGACTCTCCTGGATCTGATCCTGGGGATACTCCAGCCTAGAAACAACAGGTCAAGTCACACTCAATGTCTCATTCAGCCCATGGCATCTCTGCAGAGCCTGGCAGAAAGGGGTCAGTTTGAAGTCCTGGGTTCTCTGTTGTTAACGTCTGCCCACCAAAACTGGGTGGAATCAAAAAAATCCTTTTGTAGCAGCCTCCAAAATTACTGATTTGGGCTGGATTCAAACTGGCAAACAATACTGCTATACAGTGGCTTTCCATTTCACCTTTGAAGGAAAAATTATCTAAAGTGGTTCTGCCTAAATCAGAGCTTGCTTCTACTCTCCACCCCCTTTTCCACCATATTTCAGGTCCGAGCACGACATCTGGCATGACACATGGGGAACCTGCAATCTAGAGAACTCATCCATCTTCATAAGTGAAGAACATCCATATATTTCAACATAACCTAGGAAAGACTTGCAGCAGGCAAATCCAGTAACTTGGCCAGGCACTCTGCATATTTTACAAATGACAGCATCCAGACTATCTCAGCCAGTGGAAAAACAAACCCCACTGAAGTGGTCTTGAGGGAACAGACATAGGCAGTAGAGGCAAGTATTTCTGGGAGAGGAGACTATCACTGTATTTCATTCTTCTGCATTTCCCCATGCCTCCTGGTATCTCCATAACTGCAGTGATTCACAGTTCTGTCTTCATTTATGGGAGCAGGCAAACATTCGTACTCTGGGCAAGGTGAGCCACCAGCTAGCATGCTCCTCATGTTGCCTTCTCGCAGCTGCTCTGTACATGCTATACACACAGGGCTCAGCAGAGCATGCCTTGAAGCCATGCCCTTTGCAGCTCTGTGGTCCATTGCTGTCTCGTTCCCTGTCTCTCTTTGCAATTCATGTCCCATATCCACCTGCAACTCCAAGTCTCTACTCTTCTGCCCCAGTCTGGACCTTGTCTAGCTTGCTGCTGTTACAGGCTGCTGGACCAAAGCCATCTCTTTCTCTGGGGTTGCACACTGAAGCTCTGGGAGAACATGGAAACCTAGAAGCCCAGGAAAGCTGAAAATGCTAGTATGCTGTATTTTGCTGTTGAACAAATAAGACACGTAGACAAATGCCACTATCTTCTTTGAAACATTTAGAAGTCTGACTGAACATAAAGAATGTCAATCCAGAGCAAACCATGCCAGCCTTCTTCCAGCTGAACATCAACACACAGAGCTTATGGCTCCAGAGAGCAGCTGCAGTGAATGCCAAGGGAATTCCACTGGCTCCTTCTCCTTACACTCAAAACCAGAAAAAAAATAAGGGTCCATTCTTTTTGAAATAAATCCTTTCTGGCCAAGACATGAGGAGGAGTTAATATTCCACCACTTGGTAAACTTGGAGGTGTCATTTATCCACGAGGGGCCACAATTTGATGTTCTTCTGAAGCTCTGAAGATTCTGTGGCTGTGAGAGCCATTTGGACAGGAGTGCAAACTATTTATGTAACACACACTCCAGGCGTGCATCCAAAACGCTGGCCTTTGATCAGAAAAAGACACTATCCAAAGCTAAACTTGCAAACACCAGCAAGAGTGCCAGCGTGGCCAGATGGTGCTTGGGTACCACTGCAGCCCCCTGGACCAATTCCCTTGCAAACACTGGCAACTGTGATGGGCAAGGATGCATCCTCCCTCTTCATCTCTCCCTTCATAAATCCAGCAAGGTGTGCCAACTTTTCCCGGCAGCATCAGGCACTTCTGCAGCTCCCTACTGTTCCTCTCACAAGCAAGACAGAGCTGCTAGGAGGCCCATATAGAGCCAAGTATTCCTACATCTTCCAAACTGCTTCGCTCTCAAGCACTGGCAAAGGTGCTATGACAGCATCACTAGTCATGTGCTTTGCCATACCTTTTCCATTGCGAGTACAGGCAGTGATGCCAACATACCAAAATTGTGACAGGCACTGATAAAGACCCTTTGTAATAACATCTTCTCACAAGAAATGGCAAAAAGACCCAAGTGCCCAGATCATGCTCTGATAACCTTCCCTCAACCCTTTATAGCTCGTAAACATTGGCAAGGATATCAAGCTGCCCAGAGTAACCTTACAAATCTTTGAGGGACTCCCTGATCAGAGGAAAAAGAGTACTTCAGTGCTGCTGGCAGGTAGTTGCTCTTACTCATATGGAATTCAGTTATCTACAAGTTTCTTACAATAATTACCACTTCTCCTATCTTCACCACCAGCAGAGCTGCCCCAATGAAAACCCCAGATAGACACAGGCAGTATCTTGAAAGGCTGTGACACACAACACTGCTACTAAGCCAAGCTTCTTCACCTCCCTGTTTACTATAATGGTTTTCAGTGGGGCAGTGCACTCATTAGCAGGCCATCAACAGCAAATGCCTGGCACAGGTTGAGCCTTTGAGTTTGTTAAAAGAAAGAAAAATAAATCATACCTTAAGTGACGTCTTAGAGAGCTTATGCTAATTTAAGACTTATGCTATTCCCACTTTCTGCCTACCATTGCTGTAAATTCTTCATGGACCCACAAACCAAAATTGAGCTCTGGTAGACTAAGAGTACAGAAGAAGATTTCTTCTAATGATATCAACTGAAAGCATTGTCCCCATTTTCCTTCACAAATACCACTTGGTGGCTTTGGCCAGCTACAAACCTACGCCGCTTCCGCTTGTAAAGAAAAACACTGACAGAAGATGAAAGGCTGTTTCTGTGCTCTAAATGCCTCATACTTTGATTAAAAATGTTTTTGTCAATTAGAGATTGATTTTTGCTGTTCATTAAAGTGATGGATGTCAGTGCTGATGGAGGTGATATTTTACCCTGTGGTGGCCTGCTATATAGATGGGTAGGTGAAGCCAGAGGCTCCAGTTTGCTAGGATGAAGCTGATCATCAGGACTAGGATAAAATAGCCAGTCAAAGGATGGAGAAATGAGTGCCACTGTCCTCAGGGAGGAGCAGAGGGAAGCTCACATGGCAGAGGTTTGCAGACAGCCCTTACCACTTATCTTTCTGAAAGCACAGTGGACTCTGAAGACAGATTTTAAGTAGAGCTGGGGATGTGGGTTTTTTACAGCTTGTGCAGTGGGAATCAAGATATGGATTGCACAGATGCCACAAGCTGGTATGTTTCTATATGCAGGCCATGAAAAATTCCCTCAACGAAAGCCAAGCTTTTCCTCCAGGAACTCACATCCAGTCCTGCCCTGACACTACTGTCTAAAAGCCATTCCCTAAAAGGAAGGAAGGGCTGCCCTTAAAGTATATTGGATACATTCAACCTAAGATATTGATTTCCATAAGAAAATCCAAGAACTGCAAATACATAACCAAGGCTTGCAAAAAAACTTTCCAAAACTTAACCTACTTTCACCATTCACTTTCTGCAGGGCAGGGACTACACATTACTACCAGTGATGCTACCAGTGAGGGTAAGACAGGAAGTTACTACAAACCTCAGTATTTATCAATGCTGTACCCATCTTGCTTTTGGCATCATTAGCCCAAGCTATATGGAGTAGAAAAATCTTGAGTCACTGCAGAAGTGGCCCTACATGAAATAACAGAGGAGTCAGACCATCTACTAGAAGTAGAGGAGCACACACATAAATGGCATTGCCCTGGGACTGGATCTAGAATCATAGAATTGTCTAGGTTGAAGGGACCTTTGAGATCATCTAGTCCAACCAGCAACCTAACTCTGATAAAAAAACCAAACCAAACCAAAAAACTAAACCAAAACAAAAAAGCAACGACCCATCACTAAACTACATCACTAAGCCAACCCACCTTTTAAATACCTCCAGGGATGGTCCTTCAGCCACATCCCTGGGCAGCCCATTCCCATGCTTAATAACCCTTTCAGTGAAAAAAAATTATCCAATTTTTAATCCAGATATCCAATCTGAACCTCCCCTGGTGCAACTTGAAGCCATTTCCTCTTCTTCTATCACCCCTTTTGTCCTATCGCCTGGGACTTGGGAGAAGAGACGGACCCCCACTTCTGTACACTCTCAGGTAGTTGTAGAGAGCGTTAAGGCCTCCCCTCAGTCTCCTCTTCTCCAGGCTGAACAATCCCAGCTCTCTTAGCTTCTCCTCATAAGACTTATTCTCCAGATCCCTTACGACCATTGTTGCCTTTCTCTGGACCCACTCCAGCACCTCCATGTCTTTTTTTGTGGTAAGGGGCCCAAAACTGTACACAGTACTTGAGATGGGGCCTCACCAGTGCTGAGTAGAGGGGGATGATCACCTTCTGAGCACTACTCACCATGCTGTTCTTGATACAGGCCATGGTGCTGTTGGCCACCTCGGCTATCTGGGCACACTGCTGGCTGTCGACCAACACCCCCAGGTCCTTTTCTGCCAGGCAGCTCTCCAGCCACTCTTCCCCAAGCCTGTAGCGCTGCCTGGGGTTGTTGTGACCCAAGTGCAGGAGACGGCATTTGGCCTTATTGTACCTCATCCCACTGGCCTCAGCCCATCCATCTAGCCTGACCAGAATGGCCCATATCTATAAAAACACTTGGGGCATCCACACACCCTCTGAACTAACGTACAGCCCCCTGATACCCCAGCTGGCTTTTACAGATTTTTGCAACTGACTGTGCCTCCTTCCATGCTTTTGCAGGCATGGAAAGAGAAAGAAATGTGACTCTTTTTTGCCCCAGAGGAGAATCCCGATGCAGCAAAATTCAAGGGCACAATTCAAGTGTCCTGATGACAGTCTCCATACAAAATGTCCCAGAATCTCCACGAAACTCACGCAGGGTGCTAGCAGATACATCAGACCTTACAGCAGCTTCCCTTTTTGCTGGGGCAATAGCAGAAGGATTCAGATATATGAAACGGGACCCCTATGACTACATTAAAAGGGACGAATGGCACCCCTCATGTTGGGTTGTCCCCCAGTCTTCAGAAGGGACGTAGGGCAGCCACACAGCAGTCACTAATGAACAACAAGGGGCTGAAAGGCAGCTCTGCAAAAACTAACCTGCCTCCTTTCACTGCTCAAAATTGCTATCCGTAGATGCCCATCTCCCTCAAGTTCCAGTTTTAGATACAAACTCTGTGCATATAAAAACACACAGACACATATATTTATATGCTGATGAGATCGTTAAATTTATCATCTCTCCAATTCATTTGAGGTTCGTTATGGAGCTGCAGCGCTGCTCCTTTCATCTGGAAATGGAAAGGAAACAGCCTTCACCCCTTTCGCGAAATTAAAGCGAAATGGGTACCACTTTATTTTAAGTGCCCATTAACTAAAGCGTAACTGAAACCAAGTTACAACGGGCGCCTCAGGGGGATGTACATAGGAGACACACACATACACACACACTCACGCATACAGACACGCATACGCACACACCAGCAGCAAATGGCGTCAGGCACAAAAATCAGGCCTCCTTGAATAAACATCAAAGCACTTCACAGCGCAGTGATGGTTAAAAGCCTATTTTAAAGCCAGAAACGAGGAGAGATGCAGGTCCAAGAGCTCTCCAGTCCCTTTGAAAGACTCATTTAAGTCTTATTAAAATATTACCTGCTTTTTTTTGCCTTTTACTGGATTTAAACTCTTAATTCATCTTCTGTAATTTTTTCTGCACTTCGCTATTGTAAGGGGGGAAAAGACTCAATACTGTTAGTAAAAGGATCTAATTGGTAACTTCTTTTCATCTCAGAAGCCCCCTCTCCCTCCTCCTCCTCTCATTCCTTACAGGTTGGGTCACCGCAGCTTTCTTAATCTTAGGAGATTATTCTTCTGTGGTTTGATGAGACTTCACCAGACTCTTAAATCTTTTCATTTCACCTCATTTAAATATTTTGGCCAATTGCTGAAGTTAATGATGATGAATAGGATTAAGATTAAAGGCTTAAAAGGTTTAGGAGGAGGAAAAAATATATTTCCCTTCCAACAATGCATACAGAAGTCTCCTTTACTCTCTTGCATTCTCTCTTCCTCAGGGCAGTAGCTCATAGCTCTTGGTGGGTCTCTAATGTGGCATCTGTCTGTCTCTGCCACCTCCCTCTTTGGCACCACGTGCAGCAGAAAAAGATTAGGACTTTTCACTCTCTTTGCATGTGCTCTCCCTTGCTCTCTGCTCCCTGCCTCTGCTTGTGCTGAGTCTGTGCTTCCTTGTCTTATTCTAAACCCACATATCTGAGTACAACCTTTCAAGGATGTCAATCTAATAAAAAAAAAAAAGGTGCAGATTTATACAGCCAGAATTATCTTCATCATTTCGCACACTGATTTAGAAGACAATCAGCCTGTTGTCTATGCACAGTACAACCAGAGAAGAGAAGAGAAGAGAAGAGAAGAGAAGAGAAGAGAAGAGAAGAGAAGAGAAGAGAAGAGAAGAGAAGAGAAGAGAGAAGTCTTTATGCTTCTTTCATTCTTTTCGATCCACTGATTTTCCCTGGCAGAAAATTGAAAATCCATCCTCATAGCCTTTGAACCCACAGAAATCAGACCAAACTGGAAATCTAACTGCAACTAAGTCAGTCCTGTTTCCACATCAGTCTTTTTCTTAAAGAAGTAAAGAAAATTTCACAGTAATGGCAATGGTAGGAAGTCTTTGATTGGTTTGGACAGACTCAAATCCCTCTGGCTCCTATTTCAAAATCAGTGGAGGAGAGAGAGTTCATGGAGTGGCTTGGATGGGTAAGACAAGTTAACAAATGCAGTCAGGCAACTCTCTCTCAAACCCGGCTTTGATAGGTAAACTGTGAGCTGGTGGTACTATATCCTGAACAAACCTCTCCTCTGCTATGGCTGAAGCGGCATGTAGGGGGTAAGTGAGATGGCAGCAGTCAGTTCCTGGCACAGCACAAGACTAAGGCAACATGCTCATGCAGAAAAAGACCCTTACTCTGACAGGTCATTCTCCACGTTTACCTTAGCACGTATTTTCAGTCCTCAGTGCTTTAAATCCAGATCTTCTCCAACACAAACTTTTTTAAATAGGTGGGGGGGAGAGGGTGAATGTATTTTCTAGACTGCAGTGAGAAAACTGCAGGAGAGGGAACATTTTTAATGCTAAGGATTAAAAAAGGCTTACTGCAGGGAATGAAGTGAGCTGTAGGTCTGCTGCAGATTTCTGGCCTCTTGAACAAACTGTACTAAAGCTCTAACCTTAAATATTTATAACTATATTTACCAGAGTTCATATTAGACTTGGTTGGGACAGAGTTTGCATTAAGGAATTAAGGTTTTTTAACAAAGGAGGAATGTGCATAGCACTGAAGTCAATCTGGGCTCAATAAAAGATGACCAAGGAGGGGGATGAGAGCTGAATAGAAGGAACTGAAAGATCATTTGGTGTTGCCTTCGTAAAGCACCAGCAAGTCCACAAGACAAGCAGCTCTGCTAACAAGAGGATCAAGTATGACTGGTAGCAAACTTGAAGAGGAAAAGCTTACAGGATGTAAACATGCACAAGTACAAGGATTTGTCACTCCAGACTGAGGGAAAAAGATTCGCAATGAGCAGGCCTATTTAAGACCGTGCTTGTACAACATTGTTGCCAAATCCATGCTTTGGCCAGCATAAGTAGAAGACCGGTGGAGAGGAAGTCCCACCTGTGTTTGCAGTTCACAGAAATACAGCACTAGGAATGGAAGGACACAGCTTGCCACCAGGAGGGCAGCCTGAGTGGGAGTGCCACTTCCTAAGTAAGAGGCAACATTTCCTCATTGCTGAAATAGGAGACTTTTGGAAAATCCTGGATATTGCAAGCACAACACAGTAATCATCCTAGCACAAAAGAAGCTGAAGTTTCTTACCTTGAATGTGTCCAGAGACACGACTGACACTATGGCCTTGAACCAGAGACTTCCAGAGATAAAAGGCAAAATATCAAGTGGTTGCTCATCAGCAGACCACACAGCAGTCCGATAACTGTGCAGGATTTTACTGATACAGAGAGGTGGATTTTGAGGGGCATATGGACTAAGGGGATTGTTACTCCTTAAAACTACTCCTTAAAAGTCCTTTCTACCACCAAGCAAAGAGGCTGCTGGAAGAACAGCTGTGATGTGTACGGGGAGTGTGCAATGGCCCATCACAGCTATATCCATTTGTAGTGCACATTTTCCATCTTCATTTGCTGCCCTAAGCATTTGCACAGATTTGCTAAACAGTACACAGATATCATATTCTATGGTGAAGCAGACAATCTCTTTGCAGAACGCACTCGGGTTATAAAGGCTTCATTTAAAGTAATGGACGAAAGAAAGGAAAAAGAAAGGTTTTCATTTTTATCTTTTTCAAGATTGAATTTTTTTTAAACTGTGTCCAGTATTAGCATTTGGAAACTGTCAACAGGACCCGTGTAGATATTAAAAGAAAATTCAAATGAAAAGCAAATTTAACAGAGAAGAAAAACAAGGTTTCATACTTCACACGAAATATTTCATATCTATTTCATCTCTTGTTTCTAGAATACCAGCCTTGAAAACCTCCAATTCAGTAAAAAGGAAAAAAGACCTAAGGATATTGCTCCAGGATTCAAGAACTTCAAACGAGAGATATAAAGAAACATCAAAGGCAGGTATGTGCACGCATGCGTGTGCTGCCCATGTGTCTGTGCATGTCTCGTTCTCAGGGGCACAGGCGCAGACTGGCCCCCTGCCTCGACTCTGTAATGAGTTACTCTTCCCTCTGCGCTTGCTTTTCTTTAGCCTTGGAAAAACAATCATGTCATTGAGACTGGGACTTCAGCCGCCTGCAGTTGTAAACCTGCCCAATTTTCTGAGAGCTCTTGGGATACTCTTCATCTAGGCTGATGTGTTACTTTCCCTGAGCCTTCCCTTTTTTGCAAATAACTGGTCATAAAGAAATGCTAAAGTTGGTGGAAAAAAACACACCAATATTCCTGTCCTTTGCATGTGCAAAAAAATTAAAATTTCAGAACTATTTCACACCTGGACAAACAGGTTCTCATGAAGCTCCAAAGGAAACTAAAAAGAGAAACTCATTTCAGAACACAGAAGCAGTTCTTATGCCTGTCTGGGTATGGGGAAGCCAGTTCTGCATCTCTCCTCAATTGTGGCAGTAGAAGATTTGAATCGCGTCTCTCACATCTTAGGTAGGTATTAACTGCTTGATATGTGATACTCCCAAAAACCAGTATCAAAAACTTTGCAGCTGATAGTAGGCTTACATAAATACAGCCTCAGCTTTAATAAATTAACAACTTCCAAAAAAAAAAGAAAAGAAGAAAAAAGTCACCAACTAACTCAAGCATCGCCTGCCAGCTCTTACAACCACAACAAAAATACCTATTGTTGCCCAGGCACTAGGAACAATGACCAAAACCTCATGTTGGTAACAACTGAAAAAGGCTTGTCTGAGTAGAAGCTCTGGTAGATCCACCTGTGTCTGCCCATGGCCTTACACTGAGCCATGCCTGCTCCTGACCTTAACTTCTTTTGGTTGTGATTAATGAATAGCCATTCACCAGGTAATCCTCACTTCAGCTGAGGTTCTTCTGACAGCTACTAAATCCCATGTATTTTCTTATTTTACCACTAATTTGTTACAGTGCTGTGCACACAGAAGTAGAATGGCAGCTATGAATTTTGCAACCATCAAGTCTTTGATCAAGCATTGATCAAGGTGAGTATTTTCATTCAAGCATTCTTAAGAGTCTTGTCAGTGCACAGCTGCTTCCTTGTAGGCTCCCAAGCATTTCAGCACGATTTATTTTGAATGAGATAAAAATAGTCTTTATTGATAAAGACTGCCGAAAACAAACCAGTAGGTTTTGCCTAGGGAATTAGGTCAGTCCAATAATGGAAAGTGCAGATGGGTTTAAAATACCAACATGGAGGCTACTCTATGCCAACCTGATAGAGTCGTTAAGCATCAGAGAACAAGAACGGACTGAGCAATGAGGGAGAGTGTGTAAGGGAGAAGTGGACAGATGAAGCAGAAAGCATTCCCAGCTTTAAACTCTAGGCATAAAGATTTACGGGGGAACAACCCAAAGGAAAAGATTCAAATGATTTCCATTAGCTGAGACAGTCTCACAGCCCCAATATATCTATCACATAGTAGAAGCAAAGACGCTGTAAGTATCAAGTAGAAAGAATGAAGATGATGTTGAGCTCTGCATAAAGACGTGGGTGGGGGCCCACAATTAGAAATTCAGAGCTATGCCATGCACCACCATTTAGATTTGAAGTTCTAGTTGGATCGTGTTTGAAGGAAAGGTCAACCCCAAAGTCACATCTGGCTTTAGAGCCAACAAAACCCCAAGAGTGGATATGCTGAGTCCCAACACTAAGTCAATGTTAGGAATGCAAATAAGAAGAGTGCTCCTAAAAGGCATATTTGGAGAATGGCCAAAGCAAAAGAGTACGATTCCCTCCAGCCCACCATGATATAAATCAGTCACGCTGCTGAAAAACGGCAGTACCAGTGGGATATGGGCCCAGGTTGCACGATAGAGGAAATGTGCAGGATACTCTTAGCTGTGCTCACATACCTCCTTGCAGCCCTGGAGTTTGCAGGTTAAAGGACAAAAATGATTACTAGCAGAAGTGGAAAGAATTCCACAGAAGTTAGTGCGGTAATGCTTCCTGTGCCTGCTCTGAATTTCTCCCTAAGCACAAAAACTTCGAGACTAATTTCACCATGGATCATGGGATGAATGTTGTCTCTTTTTTTCCTGTGTAGAAATTATTTGGAAATGGTGAGTTGCTAGTTTAGCTTTATGAGCTACTAAAACTATTCTTTGAATAATAATTGGCCTGAAGTTCATCTGTTGAAAGAGTTCAATATTCAGCATTCAGCTCAGGGCAACAGCACATTGGCTCGGAATGGGGAGGGCTTCGGGGGGAATTACTCCCTCCAGAGTCACGGCCACACCACATGTGGCAAGCCAAGTTTAAAATAGCTGCAGACGGAGAGGAGATATGTCATTTGGAAATTACTTGTGCGCTGTTTGAAGCAGCCGTTAACCGTGCAGCAAACAGACTCTGCAAATAGAATTGCTGTGTGCAACACAACCTGGGACTAATGTAACCTCCTGTTTCCGATTACTGGGACAAGCTCTGAAGCCTGCCATCCACGGAAACTAATACCAAGGACCAGGGAACGGTGAAAGTTTTATGGAAGATGGGGCGACAGAAGCCAGTCCGGATGATTAAAATTAAATCTCCAAAAGGAATTGATTGTCTCTCCTTGATGCAGAGCGCTAACTCTAATAAGATCTTTCATCATAAGGAGGTCTCTGCAAGCCTGGCATTGGAGGAGAAAGTAATACTGTGAATTTCTAACCACGAGAGTGTGAATTTAAATAAAACTGGATATGCATTTGCCTAGCTTTCAGGCAGCAACCAAAAAGAAGGGAAAAAAGAAATTTCAGCTGATAATGCAGCTTATTGAAATGGTTCCACACAGTAAGTCAAACCACACAAAAACAATGCTGAGATGTAATGAGTCTGTTTTGCTTTGATTTCCTTCTAAATTAGCCATTCAGTTCCATTAAAAGTGAAAATTTCAGCCGACGCTGGACAGATATTCTTGTTGCCAACCGAGAAAGAAGTTCAGTTCAGCCAGGTATATATTCCTTCCAAGGATACATTCCTTTGAAATGGTATGGCTGGCTAAAGGGCTCAACTATGGCATGCTCCTTTTCCTGCTCTGTGGGAAAGTCACTCTCTCTTTCTCTCCTACAGACATAACAATATTTCCTTATGCTTTAATTCTTATACCTCTCCTAAGGCTAGCAGCACTGGACTTGGGCTCTCTGGGTAGGCGGGATATTGGCAGCTCAGGTCACTGACGGCAAGGTGGATACCCTTAGGAGGTGTTGTATTGCTGGTGGTACTGCCTTTTACATTTGCAGCAATAAGAGCAGCTCTGCGAAGCTAGCCTTCCCTGGCCTTTTCTCACAAGTTGCTGCTCTGAAAGGTTTTGCTTTGGGCCAAACAAAATAATTTGTGTCAAGTGAAATGATGTTTTCCATCTTTTTTTTTTTTTTTTCCTTCCTATATGAAAAAGGAAAGCACCTGAACAAGAGGCAAAGTAACCAACACAAAGAAAATTTGGTTCAAGACAAGCCAATTTTTCTATCTCCAATTGTGTAGAGAGAAAAATATTTGCACAGCCTTAACCCTAACCAAAAGAGTTCATTAAGGAACTGCTGGCAGTTTGCACACTGTATAGGTGTTAACTTAAACTACACACATTTTGATTTGAGCAATTATGTTCTCTGGGCCTAATTCCCACAAGTTTAATCTGGATATTTTCTGTCATCACTTGTTGTACCCAACAGTTGTAGAATGTTACCACGCACTATTAAACAGCTGCTGCCTTCCACAGGTGGCTGCCTTTCCGAATGAGGTGAGGATGTCTCCTGTATTGCACTGAGGAGTTGGGAGGTTTAATTCATTCATGTTTGTGAACAGCTCTGAAAGCTCCATTTAAAACCTGCTGTATTCTTTGCAGGTTACATTTCCCAATAGAAAAGAGTGCAAAGTAAAATGGCAGCTTTCACGGAGAGCCATCGAACACATCTGCAGCTCAACTGATCATGAAGGAATAATCCCATACAACGCACCAGTAAGCCCTGCCACACTACCTGTTGCACACAAGCATTTTTTCAATACTTACTACACATACTATATGTACATTTCAATGCAAACACATGTCATGTTTCAATACATTCAGTATTGTAGTCTAATAGCTTTGACCCATGTGTATTCTCATCAGCTTCAGTAGAATTATTAGCACAAGAAAAAATGCAGCATTGGACATCTCTGAAGATTTTATCTATAGTAAATATGCAATAAGAGCTACGTGGGGAATTAATTCAGGTCTTGGTTGTATCTTTTGTTTCTGTGTTGTTCAGTATCACTACAGCCACAAACACTTTCCAGGTATACAGTGAAACTTGTTTGATATGATTGTGGTATTGAATCAACAAACCTATCTCCTGACCTGGATTGACTACTCTCCTGTAAACTGAGCATACGCGAGTACACCTTCTCCTGGCTCTAATCATCCATACCAGTTTGATCAAGCATTTTCTCCCCTTGCTTGAAAGAGTAAGGCAGAGAAGATCCAGTTCCATTGCCTTTGCCAACAATTCAGAGCTATTACATACCAAGTCACTTCAGCAGTGGTGTCCTCTTCATCCATAAGGCAAGTCAGACAACACAGCAACTTTACCCTAGTCTTCCTCTCTGATGTGACTGAAGCATGAGGAGGTTACAAGCCTTGGGATCTTGGGAGGGAGGGAAGCAGGCAGGGAGAGAGAAAGGAAGGCAGGAGAGGCAGGCAGGTTTCCCCTAGACCTTCAAAACAGACTTTTAGCAAAGATGGTACCTTGTACCTCCACAATGTAGTAACTGATCTCAATACAAGGGTTCTTGAAAGGGTCCTCTCAGATGGACTCAAAGAGTATGAGCTGTTAATTTCCAGGGAGCTATCACAAATGTCAATCCATTGCAACAATCTGGTGTAGTTCCCTTGTAGTCTGGATAGCATTTCCTAGTTAGAAAGGTATGTGAATGCACAACTATGCAGCATGGTATATCTGTTTGTGTCCCTCAGGCACCCAGGGCTGAACTCCTGTGCCCTGGCTAACAACTGCAGCTCTCCTGCCAGGCTGCTTTCAACCACTTGCTGCTTTTAACCAAAACTTCATGTTATGTTCTTGTTCTTTTGCCTCTGTTCACATGCAGAAAATTCTGGATAGTCCATTCAGGCCCCAGTAATTCAGGCCACAAACTACACTCTGGCACCTGCCTGCTTTTCCCATGCCAGCAAAGAAATGTAGTTACTTCACAGTTAGGCTGGGTAACGAGGGAAATTAATTAGATAACTGAGCTGTGGACTTTCTATAAAACCAGCAGAGAAGTACATCAAACTCTCCACAGAGGGCAAGCATGAGTCAAAGGCTCAGCATAGCAAGAGAAAAGGAAGGAGGAGGGAGACAAGTTTGGGGAAAGACAATAGAAATAGGAAGACATTGTGTATGGTCCATAAAGAGACAGTTCACTCACTGTGAGCAGAGACTCGGAGGCAAAAGCAAGGCTTTAGAAAGGAAGACTGTGAGAAGGGTGTGAGCCTAAAATTGTGATATGAGGAAAAAAACATTTTTGGTTAAGCAACCAGTGGTAGAAGTGAACTTGTCCATATAAAAACAGAGCCTACCTCTACACTATATCTTCCGTGCTAAGGTTATTTTTGGCCTCGAGGGCAACAGACCTTGACCTTAGAAACAACTTGGTTTGATTAGTTTTGCTTGTTTGTTTTTTAAAGAAGTAGCAGCAGAAAGGGGTGTGTGTTGCTGTTTTTTTCCCCTCTTTTTTCTAACATTTTCAACAGTAAACAGAACCAGAACAGAGCACTGAGGAAACAAGGCATGGATTGTAAGCTGGAGTATGTCAGAGCATCTGACCTTCCCCAGTGCTGCTCCAATACCCTCAGTTATACCACTCCAGCTCTTCCTGGAGTTTTGCTCTTTGGTGCTGTGGAGACAGACCTCCCAGTCTGACTAATTAGCGTGGCTGCACCTGTAATAAGCTGCTCTGAAGAAGACAGACAATGTTGACAGGAGACAGCAGCAGGATTTCAGTTCAGGGCTGCCTGCTGCAGGAACACACAATAGAAGAAAAGAAGTAACCATACACCTTCAGCAGAGAGGGGCGATGCTGCACATCCTACCTGAGCAAGTGGGGGCATGTGCGCTCCCCAGTCCAAGTGGAAATCCATGGGATAGAATGGTCCTTTCATGGGTTTGGGTGTAAGGCCACAAACCAATCCCAGAAGAGTAGCATGGAGCTTCCACTTCCCACCTTCACCCAGACACTCTTCAGTGCTCATCCTCTCGGAGCTGGTACAGACAGCCTGCTATGACTGCACCTCTACACACCTTACTGCATCCCAACAGTAGAGAGATGTCATTCCAATGTATCTATAAAGAGTAGGAGGTTTGGCTAGATAACCTCCCAGGGTCCCCTCCAACCTGAATTAACCCCACTCAATAAGCAGAGAGCATGGCTCTGGAGGTGGGGATGTGGGCTCTTCAAAAGCACTACCCCCCGCAGGCACCATGTGCAAAGTCTTCATCTCAGCCAACTTTCAGTTACATAAACAGACACACACACTCCCATTATACCGATGAAAGGCACTGTGAAATGCTAAGGTCCACCAATGGAGTTTCCTCAGGCTCTTTCTTCAGCCCCCAGGATCTCACGTCCAGTGCTTGTGCTGCCTTTGGTGACTTGGTATTTCTCACACAGCTCATCACCAAGAGGTGCCGTCTCCTGCCTTGTGATCTTTTTTGGGGATGCCTTTGTGCTGCACAGGAAGGAGATAGGCTGAGAAAAAAAGAAAAAGAAAAGGAGGAAAGGAGGACAAGCAGGAGAAGTGGACAGCAGCTCATTCAGGTGCGTACTGGAAGACAAAGTGCCAGGCAAAGGAAAAAGGAGAGGAGAGAGAAAGATGGTGAGCAGCAGAGAAAGGGACACCGGAAAACCAAGAAGGACACAGAAAATAGACAGATACTGAGGGAGATCAGAGTTGGGAGCATGATAGAGAGAGTGAAAGACTAGAAAGGGTGTTTCCATTTGTATTTTTATCTGATCCAAAAATGTGCTCACATAAAAAAATGCCAGCTTAGAGAAAGAACAACTCAGACAGAGAGAAAAGCGGTTTTGACAGAACAGCCAACTTAGGAAAGGGCTGTCTGCATAAGTGATCAGCTCAAACCACACTGACAACCTGTATGGTCCAACCTTCCTTCTAATGCAGACTCTCTGGTCCTGGCTTTACTGGCTCAAGTAACTGGGTCACCAGCACCAAGCCAAGGTGGATATTCTGATTTCTCAGATTCAAACTACCACAGCATCAGATAGGCAGATACACCAGCCCTCTCAGTGCAAATATAGGGCTTTCCAACCAGGCAGGCATGGCAATTTCCTTGATAGACATGGCCTGGATTTGTTTCGAGTTTTGTTTAACTTTAATAGCTTTACCCTTGAAAGATTGGAGGAGACGAGGTGGTCTTAAATTGAGAGAGGGAGTCAATAAGCCTCCTTTCATTAGATAATGACACTGCCTGCACAGTACTCAAGATTTAACTCTAAGCCCTTTCCATGAAGTAAAATAGTTTGGTTTGGCTGTATGTGTATGTATGTTAAAGGAAGAAGTAGATCAAATTCAAGAAAGTCCTGAGCACCCCTGCCTTTTGCTTTGTTGGTTATTTGTCCTTACCAGCAACTGGCCTCTCTCAGAGAATGCTGGCTTCTATATGAAATGAAATAAAATACAACTGTATTTTGTATATCATCTCTCAAGTAAACAGGATCACAATTGCTCTGCGGGCTAAGTGATAAAAAGCAGCACAGAGAGAAGGAAATTAAGACACAGAAATGACGGAAGAAAACCAGCTGCTCCCAGAGGAAGGAAGCAAGGTTCTGTGGCTAAGGCTCTGGATTGGGAAATGACAGGCACAGGCTTAGCTTTCACATCTGCCACAGACTTCATGCTTTGACCTTGAACAACCTGCCTGACCTTACCACAGCTCAGTTTCGAGCTCAAGACTTCTGGTTATAAATTCTTCCCTGTCTCAGGAGTTGAGAGATGACTGCATTCATGTCTGTGGGGTGTGTTGACACTACCTAGGCAAGGACTTAAATGGCTGAGTGGGGAGAAGTGTGCTAGAAAGTAATGGCAGGCAAAGTGATTTGAATCTTTTAAGGTACCAATACCTAAAAAAGAATCACAATATTTCACTGACAATGATGATGCCACTGAAACAATTTAGCAAGTGGTGTTGAGACAAGGAGGCGAGAAGCAAATTTCGCTGCAGTAGGACAGGCTCATATCCAGTGCGACAGGAGGAGACGGCAGCCATCGTATTCCTTAAAAGCAGTTTCACTCTGGGGACAGCTATTAAGGAATGGAGTAGTTGCCAGTGACAGAACTGTCTGAGCATGTTAAATTTGGGTAGCATGTGGTACGGTGGTCATTTATAACCATGATACTAACAGTACACAACATATTGCTTATCGCTATCAGAGGGTCAGGAAGGATGGCTAGAAAAATGCCTTGCAATCTGCTGCTGAGCAGCTCAAACACGGAAAAGCATGAGAAGTGATGACCCAAATGGCTAATGAATGTGTTTCATTACATGTTGACTGTGAACAGCAGGCTGACATAATACTTTTCAAAATAAGACATGATTTTGAAAGCACTTTCCATTTTTTTGAGCAACCTACCAGAGCAAGTTTTCTGTTTCAGTGAAGATGGGGCTGGTGCGCTCTCCGATCTGGCCCTTAATAGGGAAGGCTGAAGGAGAATGCAGAATACCTGCTAAACACTGAATTCTAGGGGTCCAAGCATTTCCCTCCCAGTTCCAAGCTTTGAGCTCCTGTTTCCTTTTAAGATGCTTAGCAAACAACAGAGAGAGTGAAAAAGAGAAGACATGGGCAGGTGGTTGGCTAGGACACATCCTTTTCACAGGACAGATGAAAGAAAGACCTAGGTATTAGAATTTAGCTCCTTGCTATAAGGGACTTGAGGACCTCTGCCTCTTCTCCCCTCTCCTCTCTAATTCTCCTTCCATCCTTTTCCCTTGCAGCTAGTTTGGGGCAGAACCAGGAATTAGGGTGGGTAGAAGCTGGGAGAGGGCCCATAGAGAAAGCATACAGAAAGATGCTGGCATGCCTGGAAGCAGTGGGCCAACATGTTGACCCACCCAAAGCCTCCAGCTGCACAGAGGCTGATGGCTGCCTTCCTACTTGCCTGCCATATCGTTTGCTGTGCATCAGCCACGGGATTCTTATAGTGTAAGCAATGCCGAACAGGATCCTGGCCCTAACCAGCACAGAAAAGAAAGCCTTCTAGGTGACTGCTGACAGTACACACTGGCCTTTAAAGCACCTTGATGCCTACCCCTGCCAGTCTGCACGGTAGCAATGTCCTGGAGGAGGGGTGATGCCAAACCCATCCACATCCCTCTGCTAGGACTTGTGTGCATTCACCTCTCTCCACCTACGTGGCCATTGCAAGGAAGCACAACTCTGTGTGTGAATATCAATAGGATCTTTAAATCTCCTAGAGATATTTTCTACCCTGTGTTAGAGTTTCCTGGAGCTGGGCACTTCAGATTGACAGCTCGGCAGGTATTGCACCAATCTTGCAATTGCTTTCGAGTCAGCTATAGGAACCACAGACTCAACTCCTACTGACTTTTCTCTTTACATAGGATACCTTCCCTCCTCTTCTCCCTACAGCCCTGAGTCTATCCCAAGCTGTGGACAAGAGCACTGTTTTTCTCTGCCTCCAGAAGCAGCATGCATCAAATCAGACTCATCTCCTGTGTATCACCATAGCAACAAGATCAGATCCAGTGTGGAAATTCAGGGGCAAGGGGAAAAATTAAGGAAGAGGGATCTGCAGATAAGGGATGGCTGCTTCTCCCTCGGCTGGTGGCAAGTAGCACAGGCTGAGAGGAGCCCACGACAGTGACGACTGTCTTCACCACTGCCAGAGCAGAGCAGAGAGAACCAGCCTCCAGGAGCTGCAGCTCACAGAGCATATTCAGGACCAAGAGGAAAGGCTGAGAACACGGGACAGGCATTGACAAGCTGTATAACAAGCCCCTTCAGTCAGCCAGATGTTAGGTTCTTTATCACTGATTTACAACAGTGTGTGTGTCCAAGGGCCCAGATCACAGCTGCACTGAGGTCTTTATTCTTTACACTGGTATTTAAGCTTTGCTGCAGAAACCCTTCTGTATCACAGTACTTCTAACAACGCGAACTCCAGCCAGCAACATAAACCACAAAGAACCAGTTGTCTTGTGCCTGAATCCCCGAGAGCCCCCTAGGTGGTCTGGTGAGGCAATCCTGTGATGGTAACTGAGGGAAGCCTGTGCATCCAGCCCAGGCACAGCTCAGCAGCTTTCCTGCACATTTCACACGAGCTCCTGTAACCTCTCAGATGATGCCACTCCTTGGACTCTGCTAGGGTTCGAGCTACCTTCTTCTATCAGTATCCCAGGCTTCGACTGTGCCCAAGATACATTCCCTGGGACCCTCCTCTGTCCCATCCCCCCTGCTCAGACCAGGGCAAGAAGTTCAGAGCCCCTGGAGCAGCTACTGTGCCTAAGAAGCAGCTCCTGTCTCTTCTCCTCCAGAGTCCCTAAAGTGGTTAGCTCAGAAAATTCTTAACAAAGCCAAAGTACTGACACTTTGGGGAAAGTCTTCATTCAGGGATGAGAGCATTGCTGGGGGCCACCTCACACATCTTGACCTAGCACACTGCTGCTGCCCGAGGCTCTGATTAAGTATCTGCTACCAGTTGTTGCTAAAGGGAAGAAGCTTATTTAAATGACAGCAGAAAGTTTTGGAGCTGACCTCAACTTTGGTCTAGCCCCTCCAGGTGAATGTAAACGGTTTTTATGCATTGTTCATTACCTTTCTTAGTAAAGGCAAATTAAACCCTAATCAAACGCGGTGGCCATCCTGCCTTTTCCCCTGCAATATGAGTTTTCCAAACTCATATTCTGTGGCCNGGCTTTCACATCCAGGATTTCAGCTTCTCTCAGCAACATCTAGGCTTCATCCCTCCTTGGCTGTACTCCTGCTACCGCCTCTTGCAGTAAGGCAATCAGAGTATAAGCTTTTTTTCCAGATCCCCTGCTTAACCCCAGGCAGACCTATGTAGCTTTAAGTAGGATATTACAGTAATGAGGGGTCATGACTATTTCTGAGAATATGCCCTTCTTCCCATTAGTAACCCCCCATGATAAGCAGCTCTATCTTCACTTCTGCCACCAGTCACTTGCAGGCCACTGGAGCTGCAAAGAAGGACAGAGCAGCCTGTCACAAAGAAAAAGTGAGAGGAGTGCATAAACTGGGAGAGAGGGTGGGGGAAGGAATAGGCATTGACAGTCAAAATGCGAAAAAGATGAAATGCAATTTTTCTTCAAATGCCTGGAGACAAGACAGATCTCTCAGCTTCTTTTCCCTCCCTTGCCCTCCCGCCTGAAAAGAGAAGAGGTAGTTAACAGAGGAAAGCCCCTCAAATAAGCCCTGACAGCCACATATTCAGAAACTGATGGCATTTCCCTAAACACTGTTTGTAAAATGGTAATTATCCAGCAGGCAGTGACAGCTGGCACTTAGCACTGAGAGAGAACACGAGCGGACAAGAAGAAAGGGATCCTGCCGTAATTGAACAAAGGGTAAAGAAATATATAAAACATAATCAGAAAAATACAAAGATTGCTGGCTGTGCTAATAGGTCACTTCAGCTTCTTGGTTCATCTTGAAGTGATTGAGTTTGAATGGAGAATCAGACTGACATCCTCCAAATGGTTCAGCTGGAAGCAGCACCTCTGAGGGGAGCATCAGCAGCAGGAAACCCAAGGGGCTGAGTAGCTTGCAGCGAGCACGTGGGTGCCAAACTGGAAGCCGGCTTTTTCCACAAAGTGTCTGGAGCACCTGCTCTCCGACTTGTGTTCACAAGATCAGCTCTTAGGAATGAAAGCTTCTGGGTAGAGATTTCCTCCCTACTGCAGACCACTCCAGCAACTCAGTTATGCCACAACATGGCAAAATGGAGTCCTTCATTGGAAGCACCTAGGCTGCACAAAGCGCCAGGCAATGTGCTTTAGAGAAACCTCTTGAGTTGGACAGGGAGATGGCTAGGCTGATCTTCTACTCCTCTGATATTAACAAAAAATCCACTTCTGGGATTTTCTTTAGGGCAACGGAGCTGCCTGTCCATTCACATACTGGTTTTGACAGACCTCTTGTATGGTCTTAAGGTAGGACTCTTCTTTGTGTGACTTGATTCTTCACCTGCAAAAGGGGTTGTGAGCTGTCGTAGATTTGGCATGCATTCAAAGCAAAGCCTGTTTCCTAAAATATCCTACCCAAAATCTGGCAGGACAGGGACTTGAACTGGACTTGAGTCATTTAAGTATGATCAGCAATACAAGTCAGAATATCTTCTCTCTTATGAGAGTCACAACTCAAAGAGAATAGAAGCAGCAGAACAAAAATAAGCTCATATTAATGAGCAGGGTGGCATCTTTGAGCTTGGGGTTTTCCAAACTCATATTCTGTGGCCATTTCATTTACTTCCTCCTTACTTTAATCAGCATGTTATCTCCCTCTAGCCTGCTCTGATCTCTCCAGAACACACCGTGACTTGCTTTTACCTGTATCTGGCTCATAAAGGTTACTGCTGGGATCCGGCAGCATCTACATTTGATCACTACCCACAATATGTCCCTGAGTCACTCAGTAATGGGCTAGCAGTCCTAACAAATGATGTTCAGATGAGTCTGGTCAGACAGGACACATAATGGAGCACTAGAATACGGGAAGGAAGTCTGCTTCTCTGTACCAGGAACCAGCTTGGCACAAAATTGGTCTGTGCCTGGGATAAGACAGAAATGGCATCCAAATGTCTTGTCATTCCTTGCCATTCTTCTTGGCCACTGCTTCTCTTTTATCAAAAGACACTATTCATGAGAAAGATGTAATTGTCCTAATTGACCCATACAATTTCAGCAATTGAGGGCAAAATCCTTAAAGCTTCTGAACTCCTGCTAAGCACATCTTCCTCCTCTAGCTCTGCCTTAGCTCTGTTTTACTGAATATTGCTAGTACTTGGTCCATCACAGCAAATGACCTTTAAGGTGTTTTTTTCATGCCATATTCTCCTTGGTGCCAGGTCTGTATGTTAGTAATTTTCTCAGCATCCATGCACATTCAAAATAAGATAGATTTTCTCTGCTACAGACAGATACACCTCTGCACAGTAATTCATTATGCTACTATCTCCAAAGCTGTTTCTTTGAGAAATATGCATACACAGTTGTATTAACAGTGTATAGTTTTTATGACGATAACTGATGATTTGTTTGACTAGGTCTCTTATGTATCAATCTACCTATTTTGTAGTTTGTGTGTGATTTATTTTTGACTGTCTTAATAAAGTTCAAATAATACTTTCTCTCGGTAATCAATCTGCTTTCTTTAAGCTACTGCTTAATTCTTTTTTTTAATGAGTGTTTGATTAAAGAATTTATCCTACAAGACTACCGATCTGAAAGTTATCAATGTATTTCTAAATGGGCAAGTACAAGTAAATTGAAAAGTGAGACTTTTTCCATCAGATGACATCAAAATATATGCACATTTTCAAGTACAAAGTAATTACTTTAAGCAGTAATAGAGCATTTCTCATAAGATATATTAAAGAAACACCAACAATGAAATTGCTAATGTTACAATTTAATTATAAACCCTTCTATATGCCAGCACATTTTCACTATTACTTTTGTTGCCTTTCTTGATCTGTAGCATGTTGTCTAACACAATTTACCGTGGTATTTTTGGTACAAATTACTTTCATAGTTTCTGTTTATCTGCTATACATGAAAAAGCACAGACGCACAAAAGATGCTACACAACAGTGATTAAGATTAAATAAAAAAATTACAAGAGTAACGTTGTGTTATGTGAAAACTTCTATGTAGCCACATACCTGCAGGAGACTAGCAGTAAGAGCAAAAGTTCCATTGCAATTTTGGGAAGCAATTTCAGTGTAGCCATTATAAGGTAATGCCAGATGACTACTGAGTAAACATGCACATTTGTTACCGTTATTAATATATTTACTACAGACTCCTTTGTTTCTCTGAAAGATTCCACATACAATTTGACTAGCACATTGAGGTTCAGCAGTTTCTTAATACAACACATCACTTCACTGATATTTCAGATCAGAAAGGAAGAGCTTAGATGACCTAGTGGTCTTAGATGACCTAGATGATCCCTGAGTGATGAAGGCCTTGCAATTTCACCAGTTTCCCCATTTCTGATCCAAAAACTCGCGAGTGAAGCAACAAAAATATTTAAGAATATCTGCTGTTGATTTGAAAACTGCAAGTGATGTAGAGCTGAACACATCCTTGGGTAATCTAATTTATTTTACAGAATAAATTCAGACCATAGACAGATTCCTTAACACACATGCGCACACACTCATACACACAAAATAAAAGCACCTTAATGATCCTCTCTGTCAGAATAATAGCTAGTGCACATCACTTGGCTTTGGTAACTGTCCAAGCATACTCACTGCTGCTGGGGGAAATCTTTTCTGGTTTTGCCCTCTAACATCCACCTGGCATTCAGCATGAATACTTAACACACATTAATTTAATAAACTATTCCTAACATTGCTGCAAGCTTGGGAGGATGCAGCACATCAGCATCAGCAAGGGTTTTATCACTGTCAGCGAGTTATTTGTGGTGTCTCTGCCAGACAAGCATGATGGCGTGTTCAGTTTTGTGGGGGGCTTGCAGAGAAGTGGGGTGCTAGGTAAGTGATGAGGAGGGGTGCAGACCAACTAAAGCTTATGCTGTGCTCAGCCCCAGATTATAGGATATGAAGCTGATCTGGAAGCCATATAGCAGTCTTAATGCCTAGCATCATATGCCCATCAGCTTGGTGTATTACCAAAGGCACAAACCGACACAAGTACATTTCTAAGGCTCTCAAACCTAAACTGAGCAATTCTCAGTAGTTCTGATTATGAAAAGAAAAATTTTCCTTCTGCCTGTCCTTCCCTGCCTGCAGCTCTCACTGCAGGGCAGAGAGAAGGAGGAGAGCACAGAGAACACAGAGAGGAACATGTCTTGCACACACAGAGGCACCAGTTCATTAGCATGAAAGCGCACAGAAATATATGTGAAATGAAGACAAAAAGAGGCAAGAGGGCACACAGAAATATAGGGTCAGTAAAGAAGAACTAAAATGTAGAAATGTAAGAGAAACCAACCAGGAGAAGCAAATGATCGAGAAAGAGAGAAAGAAAGCATTTGAGCTAACTGTCAGTGCAGGCTGGGAGACATCCAACTGCAGATGTGCATGGAAACATTAGGAATCAAGTGCAAACACTCGCACACACAGTACCACACACTGAATTAGGCACAAATGACAAATCACAGACTCATTTGGGTGAGAAAAGACCTCTGGTGCATCATCCAGGCCATTGCTGCACATTGTGGCAGGTCTGATTACACCTAAACCATCCCTGACAGATGGGTGACTCATCTCTGTCTTAAATATCTCCAGTGCCTTGTGCCTCTGCAGCCTGCCTTGGCAGCCTGCTCTGTCACCAAACTGTTCCTAGAGTGATAAAGTTTTCCCTCATATTTTTTACCTAACTGTTCCCTGCTGCACCTCAGGACCATTATGTCTTAGGCCTGTTTGTACCAACCACTGAGAAAAATGGATCCCCATCCTCTCAGTAGCATCCCTTTATGGATTTGTAGACAGTGATTACATCTCTCTTCACACATCTTTCCTCCTCAATGAATATATATATATATACCAGCCTCCTTAATCTTCTCATTTACGCTATACTTTCCAAACCTATCAGCATTTTTGTCACTCTTCCTGGTGCTTCCTCTAATACATTGTGGTGGTTTGGGGTCCTGGAAGAGACAGCATTAATTCAGCCTTCTGACCCTTTCCTGTGCCATGTCCAGTCACAAAAGGTTGAAGAATCATAGAAACACAGAATCATAGAACTGGATTAGATGGCACCTAAAAGATCATCTAGTTCCAACCTCCCTGTCATGGGCAGGGACAGCTTCCAGTAGACTGGGTTGCTCAAAGGCCCATCCACCCTTCAACACTTCCAGTCATGGGGCAGCCACAAATTCTCCATACAACCTGTTCCAACACCTCACCACCCTCACAGCAAAGAATTTCTTTCTAATATCTAATCTAAATCTATGCTTTTTCAGTTTAAGACCGTTACCCACTGTCCTATTGCCACACTCCCTGATAAAGAGTCACTCCCCATATCTCCTGTAGGCCCCTTTTAAGTACTGAAAGATGACTACAAGGTCCCCCTGGAGCCTTCTTTCCTCCAGGATGAACAACCCCAACTCTCTCAGCCTGTCTTCATAGGAGTGGTGCTCCATCCCTCTAATCATCATTTTGGCACTCTTCTGGACTCACTCCAACAGGTTCATGTCTTTCTTATGCTGGGGGCCCAAGAGCTAGACTTTATTTTCTTTCCTGAAAACCACTTGCTTCCTAAATACCTTCTGCTTTACCCTCCTGATAGATTCTGTTACAGGCAGAAAAAGGCAAACACATATGTGCACATACCACCCACCCAGTTATTTTATATTATATATAAATACAAGGGATTTGCCTAGTATGGACTCCAACATTAACAGTTGTCTTAAAAGGTAAGCTGGACCAGCTGTGATGAAGAACATCTGAAAGAGTGGAGAATGAGGAAGATGATGGTATCACTTTACACACTGGAAGAAGCCCCATTTCACAATACCCTGGACTGAACAATGTGAAAATTAAGATACCCTCTTACTATCTTGTAACCAAATACTATTCAAATCTGTACAGCCCGTATCCATTTCATCATGCTCATTTGTTTCTTGGGCCCCTGTACACTGCATCTATCATTCTTTTGTTCTCGTTTAAAGCGTCCACTTACAAGAAGGGTTAGCCTAGTTCTCAACAGGTCTGCCCCCCTATTGTTAAAGTGACGTGCATGAATGGCTTCTACACAATGCAAAAATGCCTTTGGCACTATGATTTTAGTTGCAAATGGATAACCTACATGGGTAAAAAAAAATCAAGAAAGGAAGGACTGAGTAGGTCATTTGAGATATTATGCAGCTGCCTTCAATTGCTCACTTTAGTTTCTGAAAAGCCTCTTGGGGGTTGAATTAGAAGATGGGCCTTTAAAAACATCTGGAGACAATATCCAGTAGAGCACCCAAGAATGCCATAGCATTTCCTTTATGGATTTCACAGAGAGACCAAGTCCAAGTACAATGCATAACAAACACAACATACCAGGCCTTGGTGAAAAGACATGACGATGAAGGGACAATCATTTCAAAGGGTCCCCAATTTACATCTGCAATCAGGTACCAGCACAAAAATATGCCATTTCTGTATCTAACAGCCTGACCTGAAGGTCGGCACACTCTACCAAGGGACCACTAGCCACTCATTGACCCTATACTATTTGAGAACTAGAGGGTGGGATGAACTGAGAGAAATTCAGCTCTAACAGTTGTGAGACTGGAGACCAGGTTCCAAGAAAGTAATCTCTAACCTGTTATAGCTACAGGCTTATTGCCAATGACAGTAACTTATAGATGCATCTGCGTGGCAGACTAATGGTCAATAATATTTCTTTTCAATACCCTGCTGCAACATCAAACCAAACATTGTGTTTATTAAGTCCCACAGAATTTCCTGTCTGTTCTGGAAACAGCAGTTTTTTACTCTGATTGCACTAGTCTTAAAAGAAAATCTGAAAAATCAGTTAAGAAATGTAGAAGCACCTCATTCCTCACAACGAAAAGAATATGAGATGTAAAATGTCATCACTTTGATGTGCTGGCAAACTTCCTGGCATCCGTCGACCAAAGATAACTGTGTTTATAAATATTTGGGATATGAAGAGACTGTATAAAAATTGTATTTTTATTATTATTATAAAAGTGTGGTGTGGTTTTCTTTTTTTTTTAAAGGAAAAGAAATAGCTCTGCAGTGTATTCTAAATATATACAGTCGGGTGTTTTGTGCTGTGCATAGCATATTGTTAATAAGTAAGAAACGGAATTCTACTTTCTTGCTATCCCTTGAGCAGAGAAAAGTGGCTATTCCCTTCTCAACTTCTCCCAGCAAGAGGTGCTAAAAGGCTGGTGGAACAGCACTGGAGTTCCCCACGGCTCTGGCAACACAGGTGAGAAGAACTCTGTAGATCCCTCAGTCTTAAGGTTTTGTGCTGCTGACCCATTACCTCGGTATCTAAGGATCTCCCATGTAAAATCAACAGCAATAAGAAAATCCCTTGGAGACTCCGTGGAGTCTCTCGGACAATATAGCTGGGGCTATGTTGGAGGATGACTACAGTTTGTTCAGCTTCTCCTAGCAAGTTTTATTGCAGGGAGAGGCTCAGGACTGCTGCCCATGGAACTCTCACAATCCAGATAATTGCTTTTCTATTCTTTTTACAACTGATATTTCATTCTCGTTAAGACAGGAGAATTGCTGAAATATGGTAGAAGCGGCTCCCACACCCACGTACATTCTGTTCCTGACCAGCTGGCCCCCACGCTATGCCAGTCCAGGACTCTTCGCACCCAGCTCTGGCAATCCCTCTGCAGCACCCCCTGCTATTCCTGTCCTCATTTGCACAGCTCTGCTTGGGGACTTCAGCTGTGCCATACAGCCTCACTCCCATTCAAAGCCTGGCCCCTCCATAGTCCTCCTAATGCACCCCAATCCTGAGTAAAAACCCCTCCCACTACTCCCACTCCTGTGTAAATCTATTCCCGTTTAATTGCTCTCTCCCATCTTGCGGCTCTGTCAACATCTACATTTTCATTTGTCATCTTTTCTTGATTCCCAGCATTTTTCTCAATATTCCCTGCAATAACAGGCAGCATGCCACAACTGATTCCACTTCCATTCTGCTTTCTTAACCATAGCTGAAAACCAAGTACTGTTTCACTAGTGAACCTACCTGAAATCTATTGAGCTGACTGTCAGCTGGCTCCATGAAACAGAGGTAAACAATTTAGGCATCATTTTGGCAATAATCAACTTGCAGGGCATTAACTCTCTGCCACTTTAGTCCTGGATTGGTAGTGTCAATTGTTCTCAGCCTTGGCTGGCACATCAGGCCATTTCCACATACCAGGAGTGTCTCTCCAAGCACTGAGAGGCTCTCTGCTGCCTCTCTTATCATGGCTTTGCACTTTCTACTTCTTTGACAAATAACCATTCACTCCACAGCCTGGGGCTGCAGTGACCCCAACTGTCATCCCAGTCAGCAACCAGCTTGTGACAAACACCAGTGAAAGCCCCAGTATTTAGTGCCTTTCAGTCCAGATGTAAGACTCATTGGATGGATACTGCACTAGATACTCAAACTACTCCCAAAGCAAGGGCAGAAAGCCATATACAGAAACAGCTGGAGGGAGACCTTACATCATTCCTGTGTTATAAAATATGATTTGTGTTGCATTCTTTAAAAGCAGGAAGAAAAATTCTACTCACACTCATATACAGGCTTATTTGTGTTTGGGGGAAACAGGATTGCCAGCTTTCAAGATCAATCAGCCCTCAATGGGGTTCAAGGTTTGGGGAATCACGCCTCACTTGCTTCTCCATTGTAAATGTTAACTAAATGTAGCTCTGTCGAGAGGTGCCAGCTCAATAGCCCTGGAGATTAACCTGCCAAATTCTTTTCTCAGTTGCAACACTGTAAACCCTGAGTAATTCCAACTACAATCAGCAGAGCTACTCCAAAACTGCAGCCAGGGATGAATTTTGGTACTGCATCTCTCTGTTCTTGTCCACAGCAGGAAGAGACCTCGTTTAACTCCACAGCAGTGCTCCCAATAACCTCAGCAAGACGCAGATTTGATCCCACAAAAGATACAGCACTGGCAGCAACAGCATTTGCTTTACTAAACTGGAAGCCCACATATCTCCCATCCCGCCAACTAACACGCCTCACACATCACCTCAATTCCTGCTGGAAAGACCATCCCTGCATCATAGCTTGCATACAGTAAACTCACAGTTAGCACCAAGGATGAGATTTTTCAGAGAGAAGACTTTTGCCTAATCATGCCCATTCAAAGCAATGGATTTTTCATCACTGATTTTGATGGAAGGGTAATTGCAGCAAAACCAAGTATTCTGAATGAAAACACTAAGAGCAGCAGAAAGAACTGGGGTACTTGGATGTGCCCATGGGTGGCCCTATGCAGTTGTCATCAATATGAGCCTGTTATATACTATCCCAAAAAGGACAAAGTCATTCCCTACTTCTCCAGTCCTACTCCAGCCCCCCCTGGATCTACGCTGTGAAGTTACTGAACTGCAGCTGTAGCCCCAGCTTGACTCGTCTCTGCTCAAGGCATACCTGAAGAGCTCCAAGGTAGACTAGGTTTTCCCCAGACCTCTCTGTGTCACAGCCAAGAGTCTACAAGCCCAAGGTAGTATATAACCCTCATTTTCCAACTTTCCTTTTCATTGAAAATGCTGGTATTTGACCAGACCAGATTCCTCTGAAGAGAGAAAGTCTGACTGAATCAGTGGGAATGGAATGGAGTGAGCTAGTTCACTGAATGTTTCTCTCTCTTCCTCCATGGCTTCATTGCTGTGGACTTTCTACACTGCACAAGCAATGATTTATGATGTTGACATCATCGTGAAGCTCTCTCATTGTTTCCCAGAAGGTCTTAAAAAGACAGTGTTTTGGTTCAGTAGTGTTGGATGAGATTCAGAATTTAAGCATCATGTGTTTGGAGGGGCTGCAGTTGACAAAACCTCCAAACTGTTAAAGATTCAGTCATTATTTAGGATGGAGGATTGGTGTGTTTTGCCACTTGTGGCACAGAGAGTAGGTGTTTTGTGGGCCCTGGGGGCCTAAAAGCTCACCTTAGTGAAGAACAGGACTTGAAAATTTCTAGCAAGAGCAGATGTTCATCACAACGCTCTTTGCTCTGCCACCTTGTCTCAAAAGACAGAGACCTTAATCACTCTGTAACCTTCACTCAGACCTTTTTCTTGGGTGGTATGTGCAGAGTTGCCTAGAGCAGGGTGGGACTAACTTTTCTCTGTGTGGAGCTCTCACAAGAGCACATGCAAGACACTGTCTTGACTCCTGAGCAACTCATTATGTAAAATTTATTGACAAAGATGAACAAGAGCAGAGCAGAGCAACAAAACAGTCAGATAATTAGAGTGCTCAAAGAATGAAAGGGTCAAATATGCCTGTCGTGGTTGTGAATAGGAGACAGGATATCAATATGAACACAACAAAGGAAAAAAAAGCAAATTTAGACCCAACCTGAGAAAAACTTCCTGACAGCAAGGTACACCAGCAGGTTGTGGAATGACAAAGCACATAACTAAGCCTATGCTATTAGAAAATATATCAGAAGAAAGAATGCTGGTACACAGCTCAGTGCCTATGTGTCACACTTGCTCTGCAGTAATGACCAGCTACCGTTAGCACTCCTTGCACCTTCAACTGGGTATTTTTGTCTGTGTTGCATGTCTCTAGCTCACAGGCAGCCTACAGCTGTGCAGATGTTAAGCAGATGCCATCTCCCTCCTTCCAGTGGCTAAAGTGATTTTGAGATGAGAGATGATTAGTCCCCAAAAGGCTGTGTACAGAAGGCAGCAGGGTGCAGTAGGTTGCACTCCAGTGTAACTGATAGCAGGGGCTATCAGGTAAAAATGTTAAGGAAATGCAGAAGTAAAATGTTAAGCCATGGTCATAACAAGCTGATTTCTCAAGGCATTTGTGCACACCCACTCCTTGACTCACTGCTGAGAAAGCTGGAGAGGAAGCTTCACAGAGCAATATGGTAAGTGCCAGACAGTATTGGCCACGGTGTTCATCCAGTCCCCTATACTATCCATGACAGCAGTCAGTACCAAATGCTTCACCGGGAAGGTACAAGTATGGCATACAGACAGATGTGGAACAGTTTGTACCTCTATATTAGGCCTTTTCCCAGTTTTTGAGACCTAGAGAAGCCTTGTACCTTACTGACTGCACGTCTGGCTTTCCTTCCCAGAATGTATTCTCCTTGATTAAAATAACTCTAGGTGCTATCAATGAATACTGGATCTTCTTTTATTTCTGAGCCCTGCAGAAAGCTATTGATGATGTTACATGACAATGATTTCTACAGCCAACCTGCCTATTACAGGGAAAAAAATACTCCACCTTTTTCATCTTGTAGTGTCATCAAACACCTCCTTGTTCTCTCCTCTGAAAACCAAGGCTCGCTTTCATGAACATGCAGACTTTTACATATCTCTTCTTCTTAGCATCATACAAGACCTGTTGGTACAAACTTTCAAAGAACTTTCTCTTTGCACTAGAATCCTCCCAGGCACATCATTATTCCTGTCTCCCAGCTCTCAGCTACCTCTCTTCTGAGACTGTGTAGCCAGTCCTTCACGTGTTTTTTTTTCAGCTGAGGTTACAGCAGCGAGAATGTGGGATGGATCCATACACTGTTCATATTAACATGCTGCAAAGCTGTTCCCACCGTCCCCAGTCCTCTCTGCTTTGCTGGTAGGCTCCTGTTGAAACAGCAGTGCTCTTGGCAGTCTGTCTTATCTGTTGCCTCCTCAACCTTTGTGGTTTTGATTAAAACCTGCCATTCATATGCCCCACGCTTGGCATTAGCGTGGTGCTAATGTTGTGTACATTCAAGCACTGCATAAACAAAGGATGTAATTACTACTCCTCCAGTTTGGAGAGGGATATATAAATGAGCAGCCTTTTAAGGGCATTCCTGTAGGGAAAAAAAAAAAAGAGAAAAAAAAAAAGTAGTGTTGTGTCTTCACTAAATCCATCTATTAGTCTTTTCCATTATAATCAATAAATCAGTTCCCTTTTTATATGGTGATGTTGGCTCAGCTGTGATTTTTTGATGGCAAAATTCATTACTCAATTGTCTCATCGCTTCCTTTCTAAGTTCAAAAACATCCATTAGCACCACTATGTGAAGCCCCATTAATCTGCTTTCGTTATAATAACGTTCTTATTCTTTCCTAGCGTCTTTATTGCATCCCACTCATCCTTGTTGTCTCATAGGAGCTTTTAATTAATGCACTAAGAACTGAAATAAAGAACCAGCATTTTTTTCAAGATCTAGCATTTTTGGTTACGGGACAGAAATTAAATGAATTTACTCAGGTGACCCTATTCTAGAATGGGGAGAGTTGGCAGATGATGCAGGCCGGATGCTTTCAGAGGTGCCTGGTTTCTGCAGGGAAAAGTACAGTCAATATAATCTTTTACTGGCTCCCAGTACTCATTTAGTTTTGTTCTACTACTGTCTGCTGCAAAATGTTCAAAATGGGAAGTTCTATCACACCTATGCCATGCTGTTTTTTAACTTTGATTTCCTTCTTAATTGACAAAACATACACTGCAGCAAAAGAAACTGCTGAAGAAGGGCTCCACACTAAGGCGAGAAGGACTCCCCAGTTACTGAAGGCATTAGAAGTGATATTTTGCTCCCATCGTTTACCATGAACTTGAACTCTGCCTTGTCACTTAGATCCACTCCATGAGAAATGAAAATATGGGGCAGAGCAACACTAATTTACTGCCCTGTTCCTATTACCCATCCTCTTAGTTTCTTCCTGCCCATAAGACTTAAGAAAAGGAAACGAACACTTGTTATTTCTATAGCAGATGCATACAGTGACTCAGAGACAGGCTATGGTAGTTGTAAGACCCCTGGGCCTCAAGTCAAAAAATGTATTTCTTAGTCCTACATCCAGCAGATGCCTCAGGGGAAGCCCTTTCATCAGTCCCTTTCTGTGTTCTGTTCCGGTCACCAGAGCCACCGACAAGGGCTGTTCCATGCTCCTGAACCCTGCAGTGCCAAGTGTGACGGGTCCCTTGTTACTGACGGGGTCTCTGGCTGCTATGGCAGCACAGCTCAGCTCAAGGGCTCTTGAAAGCAGAGGACCACTGCTGTCCTGAAGATTTTTCCATACCTGTAGAGGAGCTCCACGCTTCGCACACTGTGATCTCCTGCAATGCACCATTTGTTAGGAAACACCATTTGCATCAATCCTGGTAGGGCTCAGATCCGCTACCCTTATCCAAGGATGTTAAGCTCTCACATGCAGTTCAAGCAACTGGAAAGGAGTCCCAGCGCACATTTCAGAATGCAAAAGCCAGCGTGCTTGGGAGCAAAGCTGCTCACAATTTGGCTCTGTATTGAGAATTTCTTTCTGTGAAGGAATATGGCATGCATTTGGGTGAGGGAGCAAGCATCACTCCTCTGGGGAGAGCTGGAACGAAACACCCAATGAAAACTGTTTGCCTTGTCCTTCCAGTGTGTGTTCGTACAGGATATAAAAAACAACAAATGAGGAATATTAAATTATCTTCCTTTGTCCTCCACAAAGGGACAAACAAAGTTGGTGAACAATAGTTTTCTGGACCCCTCTAATGAAATCACCCCTTCTTCGCAAACATTGCTAGTCAATGGCAAATTGGCGTGTTTACTTTCTTCTAGGAGACCAAATGTAGAACTGCTTAGAAAAATAGGCAAACAAAGGGATATGTTGTGAGCTGATATCTCTGACAAGTCAGAGGGAAGGAAAAAAAAAATCCTGTACACGGATTATAGAATTTATCATTAAAAAAAAAAAGAAAACCCAAACCCAAGAACTTTGCATGATACTTCAAAAGAAAGAAGGAAAGGGGAGGTGGAAGGGGGGAACAAATAGAAAAGAAAATCTGTCAAGAATTTTCTCACTGCATCTAAAATGCCTCAGTGAGCAGAGATACAGAAACAAGCTAATTACTGTCTTTCTTTTACTCTCCCAGTTCTGAACTCCACACACAACATTTTTTACAATTATTAATAAAGGAACACTTTTATCTCTGCCTTATTAAGAGTTTTGGGGGTAGGAGTATACTATCTGACAGATACCACATGGGATAGGGTGGAAACAGTGGGGAATGAAGGGAAGGAAGACAGAAGCAAGGAGATGACTTAAAATTCCCCCATAGTTCCTATGATGCATATCCAAACTACTGGAGCTTCCAATATAATTGGTAGAATTTCTGCTCTGCTGTGCTCTTCAATATTTATTCCCAAGACTCTGAGGCTTTAGGGTGCCAGGGAACGGGGCATGGAGTCTGAAGTCTCCATGCAGTCCATCTGCATGGAGAAAGGGTCATCATGAGGCATCCCTGAAAGGGAAAGTCTAACCATTGAAAAGCCCAGGAAGCTGTCAGACAGATATGAGAGGCAAGTGCAGAGCTTAGAGCAAACTCAGGAATGCAGCAGTCAGAGGTGTCACACTGGGGGAGATGGTTAGGGGAGCCCTGGGCTGGGGAGCCAGGGGGCTGCAGGAAAGGAGGGCACACTGGCAGAGCTGGTATGGGGAGCCCTGGGCTGGATGCCAGTCAAGGGAGAGATCTGCTGGTCTGAAGGTGCTTCATGTGGCTCCTGACAACACATTACCTGGCTCCAGCCTTTGCTTTCAGCTCCTTGGTTTCATAAACATCACGACACTGAAGTTTGAAAACCAGAAGTTCTTACAGCACAGCCCTCAACCCCTTTGGGTACTGAATATTTTTGGAGTTCAGAAGAGCTGCTTAGACCAGCTGGTTGTTTGAGTAAGTCAAGGAAGGCAGCATAAACCAAGAGGTACAGAGGAAGAGCACCAGCTGATCACCTGAATTCTGCCTGTACACACATGACCAGTTTAAGTGCCTGCC
This sequence comes from Pedionomus torquatus, assembly GCA_013398155.1. Taxonomy (NCBI): domain Eukaryota; kingdom Metazoa; phylum Chordata; class Aves; order Charadriiformes; family Pedionomidae; genus Pedionomus; species Pedionomus torquatus. The sequence continues at coordinate 881,968 of VZRU01020009.1, read as the reverse complement.
TAACTCTTCACAAACATGAAATCATTGTCTGTCTCTTCACAATACCATTGCCTGTCTTACAGGGCATCCTTTCATCTTGTCTTACAGCAAGACAAACACTCTTTCTTACCATTCATAGAGCACTGACCAAACACTACGGTGCAGGGGGGATATAGAATCTGCTAAGGATTTCTACCTGTGGTCCTAAGGTAAATATTCAAGCTCCCTCCAGGTTAAAAACTCTCTTCAGTAAATAGACATCCATAAAATATTATATTGCGTATTCCCCTAGACAAGAGGATGTTTCTACAGCCTGCATGATTCCACAGACCAGACCTCACTAGCTAAAAGCCACTCCACACTCAAATCAAACCTTCATCTGTTGGGGTTTCACCATCACACTTACCAGCACCACCAGCAGATAATGCTCCATAATTTAACCTGGAAGATAATCCAACATCTTTTAAAATAATTCTTCATTACAGAGCAGAGCTTATTAACCATTGTTTTGCATAGAAAGAAAAAAAAAAGACCACAACAAAACAAAATTGGCCCTTCTTATGGGGCACTATAGGGTTTTAAGAACCATTTTGTGGTCTATGCATAAGGATTTTTGGATAAGTTATTAGATTTTTTTTTTCTGCAGATCTCTCTAAATTAAATACACTGCGTGATTTAGAGATCAGACTTGATGATGCAGCTGGCCCCTTTAAATCTTGCAATCAGTGAAATTCAGCTCTGATCCTAGCAATCTGCTTTGTTGCTGCAAGACAGCCACAAGGAGAACCTGTCCTAGGGCAGATCCCAGGCAGAGATGCTCACCTTGGCACTGTACTACCTCTCCTCACTGTTGAGGATGAAGGATGTTGGCTGGGTAGGAAAAGTGCAGAAAAGGGAGTTGTCAGAGCATTTCATTGCCATGTCAATGTTGTATTGCAGGATAGCTCATAAGAAGCCAGACAGGAGGCTGCCATAATTTAAACGTTCCTCACTCTCCTTACAGAGGATGTGGAGAGAACTCCTTCAAAGCACTACTCCCAGACCTGGGCTGGTTTAAAGCACTCTCTTCCTCCAACTACATCAGTTTGTAGCTTGTGCCCCCAAACCAACAGCAGACACAGGAGGGAGTCAACAAGTCGTGGAGCCATTTTCTTTTGTAACGAGCTATGTAAGCAAACCAAGATCAAAGAAACACACTCTAAGTGTCAGTCAAGGACCTCCCTACCTTCCCATACTCATAAACCCCCTCCCAGCAAGCTTCCAAAGTATAAGGTGAGCACCAGAGTTTTTCAAAAAATAAAGGTCTGGGCTACTCTGCCACCACCACAGCAAATACTCAAGAGGAAATCTCTGTAAAAGAAAACCTCCTTCACAGGCATCCTGAAAAATGACTGTTTATATTCTCTTTGGATTACAAGGGGCTAATAGGTGGCAGAACACCTCTTTCCAGAGTACAGAGCAATCACTGCTCTTACATAAAACACGAGTTAATGATTCTGCTGATTTACAACCTATTTTCCACTAATACATCCAGCAGTGAATTCTCAAGAGGCTTTCATCGTACGCAAATCTGGAATACAGGACAGTGATAAAGCTATGTTTAGCTAGGAGATGAGAAAACAGATGATAGGTAGAGCCAAAATTTCAAATCTGGGTTAATTTGTTAATGCCTTATAGGTCCAAAACCCACTTTGACTAATTTTCTTCGAGCTATACAGGAAAAAAAATCCCTTTTGCTTTGAAAGTAAACCCAATAGGGATCAGGGCACATCAATTTTGCTAATGGAACCTGGTTGTAGCCTTAATTATTATTATCTCTTTGTGACAGATTAGCCATTTACCCAGATTATATAGACATAGCAAGATTAGATTAGATAGCTCAGGCTCCATATGCTTTTTCTATTTCCCTGTGCAATATAGCAGTCAACTCACTGAATCCCTGCTTGTACTCCTCGTAATGAGCTATATTAGTACATTCACTTTAAGCTCTGTTTTCAAGGAAAATTGACCAAGGTTCAGTAAGAGAAGGCACTAAAAGAGGTATTTAGATTTGAGGGTTACCTTGATTTCTAAGGCCTAATGGCAATGAGATGTAAGACCACACAGTAGTCATCAAGGTCAGCTGTTATTTTCATAGCAAGCAAGTAGAGGGTGAAAAGAAATACCCACAAATGCAAAAGAGACAGGTTCCTACAACAAAATGGGGTCACTTTAGTTTGCAAGACATACAGGATACAATTTCTCTATACTAACAAACCCCGGGATTAAAAGAACAAGCTTGGATGACCCTTACGGGAGTTTGAATGTATTTAACAAGGCGCAGCCAAGATTTCCTAACTGAAAGGGCAAAAGAAGACAATCGCTGTGTCCCTATTGGGCCTGCAAGGTTACCTCAACCCCCCAGCAGGCTTTATTATCATGAGATGACATAATAGGTAGATAAGAAAAGAAATTTTCTTCCTTCATAAGAAGCTGAAGTGTGGAAAATTGTAAAGCAGCAGGGATGGAAATGTTGCACAGCTTTGGAATGGATATCTCCATGCAATGGCTTGCTTCGCAGTCAGGCTTTCCAGGCAAATTTTTTAGACAAATGTTTGATCTGTTGTTCTGAAACACTAGAGCTTTAAAGACATTTTTAAAAGAGAGGACTTCTCCAGAGTCTTTGTCCAACAGTATCCCTTCCTACTCCATTTTGTACTGAACTGCTCACCTGGAGACAGCCCTGCATAGAGAAAGCTGCATTCTGAATGTTGCACTAGGAGTGGCTATAAAGCAATTTGGCATCAAAGGCAGGGAAGAAATATAAATCCCGTCATGGCATTTGCAAGGTCTTGATTCTACTACAAAAGCCCTCCAAGAAGAAAATTGGGAGTAATATAAACAACAAGGACAGCACATATCACCTCCACGTTCTCTAAACACATGCCTTAACACTAAGGGCAACTGTGCTCCATATTCTCGTGTTCGTGGTGCTTATGAAAGCCACAAGAACCTGGTCATGTAGAACTGCTTTAATAGACAAAAGCACCCACCACATGTTTTTATCCAGAAGTTTTTTGAGATTTTCCATTGAAAATTCTGGTTAACAAGTTTCTTCAGATGCATTCTGATAACTCTCTTGGATTCTCCTGTTTGCCTCTTATGCACCCCCGTATTTTATTTAATCACGTGCTTAAAGAAATGGAATTCCTTTCCCCAGGTACTTCTCAGATAGAAATAAAATTCAGCAGGTTATTCTCTCAGAAGTTTTCAAACATTTGGAGAAATGCTTAAAAATGGCATTTATCCAGCACTGCTCATGATGCTACACTGAAAAACGTTAAGTACTAAGGACAGCTAAAGAAAGGTTAGAAAACCAAGCTACATTGACACCACTCCCTGCTATTTCTTCCACAAGTCTCATGTTTGATGTTACACTGAGCTCTGTGTTCGAGTTGGCTTGCTCCCTTCCTCTGTCGTGCCTCACTCCACTGCTCACACATACACATGTCAGCTTAATTCCTTCAAAGAAGAAAAAGAACAACATAGTTCCTTCTCCCTGCCCTGCAATAATGAAAAACTGCACAAGAAGACAGAGTAATGCATACACGGACCTCTCTTACTCTCCTTCTCAAATACCTCTGGCATGCTGAACTGGGAGCTGGCATCCACTCACTTGATTAAAGTAGTTCCTGCTTTTGAGATTGCTTTTTTCCTTGCCTTTTTTTTTTTGCTGGGTTCCCCCCCTCCCTGCCCCAAGAGGCTGGGTGGAGCTCTGCTTTATTTCTTCCCCTCTTCAGGGCTTGCTTGCTTATATTTGTCCATTCTGAAAGCTCTGAGTCACACTTTGATTTACAGCCTGTCCCAGGAAAGACAGGAGACCCTAATGAAACAACAGATTGCAAGGGTAATTAATACCCACCAGACATTCAACTGTACTAATAGCAAGCAATATGTGCATATATGTGTGCGTGAGCACTGTCAACTGGAGAGAAGCAGATAGAGATGATATCCGCATCGCTATGGCTCTGAGCCCCTTGCCAAGGCACAGCCATAGCTATTAACAGAGGAGAGGTGCCCAACCAAAATCTCCCTCGTAGGGAGCAAAGCTGGTGGGAGGGTCAAGGTCACAGTGAGATGGGGTACCCGTGGGGAGCCAAGGACCGGGTTGCTAGTGAGGGATGCAGGAGGGTAGCTGGTGCAGTGCATTGACTGGGGATGCTGCGATGGAGAGAAGTCATGAGGGTGATGGATCACCCCTGCTTAAAACAAACAAAAAGCAGGCAGCTTGCCAGGAACGGCTTAGGCCAGTTTCATTAAAACTCTTCATTCATCATGCTGAAACGAGGCGGTGTTTGTTATTGCAGTGGTGGTGTGCTGGTGCAGTAGTTATTATGAGAGCGGGTGACAATACAGGGAGGGGGCAGTGGGAGGAGATGAGAGAGTAATGAAGGATGGAGACGACTGGGAGGCAACAGGGCTCAAGTATCACTTACCATCCACTGAAGGCACTAAAAAACACCCTCTGCCTCCTACATGGAACTGGGCTGATAAGGCTTCACATCCATCCAGCCAAATCCCGAGGATGAGAGAGGATTCCCTACTTCCAGGTGTATTTATTCCCCTCATTAGACCAAATAACGGCACCACAACATGCTGAGGCTTGCTGTGGCGTCAGGTTCAGCTGCGGCCATGAATCCACTTAACGTCACCTCAGGAAATCTTAACAGCATGATGCTCAAATAAAAGCACTGCACCTGCCTGGAGAGGGGCTGGATGGATCTCTTAGGCCTTCTCTTTCTCTGCAGTCTGTGTTAGATCCTGCTCTCACCTCCCACAAACACAGGGGAAGCAGAAACCAGCAGGGGTGGAAACTGCCTTGCTACATAGCTGATTCTCTTGCTCCTGTGTTTGCTTCCACTTTCCACTTCACCGCATCTCCCAGGCGGTGCTGAGGACACACAGCACTGTCAACATGAGGCATCCCTCCATGCCTAGCATGAACTAATGAGAGCACAATGCTATCTGCCGAGCGGCTTTTTAAGTGACCCTCCTGCCAGGGTCAAACCCCCTCAAAAGATGTAGGCTTCTTGTGTCCAAACAAATCTCTCTCTGAACTTGTTCATCAGGCTCCTAGTGAGTGACCCACGCACCCTGCAGTTGCATGGCTGGCATTTAAGGCCAGCCTGTGATTTTGAAGCGTGGTGACTGGAATTCCTCCAGAGAAATCGGGTTCCACATAAGCATACCTATTAAACAACATTCACAGGGAATGAAGCTGGGAAATGCCTGTGTGTTTGTACATGTGAGGGAGGGGGACAGAAGGTGAGAGCTCAATTTGTTCTGATGTATTTCACTGAGGAGCAAGAGACACTGCTTATATACTTATAATAAAAATCCAAGAACGCAACTATCTAAGGGGTGGAGATGGAGGGAAAAAAGAAAAAGTGTGTGTGTTATGACAGGGAAAATTTGCACCATTTACTCATCTCCATGCACACTCGAGGCAAGAAAGCCTTGAGGTGTGCACGTGCACATGTCTAAGATGTGTCACCAGCCTGGCTTGAAATCACAGACCTCAGGTTCCCTCCAAGTTCCTGCTAAGAGTAAGAGTTGTTATGCATTTCCATAGCAGGGTAAACTTCCAAGAGAAATAGCTTGGTATGTATGACTGAAACCACAAGCAATCTCAACAGTAAGAAAGCTTACTCTGGGGAGACATTTGAAATGCTGAAATAGGTACCCACAGTGCCCTCACAGGAAACCTTAGCATCCCTCTCTGCCACAGTACTGAAGGCAGGCTGGTAAGTCTGCCTGTGCATTGTGGTGTTCACCCTCCTCACATCCCAGTTATGGAAACAGGTATAGTCTCATTGTGAGAGTAAGAGATAAGGGTGCATTAGTTACAACTGTCAGCTGAGGAAATGCAATATCCCCAGCCCATCTCGGTCGCGGCTAAGGTGTGTTTTTGCTATGTCCTTTGGTGTCAGGAGGTATAGGCTACAAACCACTATTCTCACTGGCTATGTTTTAAAGCATCTACTGAGCAACAGCAGCTGCAAAATGGTAATTAGTATTGGCCCAAGATTTTTGAAAGGAACATTTTCTGGGAGAAAATTCAAGTTGAACAAAACCGGCATCTTTTGCAGAAAAGTATCAGTTGTGCTAAAATCTTCAAGGAAAATTTTCATGACAGCATCTCATTTCGATAAGGCTGAAAAAAGTTGCTTTTGTTACATGAATATAACACAAAGGGGAAGTTAAATGCCTCACTATGGTTGAAGCAAAACATTTTTAGACTCTTTGTGAATGCTTCCAATATTACAACTTTCCTCACCATCTTTTGTCAGGTCAGGTGACCTAAACTTCGAAATCTTAGGTTTTCCAGAGATTAAAAACTCAGTTTCAATCACTTAGAATGTTCCTAAAGATCTATTTTTTGGCATTTTTACAAATTTCAATCTAGTTTTCTGTGAACAGAGAAATAAATGCCTTCTCCCCAGCAAGGCAGATGGCACATATATTCTTTCAGTGGTCACAACCCCAAATCTGGGCAGGTGCATCTGACCTAGCAGTTTTGCAAGTCAACAGCCAAGATTCATATTGCTCATGTCCAGTTCCCTGTTCTTCCAGACAAACAGCACTCATTTGCTTCCCAGCCTACAAGTGCAGGGCTGGTTTTCCAATGCTCGCCTTGCCTTAGCTGATTAGTAACTCACCCACTAGAAAGCTTCTCCCAATACATGACCTAAATATTCTCTGCACTTCCCCTGTTGGCTAGTGATAATAATTGGTCTCTCTCCTCTCTTTGCAGTATCTCCCATCATGTATCAGCAGGCAGGCCTCACAGCTCCTTCTGCCTTCTCTTCTCCAGACTTCAATGGCACTACACCAAGGGTGAGGGTGTAATTTGGCCCACTCACACCTGTCTTTCTCAGCCTTCACCTCAGAGGTCTTCCTGTGCATGAAGAATTTGTCTGGTTTTCTCTGCTTTAATGGTGCACAGAGATGTTCTCCCTGCATCTCTGATGTGTGTCCGGTGCAGCTGTGCCTCAGGAAACTGGATTTAAAGAGAATGATATTTGTCCATTTACATCGATTGTGGGGCTGAGAGGTTCTAACAAACCCTATTCTAAAATCAATTTTTCTGACTTAAAGGCCCCCTGCTGTATTCCAGTAACGAGAATAAAATATCGCATTTCACCAAAATCCTATTATACTGTCATGAATATCCCATCACGCTGTCAAGAACCAGGCAGTGGTTCTCTATGGTGTATTCCTTATTGATGGGCAATCATTCTGCATAGAGGTTCAGTTTGAACAAGGTCTCAAGAGGCCTGGATCCTTCTCGGTGGTGCACTGAAGCCCAGAGGTTCCTCCTGAGCAGCATCCACCCCGATGATCCCAGCCAGTGCAGATCCCCTTTCATACTGCACAGAATGGTCAACTGAGGATCCTTGTCATCTTTCAAGAGGTGCCTGTCAATCAACAGGATTAGTTTCTGAGCTACAAAACCTCAGGAGAGAGAGGTGACACCTGTGGTTGCTTTGCTGCAGATGCCACTGTGCACTGTTCAGGAACCAGGGCCGAAGCATTTTTTTCAAGCACCAGCTCTTTGGGTGATCTTGGGCCACCATGTCATTTTGCTCCATGTCCTCAATCTGCAATTTTTTACTGGCAGCCCTACAAAGCTGGGGAACTTAATGCTTTGTATAACACCCCAGTACATACAGGGAGATGCCAGTCCTAAAAGGTAAGCATATTCACTCCTCTCCAGATCTCTCACAGACTCCTAATCAAGGCTCAGACGTTTCATCTTGGCCAGACAAGAAAAGGGGCAAAACCAGAAAAAAATCTGAATCAAAACTTCTGAAAAGTTGTGAAGGATAAAAACACTGAGTCCAGATCCAGGAATAAATTTTACAGCTGGCACCTGTTAGTCTTCATCACAAATGAACTGCAAAGCTCTGATTACACCACAAGCTTTAAGACACTTAAAAGCTAACTGTGGATCAAACTTTTTCAGATGAAGTAATGTTCTACCCATTCAAATTAGTTCCTACTTTCTCCAGATGGTCTCTCCCATCACTTTTCTAAGCTAAAATAAGTGTGTAAAGGAATCCTTCTGGGTTGTCTTACCACCTATCATTTCAAGGATGTTGCTATTTCTTCCACTCCTCTCACAAGGAATCAGGAGGAGGGGGGGGGGGCGCTATGCAGCAGTGTGTCCCTCATTAAAAGCACAGATTACAACCCAAGAAATTCCACTTGAACATAGGAAAACACTGTTTGAGCACTGAGGGAAGTCAGACACTGGAATACTCAAAACTTGACTGGACATGGTGCTGAGCAACCTGCTCCAGCTCACTCTGCTCGAGCAGTGGGTTTGGTCTAGATGGTCTCAACGAGTCCTTTCCAAAACTAACCATTCCTTAATTCACTTATCATCTCAGGGCTCTGCTTTGCTGAAAGTTGTGACTATGCAGTAGTTTTCACAAAATTTTATGGAATACAGAAAATCTTTCTTAAGAAACAACCCACCCTAAAAAATAATCAAAAAAGAGAAAAACACTAAATGGATACACTGAAAATGCAATAGCTGCACAAGTATGCTAATGCAAGGGAATGCAAGAACTATATGGCACAGCCTTTATCTTATTCCTTAAATAGCAAGATATATTATGTCACTCACTTTTCTTCATAACTTATGCAGCACGTAGAACGAATAAGGCAAGGTTCCTTGATTCCATGACTTACCTGTACCTTATCAAACCTTAATATTCTCCTAGTATCATTCCCTCCTTCCTTCCTTTTTTTTTTTCTCTTTCTTCCTCCCTTCCTTCTCCCTCTGTTCTTTTCTTTCCTTTCCTTCTTTCCTTTTTCCTCCTTCATTCTTTTCTCTTTCTCACTTCATTCTTTAAACAACAACAAAATCGCAATTATAAAAGCTGACAAAAAAAAATATTGGCATCTATGGAGCCTAGAGTTGAGATTTCAAAGGCACTCCCATTTACTTACATGGTAATTTCAAAAAAAAAAAAAGCCCCTCTTTTGACAGAGCATAGATGGGAGTGGCGTTCCTGCTCCCTACTCACATAAAAACCTTCTGGTCTTTGAGGGAGTGAAGCTCCAACCTGCTGTTTCATTTACTGATGTTTTCCAGTGCATTACAGGTTTTAGCATTTCTGTGGGGGAGAGGTGACTATGCTAAGACTAGATCCGAAGCAGACCGACCACTTCTCTACTTGGAAAGGTGTTACTCCACGCTGGTGACAGAAGAGATATTTAACAATCTGAATAGCCTGCAACACAAGGAAGTGGCTGTGACCCATCAAGCCCCTTTGATAGACAAATAATAATCAACAATAATCCTAGAAGTAGTAGCAACTGCCCCTCCACCCCTGCAGATAAATATCTTCCTATTGCTTGCTACTCACAAACATGGGTTTCCAAGTGGTTTCTGTTCAGGTGTACCACCCTGACACAGAGCATCCTGGGCCACACTCACAGACCTACTGTTGGGCTTCCAAAAGTCCTTCCAGAGCAGCAAATAAGGAAAGGGAAGAACAATCCGTAGCTGTCATTTCTAGCAGGTAACCAGCAACCTGATTGTTACTCCATATAAAACAGGATTTTGTGGAGGAATGCCAGACACTGCCAGACCCCACTCTATCTGTAAGTCTTGGTTAATTTGTTCTGCCCACTGCCATCACATGGGATCTCCCCCTGCTCAATCGCCAGAGCCCCCAGGCTCAGGGTGGAGGCGATGGACTAAATTACTAGTGCAAATTCATATGTAGTGGGATTCACATGGAATTGGCTGGAGCCAGGCCTGAAGAGACGAGAGATGCAGCAAGCGGCGTGCTGGTAACAGATAACCTGGGCTTGCCGGCCCGGCTGCCGCCACCTGCCCTCGGCGGAGGAGATGAGTGTGTTATCTTCCAGCTGCATACGCCAAGCAGCCGCTTTCAGTGATCCGAAGGGAGATTTAGGCGCACGCATGCAAACACAAAATAACTGCCTGTCTTTTTGAAACTTTAAATCAAATGCATTTATCTGGTCCCAGGAAGAGAAATAAAATGGGAAGAATTCACCGTGTTGCTGTACGTTTCCCTCACAGAGATGTCCCACCCATGGTCAGGGTGCTGCACTGGGTTTTTCTCAGGTGGCTTTCCTTAGCAGGGATGCAAATGCATTTTCCCAGGAGTTTACCCCAAAAATGCAAGAGAGGGGATTCTCTTTCAATGTGAGAGCCCTTTGACTCTATTCTAGGTGCAAATATATCCCTGTATCTCAGTTTTTTGTATTTTTCATGCAAGTGATAGTACAATATCGGCCTTTCAGAGCATCAAGCACCACCACAAAACCCATAGACTCTTCTCTCACCTCCAGCACAGACACACTGCCCTCCAGAGCCCGGCACATCGCACCTCCACTGACCCATGCTATATGGATGCAATATAGAGCACTAAAACCTTTATTTCCTCCCCTCCTGTCCCACCCTCCCTCACACACAAATACCATCCTCAACCTGACAAATACCCAGCCTCCAAAGGCACAAAACCAGAGGACATTTTGCCTGAGCCTTACTCCATACCCCTCACTTCATTGAAGCCTTACCTAAAAAAGCGAGAGATATCCCAGCTCCTCGTCTCTTGCTTCCTGCTCTCATTACATCACGGACTGCAAGTATATGGCTTCTAATAATGCATATAACATCTGCTTTAAACTGAAAAAGCAGCAAGAAGCATCACGCATTGCTGGCTTTTAGACAGAACTTATCTGCAAATAAAACAGACAATGTGCCTGTGTGCTCATTTGGGGTCTTTTGTTTCATGGCTGATTATTTAATTTCAAGTGCCCTGAGTGTCTTATGCATTTACCACAAATGAATGAAGATGCAGCTCCTGTGTGTCAGGAATATACAAGCTCAATTCAACAGGATACAATGAGTGAAGGTCACGAACAAGCAGAGGGATAAGCAGAGGCACGAGTGGGTGGTTAAAGGCAGATCATTATTACTCAGCAAGGCCTGGACATAAAATAATGGCTTCTGTTTGGCTTCTTTTGGAGGGGCTTTATTAGCTCTTTCTCTTCTCAGAGACGAAAGAGGGAGGAAGGGCTGTCCTGGCTGATATGACCAGGGCTCTCCTGAAGAAGCTTGGGGATGGCGTACCAGATGGTAAAGAGGATGAAAAGGTTAAGGAGAACATCCAGGCTGTCACATGTGTCTGAGGCATCAAAGGTCCAAGCTCCATTGCCCCTGGCTCTACCTACCATCTAGGGACAGAGAGAGGACAAACTGGAGCACAGACAGGCTAAACCTGAACCCTAGCGTCCACTTCAAAACAGGCTGCTGCAGAGAGTGGGGAGACTGGGCAGAGGTTGCAGGACTTGCAAACTGAGCACAAGTGGTCTAAGCTGGAGTTGCTGAATTTGCCTTGATCTAGATGTCAAAATCCATACGTGATAATAGAAATCCTTGCATCCTTTCTGTAGGTGCTGGGGGAGTCCTTCATCAAACCTGAGGCTCAGTCTGAATTTCTTTTAACATTTGATCTTGCACCAGGCTCCCACCGAGTCAGCCATGTCCAGCTCCTTCTGATATGGAGTGGCATAGCCCATGTTTTTTTGAATAACCCATGGTCTGCAACCACAGGTCCTTGTTAAGCATACAGGTCTCCTATGTACCTGCTTTTACTTTTTTTCTGAACCTCTGTGGTTATTTTCCTGTGAACACCACAGCTTTCAGTAGTACATTTTGGTCCTTATCAGATAAAAAATAGAAAAGAAAAAAAATAATTTCCAAAACATTTTTGTCTAAATTTCCCTGCCAGTCACAATCTTCAACTCAAAAAAGCTCTCTGGCACAGCACTAGAAAAGCTATAAGCTGCAGAGCTGCATTATTCAGTTTCCTCCATCTCTAGATGTATTATTTAACTTCTTGGCAATAATGTCAGGGATGTAATCCAATAGAAATGCAGAGAAACAAAGGAACCCAAAATTTCAGAGCAGCTTAAATTGGTTTTCAGTTCTTACTTCATAGAAACTGGGGAGAAAAAAAAAAAAAAAAGAAAAGAAAAGAAAATAGAAAAGAAATTAGAAAAGGAGGCATAATGTTATCAGTGTAGAGGTGACACAGCAGGCACACAGAGGAAAATCTAGAATCCCCATCCTTTGGCTTCTAGTAGGAAACATTGAGCTACAGGAGCCAAAGGAAAACTTCCCTGGTTGCTTCTTGTCAACTCCACGATCCAACAACATTCACCCACCTCACCTCCTTGTCAGGTTAAAAGCTACATTTCTGGAAGAGGAATTTATTGACTGACCAATCTCATTTACATGCCCCACTACTCAGCTTCCCCAGGGCAGGATAAATTTCTTTCTCACAGGTGTCTGTAAGGCTGACTTATCCAGAATGCGTGTCCCCATGGGTGAGATATCATGAACATAAACCACCCATTCCAAGCACACCCCAGGTTGTGTTTGCCACCTGAATCCTGTTCGTACTTAGCCTCAGTTCTCTCTAATAGTCATTTGCTCTTGCTGCAAGATCACCAGGGTAGGAACCTTGGTCTATTACATAGCAGTAAAATTCCCACAAGGAATAACAAGAAGAAGGAGAATCAATGTTCATAGTTGACAAGGTGCCTTGAAATTCTCAGATTAAAGGTCCTTTTTGCTATTATTCTGAAGTACACTCTTAAACAAATACCTGCTGTTTTCAGATAGCAAAATACATCCCTTTCCCTCCATTATTATTACTATTACTCAAAAAAATGTTAAATGGCCCTTCGTTTTCTTCAAGGATCAAAAAAAGCTTATGAAAAATACCAATTTGTTCCTCATTCTGAGGAGCAAGCTGAAGCACAGAGAAGCCAAGTACACACGAGTCCATGATAAGAAACAAAAATAGATGCCCCTGATCCCACTTGCACTGCCTTCGCTCTGAGATGCGCTTTATCGCTGCACAAGGAGCACTCATTAAAGGTGGGGTGGCAAAGACTTTGAAAGTGCACAGAACAAGACTGATTGGAGAAGGGGCGAGAGGATTTGCTGCAAGGGTGAAGCATTGCAGAGAAGATGATGCCACCAAGCAAAGATTTCTCTGACAAGGAGCATGTCTGTATTCTCCTAGTCATGCCAAAGGGGAGGGGGGACTTCTCCCCGGCTGAAGCTTAGTAGCTCAGAGGTTATATATTTATAACACTTTTTACATTCTCAGACCTTTAAGATCATAAAATATGCTCTGTGCTGCACAACATTACAGTTGGATGTCTTGGTTTAGAGGGAGGGGTTTAGGAATTAAAAAGCCCTCCCCACACACTGAGCAAGTCCAAAGCAACCTGGCTACTCAACAATAAAAGCTCTTAAAAATGCTGCACAGTTGTTTGATACAGGAAGGTTCACAGAGACAGCAGGAGACCAAATGTAACTTCAATGCAACAGTCTCCAGCCACCAGCTTTTTCTGAAATTTTGAACGACCATAGGGCAATGGGGCAGTGCCTGGCAAAACCCTATCCCAGCACAACCAATGAGTCTTCCGCAGCTGCTTGCCAGTTCAGAGTTCCTCACATATTTGGTTCACATATTTGGTCACCGAGCTACACACTAGTGTGGTGTAGAGATTACTGCAAAGCTAAAAAATATATTCTAAAACACAAACTGTCAAGGACTCTCCTGGGGTTGTTTTTGGATGCCAAAATGCAATCTGGATTCATGGGCTTTACCATTTCAATACACAGGCAGAACATTTCCAACAATCTCTCTCACTGATACTGGTGAAACAATTTATTTGGAAACTGAGAAAAAAATCTTAAAAAAAATCATGGACAGCTGAGAAATCTGCTCAGCAGTATCCTAAACTGTCAGCAGTCTGGTCTAATACATTACTCTCCAGGCACTGCACTGGTCCAGCTCAAGACCTGCGAATAGATAGTAGAAACAGGTCCCAAGCCCTAATTTCCAGACACAAATTTAGCCAGAGCTGTACAGAGCATCTAAGGAAGTCACAGCCCACACTCCAGTTCAGACCTTCTGCCAGTAAGATGCCAGAAAAGCCGCAGAGGAAAACGGAAGCAATCATGTTGCTCATCAGCTTACAGCACGAAGATGCAGAGCCAGCCTGGGGAGCTGCTGCCCACCAGTACACACATCTACGCAATATGCTGTCCTCATGATGCAGGAACTCAACCGTAGGTGCTGAAGACCAAGAAGTCACAAAACTGGATGGTATGAAATGGTACAGAACTGCAGCACTCCTTTCTCGCTGGCAGCACACCAAGCACCCACACATATTAATTAATTCCTGCGGCTGATGGGGAGAGGCGGTGGCTGAAGCAAAGCTGTTGCCTGACGATGCTCAGCACGGTACAGACTCAGGCTTGACACCTGGTAGGGGCACATGCTGTGTCAGGGGTGCAAGGTATCGGCCTCCTAAAACTCAGGGAGGACGGCAGCGGGGAGCAAGAACCTGTGCATGGGAAGCTGCCTCGAACCCAAAGAGAATCAGAGAATTGTTTTCGTTGCAAGACACCTTTAAGGTCATCAAGTTCAAGCATTACCTAACACTGTCAAGTCCACCACTAAACCATGTCCCTCAGTGATACCTCCAGGGAAGCTGACTCAACCACTTCCCTGGGCAGCCTCTTCCAATACTTGACAACCCTTTTGGTGAAGAATTTTTTTCCTAATATCCCACCTAAACCTTCTCTGCTCCCCTGGTGCAACTTGAGTCCATTTCCTCCTGTCCAATCCCCTGTCACTTGAAACAAGTTGCAGCAGTAGGAGCAAGCTCCCTGAAGGAGGCAGGGGAGCAGAGAAAGCTGCAGGTGGAAGAAATATCCAAAAAGCCCTGGCACACCTGCCTTTCCCTCAGGGGACTCATGCAAGCCTCTGAGTGAAAAGGCGGGGGCTGGCGCAGTGCTGGCTCCTGGGGTATTGCTCCCAGCCTTGTGGCTCCTGGCCACACTGGTCAGGCTGGCAGGCAGTGCCAGCTCCCACCACTAGCCCCAGGGAGGCGAGAGGAGACCTCTCCCAGCCTTCGCTCTGTCAACGCAAATGCCAGGGGAAGCGATGCCGTGCGTCCCCATTTGTCACCAAGGCCGGCATTAACAGAATGTTTAAAAGTCATGATGTCATCGCTATTAATCAGGGCCCTGCTGGGCCATGCTCCGGCGCTGCATATTAATCACCAGCGGCCCCAGGACTCGCTTATCTGGAGAGGCTAAGTTTAGATCCATAAAACATGATTTATTTTTAAAAGTAGCATTATTAAAGATGAGCTACAGCCTCGTTCACACTCCCGCTGGAGTCTCCTTTAGGAAAAGGTTGGTATTTTGGAGTTGGTACAGCAACTGTCCTATTATTTTGAGTTGGAGAAAGCTGTAAGGTGTGATGCTGGCCTTTGAATGTCTTGGATCTCACCCCTCCAAAGGAGAGTCACCCCAATGCCCCAGCAGAGTCACAGCTTGGGAAAAAAATTCCTATTTAAAGTACTTTCAAGTACAGACAGGACAGAGCTAACACCTCAGCAAGAAGAGAAGCTGATGTTGAAAAGCAGGTTACACGCAGACCTTAGCAACATCACAATGGTAACAAATGGCAGTGTCCCACCCCATGTGCCTGGATATGTCTTTATGAACAGGTGAGCCCTTCAAATACCAGCCCATAATGTACATCTAGCATATTAACTTATTTTCTGTGCTCTGCAAAGTGCTCCTGTTGGATCAACAGCATGATTGATCCACACAAATGAATTCGTAAAAGCCTGCCTGCACTCAAATTTATATGAGTTTAACTACAGTGACTTCAGCAATTACTTTAGCTCTGGTCCAATCCACACACAGGAACTACACCAGTTTAATAGAATCATTTTCCAAATCAGTCTGCTAAATTTGATTTGAGTCCTTGCGCATCTGCTTGCACTTAGGATTAAAGAGGTTCTGGTGCCAGTCGAGCATGCGTGGGTGATGTCTGGGTGGGCTCCTCCAGCCCAAACCAGGAGACTGCACCAACCCGTTCCAGCAGTTCCATTAGCTCTGTTCCTAAGTGAACCCAGTTAAAACTAGTGTAAGTCCTATGTGTGGGGCTAGCCCAAGAGATTTGGCAGACAGAGTGGGGGAGAGGAAAGCCTTGCCAACATTCATTCCATTGGCAAAGGAAGACTTGCTCCTTTATTACCTGCAACAGCCATCAGCAACAATCATGGTCTCCTCTCACTGGAACCACTGGGTCATCCTGGGTCCCCATGTGGCTGCAGGAATTGTACTGGTACCAGCATCATTGCCACACCGCCTGATCCCACTGGGTTAGCTGCCATTGAGAAAGAAGGGACAAGAGCAGTCCTACTCCTTTCTGGTGACAACCACCTGAATTCTTATGCTTCACAGGCACTGTCCTCTTGCTCTTGCAACCACAAGGGGTGGACACTGAATCATCTGACAGCTTGACTGCTCCCAAACTAGTGTCTCTTCTTCTTGGCCTGCCTTTCCAGCCACACTATCACCTTAGGCAGGGCTGTGCAGTGAAGTTCATACAGATGAGCATGGGGCCTCTTACTCATACGCAGAGAGAGACACAATGCTGCGATCAGTCATGTTGACAAGCCTTGGGATCCCAGCTGACAGCAGTGAGGGGACTCAGCAGACCAGGATATTTATCAAAATGCTTACATATGAAACTAGCTGGCTATTCAGTGTATCTCAAAGAAGCCAAAGTTTGGCCTACCAGCCTATAGTCAGTAGAGAAACAACCTGTTATGACCAAGCTGCTCTTTCAACCTATACCCTTTGGGTCAGGCTTTTGATAAATGTGGTCTCACACACAGCTCTTTCCCATTGCCTGCCTGTGAATTCCCCAAGTCTGGATACTTTGAGTTCCCACATCACATATCAGAACGGACCTTCTGAAACCCAAGAACCAGAGATGAGCAGTTTTCATGCAATCCTACTGCAGAGGGCTCCTGAAGCCACACGTGGTGATGGCAGGGCCAGGAGAAGCAGAGGGGAAAGGCTCGCAGAGCATCCTAAATGATAAGGTTAAGTTGCAGTTGCCTGTTACCTGTACCCATGTAATGAATCAACACGCTGCAGATAACAAACACAATTACCACACAATTTACTGTCACATTCCTTTGGGAGTCAGGACCATAATGTCGTTCTTCCACCTCAGAGCTTCTGAAGCTGAGCTCACCTTGGAGGGCTTACTCTGACTGACGCAGCTGTGCTTTTCTGCAATGTCTTTACAAGGTTCAAATCAGGGGAATGAGGGCATTAAATTTAAACGGATATTGGAGGCTTTTTGGGTTTTGTGTGTTTTTTTTTTTTTTTTTTTTTGTTCACTATCTTTTTTGATCCAAAGCAAAGGATGAAGAACACGGGAAAAAGTCTGCAAAGACACTATGTCCAACCCTCCGAAACTCTGCTTTTCCTTCTAGTGGGAGTAGGCTTGAATGTCCATCCCAGAGAGGCTGGCTCTGGCTTAGTAAGATAAATAGAAGCCATGAGCTCCAGAGCTGCTGATCAGGCAAAAAAAACCAGGACCAGCACCTTTCCTACTGGGTTTGTTCAGGCAGAGCTCAAGTGTGGCAAGCTCAGCTTTGCCAACAGAAAACACCAAATGAAATCACCATTTACCTACCCTTCCACATGTTCATGACACTGATGCCCTCGATGAAGAAAGCTGCACAGGGAGCTTACCCAAAAAGAATGCACTCTTTCTGCCACCCACTACTGCACATCTCTTTCCCATTCAAATCCCTTGTGAACCATGCTATTTAAATCCCTATTTTACTGTAGTTGGCTCATCATGTTCCTCTGCTCATTAGGCTGGCAGCACAAGCTCAGCAGCATTTGCACTTCAGCATCAGAATTTTTGCTGTGAAGTACGACTGTCATCCACTTGCTTGGACATGATGTTCCTAAAAATAGCCTCATCCTTGTTTTCTAGCTCTCAAAAAAACTAGGCAGCTTCTCTTCCTGAATGCCTGATCACCAAATTCCCTTCTCAGATCCTCACAACTGTTCCCTCAGTCTTCTCTTCCCTACATAAATTATTACTGCTAAAACTCTTCCTTGCCATGCCACCAGCCCACCTCAAACCCTTCAGTGAGTTCCTTCTTCTTCAGGTCCCTAAAGATCATAGGATGGGCATCCACGTACCCCAAAGGCATACTGTGTCTCCTGTGATGAACAGCTCAGCCACAGCCTGCCCCTGACAGTGAATGGTCACAGCTGGCTGGGGAACCAGATGAGGACATGCATGGTGGGTGCAATGAACCCCCAGCAGTATTCCCTTAGGCATGACAAGAGGAAAATCCCACTTCTGATGGAGCCAAACATTTTATCCTGTCTGAAGCAAACTCACCCTGCAGTTCGGACTGAGAGGAAGCAATTTCCAGCTCTTCATATTCAGGGATCTCAGTATAAGATATAGGAAACCTGGGGCTGATTGTGCACCTATACCAATGTACAGAGGAGCCATGCCAAGCAAGGCAGAACTGCAGCAGCATGTGTGTCATATTCCTGCCCTCCTTAGGCTTCCTTGTAGGCTCCACCATGTCACACACCCACAATGTCTCAAACACCTCTACCATACAGAAAAAAGGCAGAGTTGGATGAGTGGCAGTGCTCCACTCAGCATGGGGGAGAGGCTTTTTGGGCTGGGGATACCTTTGGCAGTTTTGCCCTACTGCCAGCACCTGACATCTCTTGGACTCTCCAAGCAAACCAGACAGATTGCATATCCTCAGACTGCTATAAGGGGGAATTGGGACTTCATTATCTTGTGGAATTGGTGATGAAAAGCGGTATCACTGAATATCCCAGGGCTCCAGAGCACAGTACATACCAAAGCCTTGCTAACTGTTTATTATTAAGATCTAAAAGTCAGTTGTGTGTCTTTGTAATTCCTGTTTTCGATTGATGAGAAGACGGCCCCGAGGGAAGGGAAAACGTTTTCCAGGGAAGAAGCTTTTAACATCAGAAGGCAGAAAACCAAACATCCCTTCTCGTGCCTCTACCTTACATGCTGGGCTGCTTTACATGCTGGGTGCAGTGTTTGCCCTCTGCAAGCACGGTGGAAGGAGCAAGCTGCTGAGCTGTCCCCAGGTGGGGTAGGG
The DNA here is from genome assembly GCA_013398155.1 of Pedionomus torquatus. NCBI lineage: Eukaryota > Metazoa > Chordata > Aves > Charadriiformes > Pedionomidae > Pedionomus > Pedionomus torquatus. The sequence goes on along the minus strand of VZRU01020009.1, from coordinate 862,888 downwards.
AGCGCTGGGAAGCCATTCACCCACCCCAGAGCATGCCGTAGCAAGAAAGAGTGGAGACAAGGAGCTCTTGCAATCATCCTAGCCTGCTGCAGAAAGCCCAGATCTCACCCTATTCAAACCACAGGGGAAAGAATCATGGAAACAAGCTCCATAACAGATTTTGCACAACTCAGTTATAGTTTAATCTGCCTTGGGAGTGAGGAGAGGTTTCTTGAAGTTCTCGGTAGCACCTGGTCACGTGGTCTAGGCCAGCAGGTGAGAACATTCATCTCTCAAGTATTTGCTTTTTTTATGCTCCGTGTCCTGCCAGGGGAAAGGATGTTACTGTCACTCCAGATACACAACCCGTAAGATGAGAGCAGACAGGCTCTTTCCTGATTGCATTGGACAATGTTTTTTATCACGTGGCATCCTGAACTATAAGTTCTAATTCTGGCCAAAGCAGCAACCAAACAATCTCCTTCTGAGTTGGTAATAACTTAAATACATAATACAAGCATGAATGGCTACAGCTAGCATAAGTGAACTGAAAATCTGATTTGCGTGAACGCATCAAGAATAACCCCCAACTTCTAGTGGCTCCAAACCCAGTTTTCTTTTACATATGCCCTTCTTTCTTTTTTCCCACTAATGACATTTACCTTTTCTCAAAATCAAAAAGGTCAGATCAGGAGTGTCAGCGCTGTACCCAGAAGGTACAGTCACTGGACAAGCTGGAATATTTGACCATGTCACCATGCTTAATCAGTCTCCTGCTGGCATCCACTGTGGATCCAACTCTTTCTCAGCTCCATCACAGAACATCTGCACCTCTTGCAGAGTAGGCACGGAGCAATGCAGAAGTGCCAGCCAGCAAAGTGCTGCAATAGGTGAAGGGATCTGGGTGTATAATATACTGCACTGTGTTTTGATGGATTCTCTTGCTCAAATGGATGTATTAAGCTCCCTAGCTCAGCTCCAGAACCTGGATTCACAGAGTCTAGCACTGTATGTGTTGTCCAGTGTCACCACACAGGGTGCCTTCAAGTTGTAATTAAAATTTCACCGCAATGAAGTGCACTGCTGTGCTGAAAAACCCTTCCCTATCTGGGTGAAAATATTCTTCTGGTTTATGACAGTATCAAATCAGGGTCGCTTTGAAATATCAGGCTGAACAATAGCAAACGTGTATATTTGCAATTGCTTCCTTGCTGAGAGACAAACCAGGAAAACACGGCTGCAACAAATCCAGCAGAAGGACCAGGTCAGAGGGCCCACAAGAGCTGGAAGGATTCTTTCACAAACCTCACCTCAGTTCACAAGGGAAAGTAGTCAAATCTCTTCTCTGAATATTTTCGTTTGGTTCCTGGTTGCATCTCTTTCGAATGCACATCTAATGAAAACACAGGAGAGTATGTTCTTTGTGGCCATGAGGTTAATAAGAGTGGAACACAGGAGCAGCAGGAGCTTCAGGAAGAATAATTCCTTTTAAAGCTGGAGATGGGAAGCCTATAGGTGGTAAGTGTGACATTTCCGCACGGAGGAGTCCAGCTTAATTACCTACAATTCAAAGGTAGGAAGTTATACATTAAGGCAGGCAAAAAAGAAAGTGGTAGGGGAGGTCAGACTTTGGCCGCTCATGAAGATTTAACATCATTAACTCTCCGGCTTCCAAGAGAACATTACTGTATTTTCGCTGGCCAAATACCAATACGGCTAATTGCATTTGTGTTACCTGCAGTTCAATGAGAAATTGTCTCTTTCTCATTGCCTGGGCTGTCGTATAGCATAGGAACACACAGCAATACCAAGCAGAGTGGCTCTACTTCATTTGTAGGTAAAACAATTCCTGTGTGAATTAAACTTGGCTCAGCAAGATATGCAGACAACACCAAGGGGCTGGAGCTGCTGTTATTCAGATGGCAGTCAGTTCTGGCATGCTGACAGGAACAGCATCCACAGGTGCTAAGTGCCTGAAAGTTATTTGGCAGAGCCTGCATGACTGGGTAGTGCTGGTAATCATAATATCTAGCCAACTGAATATCTGAGTCACCTATTCACCTACTCAGTATTTGTGTATGCTACAGACAGACATATGGTTTACAGTAAACTAGGGAACAGACACTGCCGCACAGTCATTTCTTCAGCTTTCCCAGGATTTGCTCATACATTCTCAGTTGAAATGGACACAGGCTAAACTTCCTTTCCAACGTACCACTAAAAGGGTTATATTCCAACAGCTGTTGTTACTGCTTTAATCTCTTCCCTGTTGCTCATGCCTGGTAAAATGAGGAACCAGTGGCCACCTCTGAGTTACCAAACTCCCAAAGTCAGACATATTGAAAGGACCAAGATGTTGTTTCCCAGGTATGTTTTCTTAGGCTGTGAAGTCAGTGTGAGAGCCTCCCATCACCTCTGTCCTCTTGTCTGAACACTATTCGCACCTCTTCAGTTGCACCAATACAAGTGACTGTGAGGCCATACAAAATAAATCAGCCAGAGCTTTTTAAAAAAAAATAATCCACAAACAAGCCTAAAACTGTGTAACAAAATAGTATCACTTCCCCAAGTTGGCCGATAGGAAGCCCCCTCCAGCACTGCAGCTCACACAGCAGACTCTTTCTGCTGTGAAAGTATTGAGAGATCCTTCCCTTGGGCTCGCTGACAAGAGTGGGGAACCGTTGCCCAACCTGGGCTTAGTCCATTACAATAGCAAGAAAGAAGGCAAAGGGAGGGAATCAACATCTACAGGTGGATGTCAGAGAAAGCAAAACATTACATGGAGTCATCTAATACTTTCTTTGCAGACACCGCTTGGCTGAATTCCCTCTGAGCTGGGTCTCCTGATGAGCAGAGGACGGCCAACAGGCACACTCCTCCTGCTTCTGGACACTGTATACCCACTATGTTCACCACACGAAGGTCCTCAGCTGCATCAGGTAAACAGTCATCACCTGCAAGCTGCCAAGAGTCATATCTGATCTAGTCTGTTTCCTTTGCCCTGCAATGCTGCAGTAAGGGCTGCCTTTGCTTGCATTTGCTCTGAGCAGCTCCCACCAACACAACCTCCTAGCTGCAGGGCTGGGGGATCATATGGACAGAGCAGCACCAATGCTGAAACACCAGCCCAAGATGTTTTGGACTGTAGTCCTAGTGTAGAGACAACTCACATGGGTTTGGAAACACTCAGGAAAGACCCTTCCCCGTAGAGACGAAGCAAGAAGCCACAACCACAGGATTAACAGGTGGAAGGTCCAGAAGAGACGCAGCTTTTTTCGCCTTTAAACACTCCTCACTGACTTCTGCCAAGAAAGCTCTTTTCTCCCTTTCTCTTTGCACCCAGCAAGAGGACTTAGGAAAAATTCAGAGGCAAAATTTTTAGAAGCTGGCATCTCCGTGGTAAGTGAGGAGAGAGACCTCTGATTTCTGAAGACCCTTCCTCTACCTCATTCTGCATGCATTGGCCACAGGTGATTAAAGTGGCAGGTAGCGGATCTGGAAGGACAAAAAACTCAAAGAGGGTTTCTGTTGCAGTTTCATTACAGAGAGGCTGGAGTCTCTTCATAGCTGAAGTTGTCATCAGTTTCCACTCAGCTCTGACTTAAATAACTCTTCATATGTATTCCTCTAACTTCAGCTCATAATTGCAGGGTTTGGTATTGAAGCTGAAAAGATTGTTTTTTCCCCTTCCCTCCTCCTCACTGCAATTTGAAGAATTTGGACCTGTAATTCAAAGAGTTAGGCAATGCCAGACTGAACCCTTGCCAAACTAAATGTTTCCTTAGCTTCTTTCACTTGAGAAAACAAAGCAAAACAACCCCCCACCAAAAATGAGGGGGTTTTAATCTCCCTAAATGGCTCAAAATTCAAATCTCTTTGAAAACATATGCATAGGCAGCAGTTGCAGAAAATAAGGTGCAAGTCAGAATGTCATAAACAACCAATGCATTAAGCTGTAATAAACTAAACATGTAGTAGTTGGTATTCTGGTAGCCAATGCTAGCTGGAAAACCTTCCAAAAGCTGAAATCACACGATTGAGGAGTTTTTCTGGTTTTAGACAAAACAAAAATCTCCTAAAACCCAGACTCTTTTCCACTGAAGACATGGACAATTATCAAAACACTTTCCACTTGCTCTGGAAGTAGCAAATTGCTGCATACAGAAAACACAAAATTCTTCCTGTGCTGCACTAAAGCAGATTAGACTTTCCATTACTTCGGCTCTTTTTTTTTTTTTTATTTCTAGAGGTTAAAGTTTTGGCCCCAATTATATGTGGAACCTAGTATTTTTGCTATTTGCATAAACCTCATGTTTGCACTGGATTCAATATAAAGTACCGTACAGACAGTTTGTTCCTACAAAAGCACCTCCCCCCAAAGAAAAAAAATAAAATCCATCTCTGCAAGTCATAAATATTCCATTTTTTCACATTGATTGCTGTTTTCAAATTTCTGCATGCGGCCAATTAACAAATCTTTTTTAAAAAACATTAGAAAGACAGAAATCAAGTGCCTTTGCTGTAGCGGAGAACATCATGTGGCAAAGAGCTGTGCTATCTCCAGTCTGTCCTTGCAGACACTGATTTTTGGCAATTTGTTCCCATACACAGGGAAGATTCCTATTAGAAGCAGGGATCCACTTGGGCTGCCCAGGCTGCAAGTCTGCAGGGCAAGGGAACAGTGCAGTCAATGGGCAGAAATCCAAAGCTACCCAGAGTGGAAAGATGATGGGGGCAACCAGGGTCCTTAAGCTGCTCATGAATTAGCTTGTGCAGAGTACCAGGAGAAATATGGGCCCCACATAAAGAAATTAAACCTTGCACAGGCTTCATTAATTTGAATTTAATGATCACTGTGACTTGCATCTGTAAATAGTTAAGCACATGTGTAGCTTGAGTCACACGCAGTTCTGATGCCAGTAAGAATTCACACACTTTATACAACTTGTGTATGGGTACAGAAACCTCTGGCTGCTGCACTTAAACCTCTCTTCTAGGCATCTAACAGCCAATACATAAATAAGGGAAAAGGAAAGCAAATATAATGTTGTATGAGATCTGGGAAAGTAAGTGCTGACTTACTAAACACCCTGCTGCATGTTCCAAAGGATACCCTTAATTCTGCTGCCAGGTGGGCAACGACTATTCATTTCTGAAAGACGCACTTCTAACAACCACAACCAGACCTTCAAAAAATCATTGTCTACGGGAAAACAAATCCATGGAAGGCATGAGGTTTTGACATCCTTCCCTCCTCTGGAGAATTTAACCTGGCATGTAAGTAATGTACTGGTCTGGTTTGATGAAATGGATACTCTGACCCTTTCTTTACACTTGAAGATTGATTGATTGTTTGTACCCAAACAATTATGCTTTCGTAAACAGTCAAGAAGAGAAACAAACCCTTCACAGCTGTTACTTCCCTGTTTACTCAAAGTAACTTACATCTTGCTTTGTAAAATGCTTTATGTTCCCACCTTCATTTCCATACTCTGCTGTAGGTAAAAACCTAATTCCTTTGAGTTCCTTAATTGAAATACATTTAATTCCACAGGCGCTTTCCAATATTTGTTTACAGCAGGAACAGCCACTTAAAAAGCAACAATGTTTTTTTTAAAGGAACAGACCCCTTGATTCATATTACAAACAACTCCTCAGATTATTGTCAGGAGTATTCTCAAATATGTCTCCTCTTTTACCCTCTCCCTGATAGCTTTTTGCGCTCCTCTCAGCTTGAACAATGAAAATCAATGCAGCCGCTTCCCTCTTTCTCTCCAGTGAATTTGAGTATCAGCTGACAGGGGAGCAGTTTTTGGTTTAAGACAAACCTTTGCACTGGAACTTTTAGACAAATGAACTACTTAATGGGAATTATTTGGTCTTGGATTGCATGGGGGAAAAGACCCACCCAACCACCATCCCTTCTTCCCTTTTTTTTTAGTGTTCCTTTTTTAAACAAAGCAAAAATTTGTCAGCCAAATAGGAATTGACAGCATTCCTTTAAAAAGCAAAATAAAGCTTGCCCCAGCTGGGCACTCACCAAGCTGCTATATTTGTGCCTCACGTGCTGGGCCCATGTGCGGTTCAGCCTCTCTTGATCTCAACAGGCTTGTTGTATTGTGGCTTCCCTAGTCCCCCCGGCACACTTAAGCTTTTTCTCTGCCTCCCGTTCTGTGTCACCTCTGCGTCCCAGAGTTCAGCTGATCCAAGCCCCCAGGAGCAGCTCATATTCCAGTGCTGGCTCCATCCCCAAACGGACAAAGCTTGAGCCCATCATTCCCCTAGACCTCCAGAACTGCAAGCGAAGGCTGGAAAATTCCACTTATCCTCCCAGAAACACATCCTAGAGAAAACCTACTGGTTCTGCGGAGGTTTCCCCATTCAATCACTCCTTACTTTGGCTGGCATAACAAACCAAAAAATCTATAAGAATATTAAAATGCATTTTCAGTTGTATCCTGACTCAGTTTGCTCATCACTTGGAGACATTTTTGGGATGAGCCTGATAGGTAGGCAAGAGTCCCAGCTCATAAACAGGAAACACAACTGCTTTTTTCTTTTGTGCAACTAAATTTTCTTCCCCTACCTGGTTTCATAATTGAAATAGAGCCTTGCACTATTAGAAAACGCATTTTTGCTCTTCCCTGTGACCAGGCTTCTTCTGATTCTTAATTCTTCATGAAGGCTCTGGCTCGGGAGTAAGGATGACAGCCATTGTGTAGACTTAGTGTCCTGCCTCTGTCCAAATGCAGAGAGACTTGAGATGCTCCTAAGAAGCTCCTACAGCTCTGCACTTTGAAGTCTGGAATTTTACGATGAATAGTCACGAACTTCAATACACTTTAATGCACCTGGCCACAAACAGCAAATGTTCAGGATCTGCTTTTTGAGAAGCCCAACTGTCCAAGGGATGGAACGGGCATGATCTGCAATCTGAACCTTTTAGGATGTGCAGCATGACTTGGTATTAATTCCTGACATGTTTGTTCTTCTGTTAGAAGATATTTCTCTTTCCGTTTTCCTTCTCTGAAGAAAATATTCATCAGCTGTGTGCGAGGCTGTCCATCTGCCCTCCTCTTGCTCCCGATCCTAGCTTGTTCCCATTTGAAGGAAACACACCAAGACCTAATGAGCTCTCCTTACTACACCAATGCATTCATAACAGCTTCTGAACACTGGCCAGAATTCATGACTTGTTCTCCACAATATCAGAGGGCATTTCCATTTGCTTTTTTTTACCACAGAAAACTTGTTTTAACGAAATCCAAAATAAGCAATCACCTACAAACTATGGGCATGTTTCTGAAATAGAAAATGAAACAATCAGTCTCCTTGGTTTGTCTATATCAACATAGAGCTTTTCTGACAGACTTATTTCTTATCAGCATCAGACAAGAAAGTCATCACCATTAAATTGTTTCTACTAAAAGCACTGTCCAGAACAAAGGATGATGTAATTCAAAGGGAAGACAGAACTGGTGGTAGAGTTCCTTTTCTCTCTTGCTCTTGGGGACTCAGTTCAGCTCCTCTTGAAGAGGGTTTTTGTTTCCTCGTTGTATTACCATTTATATGCAGGTCATCTGAGGGGGAGGCAGAAATTTCTGCTCATAAATCCTCTTTGACAATTGCATTGTAGTTTCAGTATTTGCAAACTGCTAAACAAATTAAGAATAGAAACAGAAAAAAGAATTAGGTCTTCAGCAGTCATCTGACATCCTATTTTAAGCCTGTTTCTGATGACATGCCCTCTGACATTTTTTTATAATGTCAGTGACTTTTAAAATTAGAGTTCAATCAACTAATTTTCAGTGCTCTTGTGCATTAGATTTCAACAAGATGAGTCTAGTAAAGTAATTTTAATCCTTTGTTTTAGTTCTTTTTTTAGGTTTGGTTTTTTTTTTTTTTTTTTTTTTTTTTTTTTTTTTTTTGTGTGTGTGTGTTGTTCTTGTGCTGTAAAGTGGCAAAGTGAATGAAAGGACATTTTGTCACTTGAAAAATTCCACCTTTAGGTAGCTATAGCCAAGAATCTAATGCACCCTGCCCATCTCACACTAGGTAAAATCCTCTTAGTCAAGGCTTCACATGGTTTGTCGTTTGGGTAGGGTTTTATTCCTTTGTTTATCTATCTCGTAAGGCAAACATCTGTTCAAAATCAGGTAAACTCAAGTTGAAACTTTAACTACAGAATAGCTACAGTCAATTCAGAATAACTTCAGTTAGAAGAATTCATTCACCAGAGCCCTTGCACAAAGTATTTGCCATATGCAGAAAACCACAAACAAGAAATTATTTTACAGAAGTAAACACACATTAAAAATTGTAACACAACTAACTTTAAAATCGGAATATAGGAGGAGTTTTCATATAAAACAGCATGGAAACAAAACCAGGTACTACTGGTTATATTTTGTGCATTTGCAATTTACTCCTTTTGCACAGTTGTGGCAAGAAAAGTGGATATTCAAAAATAAATCAAAAGAAAAATGTAAAAGTGAAGACACTTGAGAAGCCACTTCTGTAAGAGAAGAGATCTTAATGTGGACTTGCATCAACTGCAGGAGTGACCGGATTTGACACGAAAAGATAGCACAATCAGGTTGTTACTGGTACTGATACGTAAATCAAAGCAGAGCTGCAAGAAGTGGGCTGTTCAACTTCAATGAGCATTAAATGAGAAAAAGCAAACGCAAAGCATCCATGAAGTTCATGCAATGTGAGGCAAGCCCAAAGGAATTCAAAAGCCCAAGTAAACAAAACTGCTAACCAGTGACCCAGTGGGAGAAGGGCAGTTACGCAGCAGCTCAGATCCTCTGCCTGTGCGGCTCAGCCAGTGCTTACAAGTGTTGCTGTTGTACATACATTCACTGGGTGAGAGACAAGGGGGAAAAGTGAAGAAGTGAAAGGGAAACACAACTATGGAAGCAAAAGAAGCAGTGGGGGAAGAAGAGCTGCAGTCCCGAAGATACCAAGATCTTTGGTGACACAAGTTTTTTTTAACAACTGCAATCAAGGTAAACTGGGATTATGAAAGCAGAAGGCAACTTCTGTGAAAGTCAACAAGGGATGACAAAGTTCAAAATCCATGCAGAGTAAGAAGTGGAACAGCAACGTAAAAACAAGGAGCTTCAGTGAGGCAGACTGCAATGCACGCAGAAAACAGGCAGACAGGCTCTCATGGCAGGTGAGTCTAAAGGAGAAAGAAGAAAGGTGATTCCTCAGAGAAACAACCCCGAGAGGCCCAGCACAAAGTGTCATATTGTGGCAGGTGGGAAGGCAGGACAGAAGGAAGCAGGAAACCAACCCAACTAATCACGAGCACTTTCTCGAGCTCGACTAGGATGTTATGACAGGAGTACACAGACTGTAGGTCAGGCTACTAAGGGGAGGTAAAAGAAGGCAGGGGGGCAATCGAAATATAAGAAGACAGCATCCCTTTTGTTCACTAGCAGTGAGAAGGAGAGAGAGAAAAGTGTTAATAGAAAAGGACAGATGACAGTCTAAAGGCTGAATAATTTTTGGAGGGCAGTTCATTAAGAAGGTCATGTACAAGTGTCTAACACTATGCTATTAATGTCAATGGCATGAAAACTCAGGCTATGAAAGCCTAGAAAAAACCCAGAGGAATAGGTGTTCAAGCTGACTGGTTCTGATGAACTTCTTCCTTTGAATACTTAGAGGAACTGGCTGAAGCAATTTCAGTTCATGGAGAACATGAATCATAGAGAACAGAAAAGATTTTAGAAGTCTAGAAAGGGGAAACATGGTGTCTAGCTCTAAAAAATTATGCTAGAGAATTACAGACCACTCAGTTTAACTTCCATCCCAAGAAAAAATATTGAAACAAATAATCGAACCATATGTAAGAAGCTAAAAGGATAAGTACAAAGAGATGAGTAACAGACCCTGTTGAATTGTCAGAAAGAAATTGTGTCAAGCCAATTTAATTTCTTTGTGTGACAGTAATGGGCCTTGGGCAAAGGTGACAAGCAATAGATGCCATATATCTTGACTCTTAGTAGGATTTGTGACACCGGTGCCTGTGATATTCTCTTCAGCAGACTCAGAAAACAGGGACTAGTAACTACTCAAGGGTAGGTGTAAAACCAGTGGCACAGCCTTGCTCAGAGGGCAGCTCTCAGTGGTTTCTGTCAAAAAGGGAAGCTGCACTGAGTGAGATTCCCAAGGGGTCTCTCCCCGGACAAATATGCTGAAGATTTTCCTCAACCTGAACAATGATGTGGAGTGGAGATCTGGCTTATGAATCATGCAGATGATACCTTACTAGGAAGACCGCAAGAATGCTGAAAGCTAACATTAGAATTTAAAAGGATCTTTACAAAGTGGAGAAGCACTCTTAAAAATTGAATTAATTAAACTAAGATCAATTAAGGACTTTTACATGAACAAATAACTGCATGGACACAAAATAAGGGAACAACTGATTACTCAGAAGTTCTTCAGAAAGAAAATCATCTGAGGTGGGCAAAACACAGTGTTTTGCCAGCTGGACTTATTCAGCAACATTATAATATTGTGAAAAAAAAAGCATATATTGTGTAGAAGTAGGAATCTGGACTCATGCAATTATCTTTCCACTCTACCAAGCATTAGATGGCTGCAGCTGGGTTACTGTATCCTGCTTTCAGCATGACCCTTTGAGAAAGATGTAGAACCAAGAAAAGAAACCCTAGAGGATGGCAAACAAGAACAATTACAACTCTAGAAAAATCCTTTTTCAGGGGTAAACTGAAAGAAGTTGGTCTAATCAGCCAGCAGAAGGGAAGACTGGAAGACATGATAAGAATCTTCATGTATATAAAAACTTGTTTACAAAATGGAAAGGAATAATTTATTGTTGATGTCCAATGCAGACAGAGCAAGGAGTAACTGCCTTAAATTTCAGAAAGATGCACATTAGCTAGTAAGCAGAATAAAAGCTCTACTGGTAAAGCACAGCAAAGTACTAGAAAGACAGCTTTAGGAGGGCATAGAGTTTGCATTACTGGACACCTCTCAAAACAAATTGTATGGCAGGCATGACAGATGAACAGGGGATTCTCTTACAGAGAAGGGCTTGTGATGTTTTTAGGACCCTTTCAGTTCTATTTTTAAGACTCTGAAAACGTTCAGGTAAAAGCACTTTGAATTCCAGCATCTACCTTGCTTGCCACTGAAAATTATGTTTGAGAGATACAATCAAAGAAGGAAGAAATGCTTTAGGTGTATTTCCTGAAATGTGTGTTTGCTGGAACTGCTTTGCAGGATGAAATCACCAGAACTTTGCATTCATAGCTTTGGTGACAGACTTTGTCATAGCAAGAATTATATTGGCATCAATTCAAAGATATTATTTATCAGAGAAAATTAAAATTGTTATTCTGACTTAAAGCCATTAACACTTGCTCTTATAAAGCCCCAAGCATCTGGGCAACATTTTCCTACAGAGAAGACATAAGCTTATTTAAGCAAAATAAGAGAATGTGTGGGATTTAACTTAAATGTGAGATCTTAGATTTCCATTGTACAAACTGTTTTCAAGTATATTGGTGGGTTAAGAGATGTGCTGAGATCTTAAAGGAACGCTTTTAAGTACAATCTTGAAATAATTGAATTAAATCACTCCTCCACACACCACGTTTTCACAGGGAGATCTAACAAATACACAAATATCTATGTAAGGGCTTCATTAAGATCACTTATACTTGGAGTTAGGTTTTAGGGGTGTTCTTCAGTCATCTCCAAATGTCATTGATTTTCTATAGCAAGCTGTCCCACCTTCTTGACATCAAGGACAGCAAATTCTGCTAAGGCAATTTACTTGGGAGGCTGAATGGGGTAAATACACCTTTACAATACTACAATCTGCTAGAAAAACTACTTCAGTGGTCACAGGGATTGCCCCTGGGACCACAGCTGAGCCTGGAAGCTACCAGAACAGCCCTGAGTCGTAAGTCACAGCCATGGACTGCATTTTTAGTGATGGGGAACTGAAAAAGAGACAAAGACTCAGACACCCAAAGTGTTCATGGACCCTTCAGGGCACAACAGCCTTTATGCATCTGGCTCTATATGACTTTATTGCAGTTAGACAAGAAGGCAGAGCATAGCTGGACCCACTGTCACCTAAAATACCAAACAGGAGACAACTTCAATTAGTTCTGACATAGAATCCATGGTCTCTCAGCTACTACATCCCTGCGTACTTCAGAAATATAGTGAAAAGGACAGAGGCCCAGCCATTGCCTCCCCTTCCCGAAAAGTAAAGACTATGACTTAACAGACATCAGAGAAGCCCCAAGGGTCAGTGCTGTTATGACTGTCCTAGCCAAATGAGAATCATCTCTGGAGCTTTTCCTGACACAGGGGATTTCAACCACAGAACAAACAGGCAGGCATCACATCCACTGCTTAGGAAACTGTATGTGGTTTTAGTCCAGTTAAAAGCAATTTTAGGCAAATATTACTGCCAAATTTGAGGAGAATTTGGTTTCCAAAGGAAACCCAACCACTGCCAAGTGGTCTAAAAATGCGATGAGAGCCATGGGTGAGATCCAGCGTGGATGTGAGGTAGTTCCCTATTCCTCCCGTCAGCCCACCCTGAAGGGCAAGGAAGGCAAGGCAGGAGGGAAAGGGCAACTCCCCGCCACGTCCTCCCCACAGCTCCCCGCATCATGAGCTGAGAGGCCCAGGGCTGAGCTTGCTGGCTTGCTGTCATGGCTGGCAGCTGAGGAGATGATTCAAAGGGAGGTGTTTGAAGCCTGTAGGAAGCAATGCCCTGGCCTGCCCTGTGTAAACCTTCTCTATTTTGAGATAGCACCTAGTAGAAAGGGGAGCTTCTGAGCTGCTATGCCCAGCCCCTTCTTAGCAGCAAGAGCAACTCTGAAGGCTCCTCGCATCTACTTGCAAGCCTCCCTGAATATCTGAAGTGCAACTGTTCCCTAACATTTCTCTTTGGTGCTCAAGTACATTTCCAATATGTTTAAATACCAGTTCATTAGGGGAAATTAATCAGGGTGGACATAGCTGGCTTTGAGGTTTCACAGCCACGAAGAACAGTCATCTTCAGTACCTGAACTATGTGTTTGCTCCACAGTGATACGAAATATCACCATATAGTTCATAGCAATCTTCAGTATCTGAACCATGTGGTTACTGGAAAAGAGCTACAGCACCTGGTCTGTGGAACAGCTAAACTTCAGAGACTGAAGAATCTGAGGCCAGACCAGAGAATAAACAGGGGGTCAGAGACTTAGAGAAACATGCAGGTAGGAAGGGACCTCCTGAGGTCTCCAGTCCAATTCTCTGTTAAAGGCATGGTCAGTAAGACCAGTATCATCCCAAACTTCCTTCAGAAAGTCATGATGCTTCTTGGCTTAAATCCTCTGTATCAGCGCATCTCTGCTGTTTTTTTTTTTTTTTTTTTTTTGCTTGCTTGCAATGTGAGCACTGGGTTGCTAGCTGGCTTGCATCAGCATGTATATATTTTGGAATATGTGACAGGGAAGGATGGCTAAAATGACACAGGAGGAAGAAGATCCTGTGATTTGCCTGAGATCCCTGAAGCAGTTTGATTTCTTTGCTCTGCCAGAAATTTCCTCTGTAGCCACAGACCCCTCACACAGACACCCACCACACAGAGTGGGATTCATCTCACCTAACATCTTGCATATGAGGCAAACTTCTACCATAAGCTCCCACTGTAACCTACAGAGAAAGGTCACAGGTCCAAACAACATCTCATCCCATCCTACACCAGGTATTTTATTTGGGTGGTTTGACCCCTGTGTTTAGCCCCTAAATTCTGAGCCTTCCACAAAAAAGGAGAAGACAACACTCCGTTATTTCACAGGGGTAGTATATGCATCAATACACTAAACATTTTCAGGCCTGCAAATACTAACCACAATCAAGGGCATGAAAGAACCAGAGACAGAAACAGACTGAGAATTTTTTTGCTCTTTCTTATTCATCCCAATTACCAGAGCTGAATAAATTCTTTGCAGCAAAAATTTGGCAACATTTCTTTGTGAAATTTTGGCACATAGACATTTTTGATTAATTTGTTCCTTATGCAAACATATTCAAAACAAAATTGATGAGAACGTATTTCAGCCTGCAGAGTAAACCTAAAACTTTTCCCCATGACTAAAGCAAATTAAAAATTTCCAATGTGAAGTGAAATGTATTTATTTTGGGCAAAGAAAGGGACAAAATGACAGCATCCTCACTTTTTTTTTTTTGAATAAGTTAAACCATAACGTCCAACCATAACTCTTTCAAGAATTCATACACTCTTCAAAAGCTGGCTAGCAAATCATTTGGCATGACAAAGCAAAGTCAAATAATACTGGTAATTCTCCCTGACTGGATGAGTTCAAGATGACAGGACTTTTATAAGCACATACATTTTTTCATTGCTTATTTCTGTGATTCCATAATCATAAAAAAAATTCACCGGAGAAATGTTTCTCAAAGAAAAGTTAACAAAGCACTGAAAATAAGCCTTGATGCTATGCAGGGAGAGGGAAGATCATGAGATCCCACACCAGAGTAAGAAGACCTTTAAAATCCTGCTAGTGCAGCTGAAGATACTCCATGGGGATGGGAGAGCCAGGGATAAGCAGCTAGGTAGCAACGGTGGCCTCTCAAGTTTGTGACTGAGATTAGAGGCAGCAGGATGAACCCTGTACAAAGAAACGCCTCCCTGCCTGCTGCAGCGAGAGTTACTCAGGCTACAGGTTTCATGCCAGGGCTTCTACAGAAGATGCTGAACTAAACCAGCTCTGAGCATCATCCTGCTGGGAAAGCTTGGTGTAGGAGCTCCAGCTGCCCTACTGCACTGCCATTGCAGGGGAAACAAACATTAGCAAATGCTTTTTTTACAGAATTCATTTACCATAGCTTTTTCTGATGACAGGCTGCTGGGGAGCAGAGTTATGACATCCAGAAACTGACAACAAGAGCAATAAAACCTGACATATATCATGAAAGCCAAGCTATGGTACTACGTGTAATTAACAGAGAGTGTAATTATTCACCTCAAGAAGGACTTTGATGGATGCCTCATAGTTAATTCTTCTTTCCCATGTTTCATCTTCTCTCTTTCACAGCAGCCAGTAAGGCCAGCTTGCAACTTTCAGCATTTTGCCCTGTTTCCCATCTGAAGATATTGTATCTGTATGGTCTATAGCTAGGCTTGGACCAATCCCAGGCTCGACACTTCATCTGATTCTAGAGGTATTTAGTTTCAGGCCTAGCTTTTGGAGCTGAGGGGACATAATACTAGCTCAGGACTGACAAGATCGGCATGTGTATTAGAACTCCAAGCCTGCCCAGTATCACTCAGATGTTTCCAGCAGCCTGAGTGTAATCAGGTGCCTAAGAGCAATCTTCCTTCCTGTAACAGCATCACATCTCTTTTCCGTAGTACCTACTAAACCCCAACACAATTTATAGCCAGAAGTGTTTATTGTCCCAAAAATTCTTTGAATTGTCAAGAAATCTGAACAGAAAAGAGAGCATCAGGAAGAGTTTGAACAGTTGCCCAGCCCCAATAAGCTGCAGAAGAGGCACTTAAAAAGCCGCAGTACCATAAACAGTGGACTTGGTGGTGTTTGTTGGCATGCACTGCTTTTGCATGGGAGGAGAAGCAACTGGGGAGGATTTGGCTCAAGCTCTAAATATGAGAGGGAGAAGCTGCTACTACACAAAATGTGATCATTTAAAAACATTGCAACCATGGGTAATGTGATCTAGCTGATGCACTGGGGACTGGATAGAAATTTAAGCTCAGTCACATGAATTTGAAGAGCTCCACAACCCTTAAATGAAAGAGAAATTCATAGCCTCCGGACAAAATGACCGAAGCCTTATCTAAAGCACATTGAAGGTGACGAGAATGATTCCACAGGCTTTTGGGGGCATTGGATCAGACCCCAGATGGATGCCAACCTCTGAAGAAGAGGCTATATAATCTTAACCCAGGAACAGAGGCATTTTAAAAGGCAGTGAAATGCACAGTTGGGCTCTGTATGACTCAGTGATGAACGAGTGTTCATGCATCATTTCAAAAAGAGAAAGCTGGAGTTGAAGAGAATCCAAAAGAGAATCCAGAAGAGAAATAAGAGTTTCTCTGATAATCACAAACCCTGTGGCCACACAAATTAATTGAGTACACAAGCCAAGACAGACCCTAGAATTTGGTCAAATACACTATAAATGCAAACAAAAAACCTAATTTTCAAAGCTGCCCAAGACATACATTAAAACCAAGAAAGTCTTCACATTTAGAGAACAGACAGGCAACAGCAAATATATTTTTGTAGGCTCAGAGAGTGCAAAATAAATGGCTCAGGCAACCACAGCTAAACGTTAATAGCATGGCTGTATTATTTTAAATTGGGTAACTACAACATGTTCTAGGGAAAATACTGGGACTTGAAAATTACACAGCCCAAGTTAGTAAAAAGTAATGTGTGTTGTAAGCACTACAGAATCCTAAACAGACTACAGAAAATCTCACCTTTCCAAATACTGCTTAGATAAACTAGGCATTCCCATGGGATGTCCACACATTAAAAAAGTACTGTTCTCCCTAATGAATAGGAAAACTGAATGTGGTCATAGGAAAAAAAAGCAAGCACATATTGGTACAGAAGAACAATTTAAAGTTTGAAAGAATTACAAGGTTGTAACTAAGAAGTCAAATATGCTATGGATGTGTATTGATTCACATAACTGTAATGAAGCCATAAAGTCTGTATAGCATCTGATCAAAATCACTGAAGAAAGGACAGCTAAGATTTTAGCAGAAAAACAAAAACAGTTTAAATGTTAGATGTAATATGTGCATTTTTGGAAGGGGAAAAAAAAAAAAGCTCAGGCTCTAAGCCAGTGATTTTTAGTGCATCATTTGGATATTGTACAGTGAATTTAAGTAAAGGCCATTTGGTACAAGTTCTGCTCCCAAGGTATTACAAAGAGTAATTGCACAGATCTTTGAGGGATTACAAGGCGTCAGACTTTTAATGGATGATGTTTTAATTTGGGTACAGGAAAGTTAAAACAAAGAAAGACTTTGGCAAATGTTGCAGGAAGAGATGCTGATCCAGTACATAAAATAACTGTGGTCTAAAACACCACATTGTGGCCAGAGGTTGGGCTAAGATGGCTTAAATGCATTCCAGATAAAATAAATGCAACAGCAGGAAGTCCACCTTACAGTGTAAATTAGATCTACAGAGATTTATGTAGATGATAAACTGTATTCCATTATTCATTGCAATTCTAATTAGGGTCAATATGTCCTTAAGGAATTACTGGAAAATTAAACTAGCTGGTATTGGGGAGATTAATATGGACAAGGAAATAAACAGTTAAAAACACTGCCACTAATCCACCAGCTTAAAAATATCATAATGTTTTCTGAAAACCCGTAACACATGCACATCTGACTTGTTTAGACTATGATTTCCAAGTAGAACAGACCAAAACTATTGCCAGGTTGAAAAGAAGTGCTAGTAATTTTATTTGCTCCTCTGAAGTTCCTTCAATCTAGATAAATATAAAAGATATTGAGAAAAGAGACTACAAGGCACTTCAAACTGGTTGTAAAAAATTTTTTGCCTAATTTTCACAGATACTAAGCATTAGCTTGAATGGGAAATGCAGATAGTAAGCACCTTGCAAAATCAGCCCATTTGTCTTTAGCATCATCTACAACTTCACAGATAAAGCTGATGTTCATTTACCAGTGGAGAAGATTTCAAAGACACAAATTGCTGTTTGATGCCCAGTGTCTATGTTCCTAGCGGAAAGCTGAAAATTTAAAATTTTCCCTTATTTTTATTTGGATTGTAATTGGATTAAAAATTGCATGCCAAACATTGCTATCACAGCAATAAGTGGACAGCATTTAGATTCACTGAACTGGGTTTTCTGATATATTCAAAACACATACAGTAAAGATCACAGCAAAATCCGAAACAGGGCTATCTGTGGCGTGGGATGAAGTGGTGTTGAAGCAGTTCAGAAAAAAACAGGGGGAAGAGGAATTCTGATTGCAAAGAGAAGGAATTCAGAAAGTAGCACGTAAGTACCTAAGTAATATTGTAATTTGGTGAAGACATTTATGCTAATATTCCTGCTTTTATGGGAAATACTGTACGATCTCTAATGGCAATAAAACATCGGCACCTCATTTTGATGTACTATCTGAAGGATTACTCCTCCATCAGCATGAGGAGTCACACACTGCAGCATAGCACCCGATCAGTCCTGGCTCACAGAACTTGCCTCCATGAAGTTCCCATCAGGAGGTTCTTGAGCTTTTCATTTTCAGGCAACTGACTCCACCTTATACTCTTTGGGTTGGAGAGATTTATCACGATCCCAATACTAGGTGACACGGCTTCAGGCCATAATGCATCATGCCTCTAGAGGCAGGTGAATGGAAGCAGCAACCAAGGTTTAAGGTTGGCAGCGTTCATAAGAAACATGAATCTCACAGCTTTCAACAAATTTCCATAACACAGAAGTCAGAAAATGTGGTATCTGTTTGTCAGACTCGCAGGACTGTGATAACAAGATGTGCAATAAGTCAAGACCGAGTGGATTAACTACTCTCTATGTGAAACCCAGCACTGGTATGTCAGTGGATTTAACAAGACGAGATAAAATTAGCAGACCTGTAGGAAACCTGTAAGGACATAAAGGGTAGCAATTGTTAGGACTGAAATACACTGGGAGAGCTGGTGTGGAGAGCACCTGGCTGGCAAAGCTGGGGGTGAGGGGCGCAGGGCAGAAGGGGGTCCTGGCAGGCATTTTCAGAGTGTGGTTATTTCTTGTCAGCTCTGTCAATCCTTCGGTTTTATATGCTCTGTAGTTTTGTGGCATCCAGGAGAAAAGCAGATATGAGCGCTACAGCACCAATTACTCTGCTTTGATATGTACAGGGTCTTTATGGAAGTCCCTTCCACAAATCATCCTATAGAACTGTAAGTCAGGAAGCACGCTTGGTGTGGCCGTGGGAGCAAGGTGGTGAGTTGCTGCTGGTGATAACAGTGGCAAGCCCTGTGCTGGGGACAGAGGTGTGGCAGGAGTCCACATCCTCCTGCCTTCTGGGCCACTGCTTTTTTAATATTTTGTCCATGAATTCCCAGCTACTGAGTCACAAGTTCCTAAGTTTTTTTCTTATCCAGGTTGGAATGGTATTGCAAGAGCACACAGGTTCAAACACTCTGCTTCATGGCCTCCTTCTTATGGCTTTGTTTCCCTATCTGCACCCCCCTTCCCATCCTTTTTCTCTCTCTCCCCTTCCTCATTATTGTGGCAAGGGAAGGAAAGGAAGCACTTCAGAAATGAAAGATTAGTTTGCTGTATCATAAAGATGAGCTTTGTAATCACTTTCCTTTAAGCAAAGAATTAAAAGATAATAAAAGCCCTAATTAAGGACCTCGTTAGCTTAACTAGATTTTCATATGCAAAGTGATGTTCACCACGTGCTGCTGCCGTCTGAAAATGCTGCCTGGCCCTACATGGAAAGCACCTGTGCCAACTCCCAACTGCATTCTTCCTTCTTCATTTCCCTTATCTTTTTTTCTTTTCCCCTGCTTTCCCCTCTGTGCCAGGTTCAGCAGGCTCAGGTTGATGCAATTGCACTGGGCACACGGGAGATCGACTTGGCACACCTTGGGAAGCACGTGGAAGAAATGTGCATGAGACAAAATGGCATGGAAGATGGAGGAGAGCAGAAAGAACTGGCAAGAGCTGAGAGCGTACAGGCTCAGCCCGAGAGGAAGGCAGAGGGAGCACACAGGAACTGTGCAGACCAAGCTGGTCCAATGGCAGGTGGAGACTAGCTAGGTGCAGGATACATCCGAGTCCTGCAGAGCACAAGGATGCTTTGGGTGCGTCTGGACTGTCAGAGGACAGAGTTGGAGAGGGGGACATGCTGGCTGGGTCTAGCTCACGTCATACCCCCATACAGAACCTAGATAAGATTTAGGCAAAGATTTGCATTAAGGGTTTGGCTTCATCCCTGACTGGAAACAAAAGCTGGGTCCTTGGAGACACTGTGAGAGGGGCTTTCCAGAGCTCTGTTCCTGGTCCCACAAGATGCTTGGTGAGGTCTAGCAGGTAGACAGGTAGCTTTTTTGTGGATGTGCTTAATAGAAGCAATTAGGAAATGATTACACCGCACTAATGTGAGCAGGTGAGTGAACAAAATGACTGTTTGCTGCTGAGTGAGAAAGCAGCTTGGCCTGGCTGGGCAAAGAGCACTGGGTTATCTGCAGCACAGCCAGCAGGCACTGCCCAGCAGAGGCCACGGCAGAGCCAGGAGCAGGCGTCCGCCCGGCTGTAACAATCTGATAAATTCCTACAGCTGGGAACTCAGCACGAGATGGGAATCGGGATTTTCATCCTCGTTAAAACTGTAATCGGAGCCTCATTCTACTTCGTTTAGACCCTGCTGTGAACGTGAACAAGCACGGCAGGGCGCTGAGCAGGGGGGGGCACCCTGGGGGGGTGGCAGTGAGTGGCACGCTGGCCAAGAGTAGTGGAAGGCTGGACGGAGGGCACCAAGGCAGAGCCTGGTGCAGCCTGAATGCATCTCTTGCAGATATGCATAGACCCCTCTTGTGAGGTTTCAACAGCTTTCAACTATTTTTTTTTTTCTAATTTATAGAATAAGAAAGAAAATGTTCCAGTGCTAAGGAGAGACAGTATTGAAAGAGAGCCTCAAGGCTCAACCTTCAGCCCTGAACTTCTCATCCCGAACTTGGTGGAGTTCAAACTTATAGATCCCTGACTGAACACCCAGTTTTATAGTCAGTAGCCCCTCTCTCCATTTTTAGCCCAGGGCAAGAGGCAAGGAGACCTGATATAGCATTACTAGATCGGAGACTGGCTCAGTCTGTTTATGAGCTGAGAAATTTTTTGGTTTACTATAATTGATTCTTGCCTTTCCTCTGTAAAACACAAGAGTGGCTTGATACAGTGGGGTTCATATGGTTTGGGAACAAAGATGAAGAACTGTAAATGAGATCCAGCCATTGCATCCAACACTCAGACATCAGACTCCTGGCTGGGCCCATCTCCAATCATTATATGTATTCGTGCAGAAGAGGAAACTGCCAATGTGCCTTAAATACAGTTTAAAAATAATCAGCAACAATCAAAGTACTTCTACTACATTATGGGTTGAGAGTAAAGCAATTTGTTAGTGAGGGTCAGGCAAACTACCTTAATTTGGCCCTCCACCACCTCCCACCTCGTGGACCAACAAGTGTATCATAACTATTAGAACAACTTCACCGAATGTTACAATTACTCATGTCAAATGAAAATGTAATGCAGTTAACGCACATGCTGGCTCCCCACTGCTAGTGCTGATGATTATTGCTATTAGAGCATGACCAAACAGTCATTCAAATATAAACAGCAGATTTGTTTTGATGGTGTTTGTGGCCCATTTTATTCACTTGCTGCGAACATTAACACAAATAGCTTTGGTTTGCAAGACTGTCCCTGGGGAGAGAGACAAAGTCAGGAGTACCGTTGTGCTGACTACGTACTACATAGCTAAACTATCTGCACGGGAACATTTTGCATGGTGCTCTGGTAAACTTGATGGCTTCCTCATCAGAGAAAAAAAGGAGAGCTGTGCAAGTCCTGAGTCACATAAGATGAGCCCTGAACAAAAAATCATGGCAATCCACTGATGGGCAACTCTCACTGAAGCACATTCCTGCCAGCCATTCAGTAAACTCTTAGGAGTGACAGCTATATCAAAATTCTTGTTTGCAAGAGTTTCTGATCCAAAGCCCACTAAAGGAAAAGGTGTCTTTCCATTGACTTAAATAGTTTGTGTGTTATAGAGTAACACATGGAGCTAAAGTCACTAACAGCTCTGTTTGCTGTGAAAAGATTACCTGATTAAAAGATTAATTATTATTATTGCTCTCACTTCTATGTTGCTTTTTAGCGGAATTCCGTATCTCTACATCAGTTTCCAAGATGGGAGCTCTGTTGCTCTCTCCATCTTGTCTGAGCTGCTTACTGCAAGTGGGTTTTGGCTCATAAAGATCAGAGCTAATCCTAATGGCCACTGATGCGATTATGTTGTGCAGCTGACTGCAGAACCTCTCCTTGCTAAAGGACAGATTCGGAAGGTGGCAATCCAAAGATGCCAGAGATCCAAGTAATTACCTAGCTGCACCAGGGCCATGACTCCTGCCAGATGTTTCGATAACAGCTCCTGTTTATCTCTTCTGCAGAGGCACATACTCAGGAATATGCATGCTAAGGAAAGGCTAAGACTTTTGCACATTACAGGACCGACTTTGAGGACAGGCCACAGTTTCCCACCTTGCATTAATTCTGACAGGTTTGTGAAAAGTATCAGCCTCCTCTGACGAGCATGGTGCTCTGGGGAGAGCTGCTGGTTGGTGCAGAGAGGACAGCTCAAGGGCCCAAGCCAGGAAAATGGGTAAGAATGCAGGAAACACAGTCAGCACATGTTCTTCAAAAGCCTTTTTGGTCAGAAGTTAGATATTGGATAGTAATAATTTGTATATAAAAGTCAGGCAGACTACAGAATTGTGCTGGTTTGGAGATGAATATGGAGCTTTGAGGAGTCATTCCCAGGCTGATTTTTAGTACCAGTTCCAAGGAAAGGTTACTAACTGCAACATGCCAACAGCTAAGAATGTTTAGAGTGTGCCCTCATAAACATTGTTGTTTGGGTGTTTCTTCACACACTAAAAAGATTACGTTTCTTCAAGCTACGTGCACAGATGATGGAGAAGAAATGTGACACAGAAATACAAAATCATGAGCTTCATGTACCAAATGAATAAGAAAGATCTTTCATTTTCCAGAAGAAGCAATGGGAACCCAATGAAACAGATAAGTGATCAGCAAATACAAAATAAAGCAGGTGGAGCAGAGTTCATCTGTGGAACTCACTGCCATAGGACACTGCATGAGCTCAAAGAGCCATGAGACAGGCTAATAAGAAACTACTGAGCACAAAGTGAATGCTGCTGACTCAGGAGGTCCCTGTGCTGCAAATCACTGGAGGCTCAGAGAGTGTAACAGAGTGGTATTATTATATATTTACACCACTTGTACATTTTTCTCCTGGCATCTGCTATAGGTCACTGCTGGAGACGTATGGGGGGAAGGCAGCTAGATAGACCCCTGGTTCTGCCTGGTATGGCACTTCTTATGTTATTGACTAATTGGGTGAGCTGTACGGCTCAGATACTTAAGCAGGAAGTTAGGCATGTCTGTGCTTAGAGAGCTATGAAATGGCGTGTTTCTCTTTCCTTCCTTCTTTCCTTCCTTCCTTTCTTTCTTTTTCTTTCTTTCTTTCCTTTCTTCTTTCCTCTCTCTTTCTCTTTCTTTCTTCCTTTCTCTCTCTTTCTTTCTATCTTTCCTCTCTCCTTTCTTTCTCTCTCTTTCTTTCCTTCTTTCTTTCTCTCTATCTTCCTTTCTTTCTTTTTTACTTTCTTTTCATTGCATTTGCAATTCCAGGGAGCCCACAGACCATCCAAAAGAATGGATCTGGAACTCCTGGCAAAGTCTGAGTAGAAACAGAGTCTCCCATGAAAACATGACCAGAATGGTGTGTGATGAGGGGACATCATCATCACACACATCTACTCCCACTCACTGATTACCAGCAGGAGAGGTGTGTGAGCAGCCATCCCATTCTAAGTAAATAAGAGAGCTGAAAATGCCAGCACAACACGGCAAGGTACTCCAAGGATGATCTTCCTGTATGTCAATGGGAGCCTAAGATAGCACAGGCATACATAGCAAGTGCAAACATGAGATAAAAATATGGAGGTGCAGAGGTATCTACAAAAGGAAGAGAGAAGAGAGAGAGGAGTCACAATTTTTACAGTGCACGTATTTATAGTGTTTATCAGAATCCATCCATCCATGCACTCTACAGGAAAGTGCAGCCTGCATGGCAGTGGTTTGTCTGAAATCAGGTGTGTGTGAGTATCTTCCAGGACTGTGCTAAGGTATATGCACACCAACATACCAAATAAGCAAGCAGCAGACAGAAGCATAAGGGTAAAAGAGCATTTCAGAGGGAGACAGGGGGGTGAACTTCAGGGTCACTCCCCAGGTGGAGCTGAGAAGGTTCTGGGGAGCAAACCTCAAGTGGGTTTTTCCTAGGAAGGCAGAGTGAAATTTGTCACATTCGCAGTGTTTCTGTGAGCAAAGTGAGGTATTTCAGGCACACAGAAGAGGAAGGCATCTGTCCCAGTCAGAGAGCAATGAGCTGAGCAGCTGAAAATACTTGTGTCAAATCCCCACTTAGGCATCTCTTCCCCCTCCAACCCTTGTTCTCCCTCCAGTCCGCTTCCCCATTCATTTCTCATTCTGCAGCTCTTCAGCACTAGGCCCTTCTCCTGATTAACGTTTCAAATCCATTGATAGTTTGTGCTGGCTTAGGCAAACTAATCATCATTAGCACTTTAAAAACCTGTCCAGCTTTCCCTCCCAGAGTCACAGGTGCCACCCTCAGCTGCTTGGGGAAAAAATATCGCAGCCACACCAGGCTCTCTGCAAGGCCATCAGGAACCACCCGCTCACAGCCCTGGCAAGCAGAGAGATCACAGTCCCTATGCTCTGTTGTCCCCCAGATCCAGGCAGCAGATAAAGCATGAGGCCATGTAGCAGCAGGGCAGAGGACTGCAGATGTCTTCTCTCCCAGGTCCTACAGCAACGTGCTCTAGCACACCACAGCCTGTGTTGGAAGTACTACTCACTTTCTAGGAAAAGGAGAGCCAATGTGCTAGATACCGCTGTTTTCTTCCAGCCTCGCCAAGCTGGAGAGATGTTCATACCTAGGGTTTGACTGGGATTTGCCGGGCCTGCTGTGGTTACAATCTGTGTACAGAAGGCTAGGTGCTTTTCCCAGTGACCTGTATCTCTTGTGTTTATAGAGCAGAAAGAGGCAGAATGTAAATAAATAACCCAGGGAGACCAGGAATGATGCAAGAACAGGTGTCTTGGTGAGTTGCCCATGTCTGGCCTGAGCTGCAGCCAAGAGACACAAAGGCCACAGATAAATGCAGACTAACATAAGACAAAGAGTGATGGGCTGAAAGATGATCTCTGTAACATTTGGATACAAAATCTGCTACTGAACTGCCAAAAAGCCTGGGGTTTGCTTTCTTATCTTTTTCCCGGATGCACCTATATCCTCCCCATAAGAGAGGATCATCCCACACACCACCCATTTTCAAAGAACGATGTTATATTTTCTGCAGAAGGGATCAGGTGGTATTCAACATTACCCTGGGGATGAAGGCTGTACAGGTGCCTATGAGATTTCCACCTCACTTCAGCTAATGCTAGCATGGCCCTCGAGCGAGCTCAGGACTGCTCCAGAGACAAAAGCTTCCTGACAGCGGCTGAAAATAAGTGTTTGCCCAGCAGACCTGCTTTTCAGCTGGGATGTAAGCAAAGGGGTCAACATGACTCTGAAGCACACATACTCCTAGGTTTGTTTTAGAATCACAGAATATCTCAAGTTGGAAGGGACTCACAGAGATCGAGTCCAACGTCCAACTCCCTGCACCTTGCAGGACTGCCTAAAACAGATGACTAAGAGCATCATCCAGATGCTCCTTGAACTCTGAAGTGGGATTCAAAATTGGATTCATTTTGGACAGACCATCATCAAAATATTGCCTGGGCGATCACCAGGAAAAAAAAAAAAATCTGGAATTTTTGTACCTTGGGCAGCTCTCTGTGCTCTTGTATGTTCTAGCTGTGGAGTGCATGCCCATGAGGAGGCTCTGAAACACTGCTGAGCAGTGCACCAGAGTTGCTGTGAAAAAGCAACTATCTCTGTGTAGCTGCTTAGCAGCACACAATGAGTCCACACAGAGGTCACGCTGGAGAGAAGGGGATTTTTTATAAGGTGACTAAAACCTTCCTACTGAAGCCCAGAACTAATGATGAACAGCAGAATATTAGAAGAAAAAGCTGTCATGTGCCCATGGAATCGAGGCCTGAGGAATGCAATTCCCCAAGCAAGAACCATTCAAGCAGGCTGGTGGGAAGGTGCCTGCCACATGCCTGCAAAACTGCCTAACTGCTGAGATCCATCCCAGGTTCCCCCTTCTTGCAATACTCTTCTTTGGCTATTCCACAGAGCCCACTTGCACCAAACATCCCAAGTGATCTGCCCAGCCACAGCATCCACATCTATCCTGCTCCAAACAAATCTGTGCAGAAACCAGGAGCGCAACATAGTCTACCTTGCCTTCCTACAGACATTTCAAAGTAAGTCTGTACAGGCTTATTCAGAGATTCTGCTGCTGGGTTGGCTTGGGGACACACTCCCTGCCCACATGCTCTGGAAGGCACATGTGGGCTTTGATGATCCTGCTTCCATGACTTGAGAAATCAGTTATAAGGGCAGACCAGTTCCAGAGCAGGCAGCATAAAATTCCCAGCCCTTTTGCACAAGCATGCCTCATTAAGGATATGTGACATCACTACTTCTCACTAGAAAAAATGATTGCCTGCAGAGCTCCCCATCCTCTGTTGCACAGGACACCTAAGCAGCCTCCCCTACCCACTTTCTTGAGATTGTCCCCATTTACCACTTACTTCAGTGAACATGCCAGGTTGAGGCTTAGCTTATCATTTCACATAGCCATCATCTGGCAGCAACTTCAAATTTTGCTTGTCTGTGAGATACAAGGGTATAGGGCAGGGTAGGAGGTCTGTGAGATCACAAGTTTTACTTTAGAGGGTCCATACTCTTCCTGCTATCCACCAGGAGCCTGGGCCAGTGGGAGCATCTTGCCTCTGTGTTTCTATGATGCCAATATTGAGGTACTGACAACTTCCAGGACAGCAGCAGAATTTCACAAGTGAATCTGTGGGCAAAAATACATTGCCATCTTCCACAGCCTGTTCAGCCACTGATAGTCACCCCTCAGCTATGTGACTCCCCTGTTCCTGCAAATATTCTCTCCCTTCCACACACCTACCAGTTTCCCTGCCCCAGGCTGCTATCTTCTGACCTGAAAATAAAATACCCTTGTTTATGGCACAATCATCTGGCTTTAAAGCTGAGTGCCCTGGAGGCGTCAGTCATAATCTCTGGCCTCCCTGCCTGTAACCAGCAAGAGACTAGGGGGAGGATGCCAGTGGCTGTGATAGCATCCGTACAGCCAAACGCATCAGCCTCGGCAATGCAGAGCCGGCCAGAGGCAGCAGCTCGGGTCTGTTGCAGGATGCTGACAGAAGGGGGCAAAATCCATCTGCAGTCAGAGCTTGTTCCCCGCTTTTTCTTCCCTCGCTTTCTCTCACCCTGGCACCCCTTCAGCCCTGACCCCCTTCCCAGCCTCTGGTCAGGCTAGCTGCCCCATGCAGAGAGTCTGCCTGAGGAGGCACTTGCACACCCTGTGGAAGAGGTGGCTGCCTGGTCAGCCAGCAGCCTGGCCTGGGGTGCTCCTTTGGTCTGTACCTCAGGACACAACAGCTTCACTGCCCAGGTCAGGGACCAGACAACATCTTACCACCCATCCCACTTGCCCCCACGGGACTTGTAGAGTCTTGCCCCAGGACAAGAGGGTCACTGGCCAACAGGCATGTGGATGCCAGCTTGCAGGTGGGTGCTGTGGGCAATGTCAGGCTGAGCCTGAATACTAAGTCACTGTGTACCTATTGCTGACATGGCTGTTGGTGCTGAGAGCGGTGGATAAGCTGAGGAAGTTGCAAAGAGGGTCCACAGGAATGAGTGAGAGAAATGAGGTGACAGGGATGACCAGCTGCTTTCCACGCAGTGCACGCTTGGGGTCCAATTCTCCTTCACCTTGCACCTTCTGTGGCTCAAGGGAGGGTGAGTGCCAAACACGGCAGAAGCAGGATGATAGGGTCCTATTGCACCCAGAGCCAGGCACACAGGGCCCACACAAAAATATGATTTTGGGCAAGAAACAGCAGAATTGTTTTGGGACACGGGGAGAAAAGCAAATTTCCAAATGGCAGTATGTTGCTTTAAATCCTTCTCCACACTACTTCTGGAGTCAGCTTTCACCTTTAGAAAAGCCCCAGTGAAGTATATGCCATCACATCTCAGGGGCTTTGGGAATTTTGATTCCCTGTAGTAATCTAGGGATGCTCATGGGGTGACTTCTGCTAATTAAGAAAGCCTGGGAAAACGGGAACAGGAAAGGAATAGGAAAGCAGGCAATTCCTTTCAAATAGTATTACACACACCACACACCCCCTTTTTTTTCCCTGTGAGTAAGCAACATTTGCTCCTCTCCTCTTCAGCTGGTTTGGTGACTTCTATTTCTGTACACATCAGTGAGTCCCTTCTCCTTACATCATCTGACGTGCCTACAGCCAACTCTTGTGAATTTTCTGCAAGTCTTACTATAGCTGGCAGCTGCCCTTAAAGCCCCTCAGTTAACAGACTCACACAGTTCACTGGGAAAGAGATTTTGCTTCCCTGGTTTCTGGACTTTGTGTTTAAAGGGGACAGGGGGTCAGGAAGGAACAGAAAAGGGGTCTCCTCCCTAGGCCCCAGCTTGGTTTCACTATTTCTGTGGCACGGTAACAAGGGAACAAGGTAAATTATTACCCTCATCTCCAGTTTCTGGGACTACTACCCATGCCAGCAGTGGGATTGTTTTCCTTCATCTGCCAGCAAGGTGCAGCCACCTTTGGGAAGCCTCAGCAGTAGCTGTGCAGCAGCCACACCACTGTCTAGGAGAGAAGGTGAGGAACTGCTCGATATGTAACAGAGCTAGCAAAGTAGGCAGGATGAACCGGTATCACACCTTGCACTAGGGTCATCACATCTAGCTGCAGTAGACCTGCTGAAGGTAGGGTCTCGAGTGACCACTGGCAGGCAAGTGAAATCTTCTTCCTCACAAGGCTGAGCTGTGGTTGGGAGTCCTTCCACTATGGTACTTCAGCAAGCCTGGAGAGCAGAGGTGGAGGGAAGCACAGACCAAGAGCAACCTCTTTTGCTAGGAATGAAGGACTTTCATGCCCATATCCTGAGGGCACCCACTCACACACACACCCCATATGCAGATGCATGCATAAGAGGTGTATACATATTCAAGCTTATCAGAGAGCTGACCTCGGAGAGCTGACCTGAGGGCTTTTTTGGTTATTTCACATGGGACGGGTGGAAGGAGAGAGATTTTGCACATTTCATTAATGTAGTCTGCAACCCATTTCTGATGATCTGAATTTCTCCTCTGTTTATAAAGGCTCCTTGAGCATGCAACAGTCCTTGTGTAAAACATGCACTTACAGCAATTACAGCAGCCAGAGAAGGAGAAACATTTTCCACCTTTAAACTGAAAAACCCTGCAGGGGAAGAGTTGTATTCCCCCTTGAGCAGATTTAAATAGGGGAAGAAAAGGTGCTGGGCTGTGGCAAGCAGAAGACTGAAAAGCCTGCTGTTATTTTCTTTGCCCCACATGCTGGCATTACGGAGGCAAGCAGTACGTGACACAGCACTGCTGTATGTCTGATGCAAGCATGCTTACATCATAAAGACTTCACAAGTGTCTTGTTGGCCAAAATGTTTAAAGACAATTTCCTGAAGAAGCTACTTGTAAATAGATACATACAACTATGTTCATCGCAAATCTGTGATTCCCACTGTGCCTCACTGAAGGGATTAAGTTACTGGTCACTTTTTAGTCTTATTCTCAACTATGCAGACCTAAGAAAAGATCCATGAATTAAATTGGTGTTTTGGGGATTTTTTTTCCCCCTCATTCCCAAGAACAACCCTAATTTTTCCTTAAGACCTTAGATATCCTGCTGAGAAACTGCAGGTCTCTCTCCTGGAGCTCAGTGGCAAACAGGAGAAAGAGATGGCAAAAACTTTTTTTTTTCCATCTGAAAGTGAGCAAAACTGACCTGGAGGCACTCAGGAATTAGAGCAACAGAGGAGGAAGAGGCTATTTTTATCAAGTCACTTCTTTTTTTTTTAAGTTGTTAGTCCCCATTTCTCTCTAAATTCTCTGAGGAGCTGGCAATGGATGGCAGGGCCTGACCTCCAAAAAGAAATAAGAACAATTAAGATGGGAACAAATCCAGGGTCATCCAGGAATCTTGCAGCTGTCACTGTGCAGCACACCCAAGGCTTCCCTGACCCTCACAGCAGGGGTGAGGACAGGACTCCTGTTGCCCTGTTTGCAGCTCCCCTACCACCTGAATAGAAGGCGACGCTCTACCAGCCATCAGCTGTAGAGGAGCTGTAACAGAGGCTTGGCACTCCACAGATGCATCCAGGGGAGAAGGAGGGAGAAATGAAGGCTTAGGTGATGAAAGACTGGTTACGTTAGGATGGCTGTCTAAAACATTTCAAAGAAATTAAAGAAAGGAGAAATTAAGAAAGATGTTGAACCGTAAACCTAATTAGAGTAGCAGTGTAGTTATACTCATAATAGCCTAAGGATACAATTAGATGTGTCTAGAGATGAAGGCTGATCCTGATGTTAAAGCATAAAGGTAGGGGACAGGATAATATGGGTTGCAGTCTGATGCTGGCTCTCGAATGCCTCTGATGTGTTGTGGTGATTCCTTGTGACTCCAGGAGGAAACTTCTGGTCTCTTGGCATCTCGACTGCAATGTTTCCAAATAATTCTAAACTAGCCTGAGGAATTCCCAAGCCCAAGCTGTGGCATTTTTATGGCATCCCACCACCGGGATCCCTTTTAGTACACCTCAGATTTGCAATTGGAGAGTTTAGGGCAAAAGCTGCTAGGGGAAAGTAAATCTGCTTACCAAAAAGAGTCAAGAGCTTAAAAGCCACTAAAGGGAGATGCCCTAAATTAGCATGAAACACCCAACCCAGTGATTTTCTAGTCTCATGTAATCACACCTCAGTTTTGTGAAAAAGATGCTAAAGAATTGCAGCTCTTCACTTTGATATTAGACACTGATATTCCTAAGCAAACTGATTTTGGTGACCCTCGGTCCAGTCCTCAGTAAAACAAGCAAACACGTCACAGCACACAGCCATCATTCACAACATAGGTCTGAGGCCCCAGCTGTTTGTCAATCCCTCTTTGCCCAACGTTACTGCCCTCTTCACTCTGCATTCACAGGAAAGAGTTGTGACAGCGGGAACAAGAGGAGATAAATAGGAGATTGAGGCTGACACAAGCTATGTCTCTAGAAACCTTAGCAGGCAGGTGCAGGCAGCTCAGCCCACCCTGCATGCAGCATTCACCCAGAAAGCCCCATCCAGCAAACCTCAAGTAGTCCACCCTCAGCCCGTTGCTTGGCACCGACCTTGCAAAGTCTTCTGTGTCTCCATCAGCAGCTAGCCAGGGGAGATGACACTTTTCTCTCTCCAAAACACAGCACTGAACTTAGCTAGCATGTGGATGCAAGCACTTAAGGGATGCAAGGGGAAACGCTGGCAGAACCCCATCACAGAGGCTTCTAGGAGAGATGTCTGAGTTGGTGACATCTGAGGAAAATGAAGTCCTATGGCTTACATGGACAAGAGCCCAAGGGTTCTCAGGGAAACACTCATGCTTATCACAGAGATATCCTGACAGAGGACCTGCCTCGAACAGCAGATGCCACCCAGTGATCCAGGCAGGTAACGGGATGTGGATCAGCTGCTTGGGCATGGGCAAAGATCCCACAGAAGCCCTGGACTCTGATTCACCCCTGAGGGGTCTTGGCAGGAGGCAATATTTACCATGCCACTGAAGTGCCAGCTCTACATTGTCCATGGCATGAAATGACTGACGTGCTGGCGCACAAAGGTAAGAAAGGACAGATTGATTTATTGATCAAGGAAAGACACAGTCTCCTTGACAGAGATGCGCTGTCAAACGATGGCAGGACGTGCTGCTAAAAGCCCTCCAAATTGATTACTTTACCTGCCACCTGATCCTTCATCGCCCTGGGCTCTGGCAGGTGAAGAGCAGGGGGAGATTTACACGTGGCTGAGAGGGACTTTCCAGGACTGGAAAGCGCACAGGAATTAAAGCTCCAGGGGTCTGGCTAAGACACAACAGCCCCCCTTCTCCTTTGCCTGCTGGGGAGCTGGAAGGTTCCTCTTGCTCCCGGGCCAGCCAAGGTTGCAGGAAGACCAGCAAAATCTTGCCATGCAGCCAAGTGAAAGCAGCACCGTGGCAGGTAACACCTGCACATCCTGAAATGCTGCCATTTCCCTTCCCCATCTGTTCACTTACCTAGGATTAAACCACTCCTGTCGGTATGATTATACAGCCTGCGCCTGCCCCGGGGATGGTTGAAAGCACAGCCAGGCACCTGGCCCAGTGCTGCTGTCAAACCCCAGCATGCTGCAGCCACAGCCACAGCCATCAAGCACTCATCCCACTGCAGGAGGCGACACCGTAGCTCACAACCCAGCAGAGGACATCAAGCAGGGCACCCATGGAAAGTAGTCATATCACCACCAGCTGAGAGGTGCTGGCCCAAGAAGAAGCTGTGTCCTGGGGGCTGCTCTCCTCTGCCACTGCCAGCCCATTCTAGGGCATCCAGAGGGGCTTGCTCTTAGCATGGACCAATGACAAGAAACTGATGGAGAATTGCACCTTACTGAGGGAGAGGAGAAAATGGTCATCTGATTGAACTTCTAGGCTGTGATTTACTATTTCTGCACTGGTTCTCTCTCAAAATATGTTCCTGTTTAAACAGGATCCTCCCCTACTTGACCAGAAGAGAAGTGACCAAGCCTCTCTAACAGCTTGCTCAGGAGCCAGCCTGAGCCACCCTGGGTAAGAGGCAAGGCCTTGCCATGGTGCCCACTCTGCACCACGTCAAAGCCCGAAGTCACTCTGGGGACTGGCCAAGTCCTCCTTTGCTGCGTGGACACATTGAGCCAAGCACACCACAAATTTGTAATGAGTTTGTTTACAGAACTGTAGCATGAGACAGGCAGTAGAGAGTAGAGGATAGACATAACAAAGAGAATCCCTTAAATGATTCAGCACTGCCCAATTTACCAGGCATAGTATGCTGGGAAAACGCCACTCCAGAGCTGCTCTCATAACTCTTAAAGGGCTTGATGTTCCCAATATGTGGCAGTTCTATCTTAATTCTATGGGCAATCTGACCAGCTTTGGCTGCACACCAAATCCAGATGGCTTGCCACCTCTCTTGTGAAAAGTGTAAATAATACAGCAGACCAACCCCAGGAAAAACAATGATCCCAAAAAGACAGAGATGTGAGAGGCTAATTTGACTTCTAAACAAGCATCTAAATTAACATGCTCTTAACAGCCTCTTTTTTGGACTGTAGCAAATGCCACAAATGATGGAAGAACATCTGACCCAGACACACTGGCTGTGGGAAAGGCAGAAGTATGAAAAGAAAAGGCATGAGGAGCAGCTGTGCCCAGGAAAAGGCAGGTGAAATGGCAACATAGTACTGCATAGAGGGTAACACTTCGATGGACACAACTGATGTCATCTACCTTAACTTCTGCAATGCCTTCGATATGATCCCACCCAAAATCCTTGTTGTTAAATTGGAGAGATATGGGTTTGACTGATGGAGGAAGATGGATAAGGAATTAGCTGGATGGCTACATCCAAAGAACATCAGCCAATGGTTCAGTGTCCATATGGAGATGAGTAACAACTGGTGTCTCTCGAGGGTCTGTGTTTTGACCAGTACTGTTCAAAAGCTTAATTGATGACACAGTGGGATTGAGCACACCCTCAGCAAGTTTGCAGATGGCATGGAGCTGAGTGGTGCAGTTGATTCGCTTAAGGGAAGGGATGCCATCCATCAGGATCTTCACAGGCTTGAGGAGTAGACCCATGTGAACTTTATGAAGCTCAACAAGGCCAAGTGTAAGGTCCTGCACCCGGGTCAGGGCAATCTCCAATATGAATGCAGATTGAGGGATGAACAGATTGTGAGCAGACCTGTGGAGAAGGACTTGGTGATGCTAGTGGATGAAAAACTAGATACGGGCCAGCAATGTGTGCTCACAGCCCAAAAAATTAACTGTGTCCTGGGCTACACAAAAAGCAGCATGGCCAGCAGGTTGAGGGAGGTGATTCTGCCCCTCTACTGCATCCAACTCCAGGGTCCCTAGCACAAGAAAGACATAGACCTGTTAGAGAGCGTCTGGAGGGTCACAAAACTCATGAGAGGGCTGGAATATGTCTTCTGTTAGGAAAGGCTGAGAGAGTTGAGGTTTTTCAGCCTGGAGAAGACAAGGCTCCAGGGAGACTTTACTGGGGCCTTTTAATATATAAAGGGAGCTTATGGGAAAGATGAAAATGGACTTTTTTTTTATCAGGGCCTATAGTGACAGGACAAGAGCCCACAGTTTTAAACTAAACAAGGGTAAATTTAGATGGAATATATGAAAGAAATTCTTCACTATGAAGGTGGTGAGACAGGTTGCCCTGAGAGGTTGTAGATGCCCTATCCCTGGAAGTGTTCAAGGTCAGGTTGCCTGTGGCTTTATGCAACCTGATCTAAAGGAAGATGTCCATCTCTACAGCAGGAGGGTTAGAAGGATGACCTTTGAAGGTCCCATTCAACTTAAACCATTCTATGATTCTGTGGAGCTCTATAACCTCTTATGCCAGAGTTCAGTTTGTCCCTGAGATGCGAGCAGATGTCCCAGCCCTGGGAGTGACAAAAGCAGCAATGAGAGAACACTATCACTAACAGCAATCATAATTCTGTTTCCTCTTTCACCGGCACTTCTATTCAAAGATCTCAAAACCTTTTTAAAATAGTGTGAGATTAATCTCATTCATCATTTCATCTCATTCCCTCTACATGTCACAACCCAATTTCACCCTGAATTCATACATATGTACAATTGAGCAATGACCAATTCTATTGAAACAGTAAGGTGATTTGACTGTTTCTGGTTTTGGAGGGTACCTTGATATCTGGAGGAGCTGCTGCATCCCCAAGCCAGGGGCCACATTTGAAATACACTGTCTCAGCATTTCATGGCAGAAAGAGGCATGATTTTCCAGCTGAATCAATGAAACTGAACTGGCAGCTTCTTTCTCAAAAAGTTCTTCTAGTCAAATGTATTTTGTATTTTGCATCCCCTTGTCTTTAGAAAGCAGGAAGAGGTAACAAGAGGAACTTGACAAGAAATCTGCCTACACTCACAAAAGCAACAGAAGGGGGAAAACAAAAATCACAGGTAAAATTTCCCTGCAATAAAGTGATGTTTTGGCTGTGAAGAAATTTCCATTGATAATCTTGGGGACAGGAAAGGATAAACAGAGAGAGACATCTGTCATCATATTTAATGGTGCTTCTTGTCGTACAGTTTTAATAATTAAAGAAGATTCATCCAAGCAGAAAGAAAGATAGGACTGAGGAAAGGGAGGAAAAAAAAAAGGGAAAATGGAAAAAAAAAAAAAGTTCCTAGGCAGTTGTGTAACTATTTTTCCCCTGGGCCTGGGAAATGTTCTCACTAAGTAATACAAGACACTGCTTAAGATTCAAACTATTGCTTGCTGAGGAAATGGAGGGAGGGCAGAGGAAGAATACTGCAACAGCATTTGACTACATCTGCTACCCACTCATTATTGTAATAGAGAGAGGTAAGGATAAATCTGACTACACATGTGAGGGCAGCAATTGGTTGTTAGGTTTTAAAGATGCTATTACATCCTGGAGGAGCAGGCATATACACAGGTGACATTCACCAATTTCAATGGGGCGGAGGAAAATCACACACTGGAATGAAGTTAATAGCAACCCAGAGGGCAGGGTCCGTGATTGCCAACCTGATTTCTATAATTGGTGTGATTACTACTATTGTAACTTAAACACAACAGCAAATCACTTGCTTAATTGAATTTTCTTTCTGTATGTGGCTGGGAAGGGGGAGGACACAGGAGGATGCAAATTTCTGCTACAGCTGTGGGAGCCTTCTCAGGCATGAAGCAAGCAGAGGGGTGATAGCGCTGGGGGGCAGCCTTGGGGGCAGAAGGGGGAGGCTAGGTAGGACTTAAGGCAAGGCAAGGCAGGGCAGGGGCAGGGCAGCTTTTCTTGTATGATTTTCCTGTAGGGTAATGCTGCTCTGGGTCTCTAAATACCTTTGCCACATTGAAAGCAGAAATTTTCCACAGGACATGGTAAATGCTTCACAGCACACCAGAAGATGATAAAACTTCTCACCGAACTCCTAGGGGGGTCAGGCAGATGGCCTTGCTCCATCCAGTCACTTCACTCTCAAATACATCCCTTTCTACCGTCAACAAAATCCAGAAAGGAATATCTTTTATATCAGTCTGTAAGAGCAGTTTGTTCTTTCTATCATTTTTTCTAGAAGACATTTGCAGCAGCCTGGAGACTCTCCTCCCCTTCTTTCCCCAGAAAAAACACACTGGCATCTGAAATGCCAGAAACAAACATGACTTAAACATATGTGTTTTCTCTGGAACATGGTGTTAATTCCCTGATATATCTTACTCAGATATTCACAGAGATGACAGAAAAACAGGGCTGCTTGTACCCTCCTATAACTCGTCTGGAGAGGGAGACCTATGTGTTCCATTAAAACTCATATATTTTCAAATGCTATTTTGTACCTGAAATTACAGGCAGACTCATCAGCATCTTCACACATTGGCAAGCTGAGGAGTGTTTTGGAGTAGTGGTTTTTAAAAGGACAGATCAGTATGCTGTCATTGGAGATTTTGATGGGATTTTTAGCAGGGTGTCCTTTTAAGAAATCCCAGTTTGGTTCCAAAACTTAAGAGTGTCACCATGTCTTCTCTGTGAAACCAAAATCAGGAAAATCTCTGCTGAATTGATTTGAATTCCATGCATCTGAAAACTTCTGAATTCCCCAAATAAGAAATCCTCATGTCTGTTCCAGAAAAACAACCCAAACAACCAGCAGCAAATTTTGCTATGCCTGAGACTGCAATACTACAATACACTTCTTTTGTTAGAGCTTTCCACTCATGCATTTTACAGTGTGGTACACAAATGGGGAAATGTAAGACATACACAGATGCAGCACCCAAAATTGCAAGCAAGATGCCCTCCTTCTGAATATACTCATACATTGGGCATCTCTATAACTTATTAAAAGCCAAACTTCATCAACTTGTCTTTTGGGAGTCTTACTGATGTCTTTATTGAATATCTCGGAAAGGCAAATAGGACTCAAGGCATAAATGTAAACTTGCAGAGGGTCCTTCTGTGGGTGTTGGGGTGGAACTTTTGGTACTGCCCTGACTCCAACTCTTGAAGTCATTGTTTATTTGTCTATTTTTCTTTTTAAATGTGCCTTTATCTGATGCAGAAAGCCAGGGAACGGGGAGGGACTCTGGGAAAACACAATCCTTTCAATAATATATGTCTCCCCTACAGCTGCACAAAAATAAAATATTAATTTATCTGATTTGAAAGGAAAAGAAGGAAGGAGGGGAAAAATTGGCTGGGGCGATGGGATGTTTTCCATCAGATATTTATATTTATGTTCATATATAATGTTTCCATGTATCATCTGTTACCTTCCGCTCTTGGATATGCTTGTCACTCCATGTTTTCTTCCTTAATAAAGGAGACAACAAAACCTGAGCTGTGGTCATCACACTGGGGAAAGGTGCTAGTGGTAAAATTTTTTCACTGAGAGCCTTTGGCTGTATTTTCATAGACTTCATTCGAGTCCTTACCTGTTTGACTGTCACATCAAGCCTCCTTCATGCCCTGAGCTTCTAAGAGCACTCAAAGTGAGGATATATGGGACTTCTTTGTTACCAAGAGAAGGCATGATGAGTTTGGGAAAATAAGCCACTTTCAGACCATCCTGGCTCAAGGAAAAATGTTAATATGTCTTGATGGGATACTAAAGTCTTTATGATGGTATAAAAGCACTAGGAAGAGACATAAGTATGAAGCATGTCTTTCAGATCAGATTTGGGAAATGGGCCTCCAGTAATGCTAGCATTTCAGTTGGGAAATGTGCAAATACAGGCCATTTATCATCTTCAGGTTTTTCACTCCGTCCAAATAGATACCTGTCTAAAATAACATGTTCTAAACCCCAGCACTCCCCACTCCACAGGAGAAAATCTCTGTCATTCTATAGAGTCAGCCTGGTTTATCCCCAAGGTTATGGGGAAAAAAAAATATGCATTTTTCTTTATTTGTTTCAATTTTGAAACAGGAAAAGAGCCTCAAGGAAGTCCATCTATTAACAAATAGGGCAACAAAAAGGTAACCAAAACTAATACAAAACCATTTTTCTTGCCTCATAGACCCAGCCTCCTGCATAAAAATTACCAGCCTAGCCATCTATTCCCATCAGAGAGAATCCCACTCCAGCTGCACTAGCACTCAACAAATGTCCTGTCAAACAGATGGGCTTTGCTACAAGCTCATTAGGTCTTTCTTGTTAAAGACACGCCACTATTACACAGCTGAGTTTGGCTTCTGTTTCACCTAGTTCTTCAGAAGGGCACATGCATACAAATATATCTACAGTACAAAAACCTCAGCATTGCTAAAACATTAAGACTGAAAAATCAAGCACTTAGAAGTCAAGCCATTCCATATGTTAAAGTTTCTCCTGCACCATTGATTCTAGCCCATTCTACATCCTATTTATCACACATTATATATGAAATTGTACATTTCACAGGTAAAATAAGAACAGAGAATATATATATGCTGGTGTGCAATGAGATCAAGTTAATGGTGCAGAAAAAAATCAAGCTCTTGGAATATTCTCAATTCTATCTTAGATTTATATTCTTAATATTACATTACATTGTTACCTTATGCTTCCACCTATATCTTTCTTGTATCTATTTCTTATCTTTTCCTCTCTTATGGGGATAGTGTCTGCAAAGCCTTACACAGGCGCTGAACTTGTATGCACTGTAAGAAAGCCAACAGAGGGTCAGTACTCCACATTTTGACTGTAAAGTTCTTGGTTCTGGAACTGGTTTTATTGTATATCATTAGAAGGCCCAGTAGCTTGGGTTTCTGACTGATATTGGGGAACTGTACATTCCATAATAGCAATTATTGTCATTAATAATTGCAATATACTGTTAAACATTCTTACAGATTTGCAGGAGCTGGAGCTTAGAACAAAAGCTTTCTGAGGACAAGACCAGTTCTTTGATACATTTTTGTACATTGCTAATAATGACATCAGGGCTTCTAACTGTTATTACAAGACACACGGTAAGTTTGTGCTTCAGCTAGGGACAGGGGGTAGACTGCATTTAGATTCTACTTTTCTTCTTTTAATGACAAGAAAAACAGAGTCAAAACTATTTGGCTTATGCTGTTTCCATAAACTGCAGCCTTCATCAGAAGAGATTTGAAACTCTGTACAGTGCTTACCACAACTTTCTATCCCAGTTAGTCCAACTTCTTGATTATCTCATGCCAAGGGTGAAGCTTAAGGTAAGAGTGAAGGTTGGGTCCTGTAGAGTCTCCAAGATCTGCAAGAATGGAGCAGCTGAGCACTTTGGCCTAGAGGACTTGTCATTATACCCCACAGGTAATTGTCCTGAGCTTCCAGGATAAATTAACTCCATACAGAGTAATTTAGTCTCTGTAGGTAACAAGTCCTGGTAGATTCAGCAGGAGAGTTTTCCACGTGACTGTGTGGCTAATAACTTGGCAGTTAAAAGGTCAAGATGTTCACTTATACTTGAACTTTGGTGTCAGGTCAGTCACTTTTCCACATACGGGGATGGCTCTTTAAATACTTCTGAATAATAAAAATGCCAACATGTTTCTTAATCACAAGAAAGATGTTCAAATTGGGAAGCTCTGATATCAGGATTCTTACACGCTGCCAGTATCATGAATATTTGCAAAAGTGAGCTGTCTTATGCCATCATGAAACAGTGATGCACTGCAAGTCATACTTGTATCTTCCAGCAGCAAGGCAAAATGTCTCAACCTGCCTGACTTTCACTTTACATTCAAGAAAATTTACAGAAAGAAAGAACAAAAGAAAAATAATCTCCATGAAAGAGAGCTAATAAGTCTCTACCTGAACCAAGACACAAAAGAGCAAATGCCCACAACAGAGAGGGATTTTTCTGCCAAGAAGAATGCAGAATGCAAAGAGCAAGTGGCAAGTAAGACAGATGCTGAAACCCCACATTAACGGGTGCCTTAAGAAACCTAATGCTGATGGATGGGTAGACAGATGCTAAATATGCAATCTCCTTGCAGATGGACAGTAACATGCAACAGAAACACTATCGAGAAGGAAATATTGCATATTTGAGAAGATATCTGTAAGCACAGGGAATCTATGAATGGCTGTATCTTTCACTTTTTCTATTTATGTCATGTCTAGTCTGAAACATATACCTGGATTCAGTTACCAAGTTCAGTCTCTGCTTCAGCCATCCCATTGCCACAACCTTTCCTGTTGGTGTCTAATAGCAAGCACCAAAGAGGATGGATCTGTAGCCACTGGGACATTTCCAGATTAACAGAGTGATTCAAGTGAAAAAGAAAGCAACCCCCTGTGAATCTTCTTGCTCCAAACATGAAGCCAAAAATGAAGCTGCTTACCTTCTGCCTCACATGATTTCCACCCACTCATTCTCAAACTTCTCTACCACAGTTTTAAGCCACGTAGAGACTAGTATATGAACTACTGGAAGTCTCCCAGGAAAGTGTGTTCTCTGATGATTTCCAGACCCAAGAGATGT
Organism: Pedionomus torquatus; assembly: GCA_013398155.1. Taxonomy (NCBI): domain Eukaryota; kingdom Metazoa; phylum Chordata; class Aves; order Charadriiformes; family Pedionomidae; genus Pedionomus; species Pedionomus torquatus. The sequence continues at coordinate 822,213 of VZRU01020009.1, read as the reverse complement.
CTTGATAAATGCTAAAAACTCCTTGCCACTTGGCAGTCCTTCAATCAACCTCCGACCTTTGAGGGCAGCTGTCACTGTCATGATGTTCCCTCAGACACAGAAAGCCCAGACCTATGTCTGGAACCCACCAAGACTATCTAACATATCCTTTTGAGAAGATGGCAGATGCTACCAATCCAGCATGCAGCATCCTCTCAGAGCTTTTCTTCTGACACACTGAGAAGCTAGATACATGACAGAGGAAAAGCATGTGCAGCAGCCAGCCTAGCAGAAAGAGAAACCAAACAGCAAATGAAGGACCATTTGTACTCCTGGGAGTTAAAATATGTAGCTCATTGCCATCCATATGCAAAACTCATCAATGACATTAGCAAGCACAATGCTGTTCAGTCAGGTTGTGCTCACTACAGAGATTTTTTAGTCACTTTTTCTGTACACAATTATGTGGCCAGCAGACCCTAAACTTCCCGGGGAAACATGGTTTCATTGTAATATGAGACTTTGTCTACACACTTCGCTGACATCGGAGCTCGTGGTGAGAGCAGCCACAATTTGTTCCTCTCTTTGAAATGACATGACAGATATCAGCCACTGCTTCTGCCAGCTGGTGAAAGCTCGTGCACCCGGGGCTGACGGCAGAGCTGAGACTGCTTGAGCTGCAATGGCTTTTAAAGAAGAGATGGCTTCTGAATCCAGCCCCTGCACGGATTGTGCCAGTGCAAACCACTTTCAGTCCTCCCAGCACCATGATCCCAAACTGTAAAACGGCAAGAGGATCAGCTCAGTTCAGGTCTCTTATTGCCTTTCTTCTCCTGGGACATCCTCACATGTGGCCTAAGAAAGAGGTGAAGGGCAGGGGAGAGGTGGGCATGATCTACTGGGGTTCTCCCTCTATCTTAGAAAAGGAAGAAATCTCTTGCAGCCTCTCCAGACCCAGGAGTGGGGGAGGAAGGGAATAAAAAAACAAAACTGAAGACACAGACAGTGATTGAGAAAAGAAAAATAAAATAGTGGGGAATGCAGGAGAAGGCTAGGGACTGGCTAATACAGAATTAGCTGTGTGACAAGGACATTGGCAGACACCACAGTAAACACAGCACTTGTTTTTTCAGATATTTTAAAGACTGCAGACTGCAGTGTGGGGGCTTAAAAAGCCTTTCATACAATCATAACCAATATATTTTTCTGCCTCGTCCTCTTCCTGTATCCCTCTCCCCATTTTGTAGGCTTTGGGGAATTTTTATTTTTCATTTTTAGTGTATCTTTTCCCTCTCCTTCCTTCTCCTCCCTTATCCAACTTCACACCTCCCCTTTTCTCCAAGCATGTGCTGCCCATTGCCTCACCCTCCCTGCCCATCAGGGGGAGGTTTGTAGGAAGGCAGAGGAGCACATCTGAGCTGAACTTGTCAGACAGAGGAAATTTGATAAATGTCATCAGAATGAAAGACGATAGAAATTAAAGAGGTTTCTCTATTTTTCTTTTCAATAACTGTGCCTGAACAGCCATACCACCCTGAAACAGATCTGACAAGCTAAGCAGAGCTGAGAAACGAACTGTCATTATTTGGATGGGAGAAACCGCAAATAATGGCCTTTGTGACTCAGAAACACATTGGTGCCACCACAGAATCCTAAGAGGCACCAGAGGGGGATGGGCTGGGTACAGTTCTGAAATGTCCCCTCCACGAGCTACCAACCCCTATGGTATGTTTTAAAAAGTGATAGGCACTTGATAAACATTTATTTCACTGAGTGGGTCTCTGGGTTTTTCTGCATTGGAAAGTTTTACCACTCACATGTAAGGTGTGATTTTGAGAAAATACCCCTGCACCCATTAACCTCCACTATATAACTCACCCTCTCTCATGAATGGCTTCATTCTCTTGAGCTCCTTCTGGAGTGGTTTTCCTAACAGAGAGTGTGTGACCCCAATCTGCCACTACAACAACAGCGGCTCAAATTCACATCTCCGATTACACCTGCACAACCTGCCCACCTGGAATAACCCTTAGGCTCTAATGTCACTCTCAAAGAAAGGGATTTAACAGGGATGCAAGCAAAGAGATTTGCTAGCGTCGTGCCTGTGCTATAATCCCGCTGCTGCGGTATGTTTGTACAGCAACCTACGGAGCCATTCCTGTTGGAAGCAGCAGCAGCAGCCGTATGTTGGTTTAGCTGATGTGGTGGGAGGAAACTCTCACTCTGTTCAACACCTGTTATATTCCAGAGCAGAGGAGGCTGCACTTTGGTACTGCTATGAATATTACACGTATCTTCTGTAAGGAACTTTGGGATAAATGAAATGAAATGAGCTACAGAAATATATGCTAATATTCCAACTAGATACATAAACCAGAAGACTGGGTGGTTTGAAATGCGGTTTATGAATATGCAACACTCAATTTAAAATAATTGTGCAGTTCAACAAATACAAAAAAGGGAAAATTTGGGGACAGACTCTGTTTGGTAGTCTTGTTTAATTGGCTATAATTTCTACTTCACCGCAGGATGGATTTTAAAATGTGTTATAACCAGAGTTGGGAAAGTTACAGATTCTGTATTACTCCAGAATTTTCCCCAGTTAAAAGATGGTTGCTCTGACCATCAAAACCCTCTCTCTTTTGCATTTGCTTTCTGCACACATATTCAGCAATTGGGAGCTGCTCCCATTAAACGCTGGCAGAAAGCCATTTCCAGCTTGCCAACCCACGTACTGGTAATGGCAGAGAACAAAGAAGCAGCTCAAACACATCTACATATTCGCATCGGAAGTTTTACTTTATATTGGACCAGACACTGCTTGTCACAGCAAAGAGGTGGAGCTCCCAAAATATCTTGCTGCAATTCTGGGTCCAAAGCAATCAAAGAAGCCAGTTGCACGTGCCTAACTCTGCATAAAATGTTGGTGCACACACAATTAATGTATGCAATTGTGCATGCACAGATCACCTTTAAATTCCCACCCAGCCAAAGAGCTGTACAGCTGTCTGAATTTCCTGGGAGTGATGCTTCAGGACAAGCCTGGGGGTAAAAAAGCTTTAAGCATGTTCCAAGTGGTCTAGTTCTTATCAATTCCCTTTTCATAAATTGATTCCTCTTCCGGAGAGAGTGAAGGCCACTGGTTTCTGCATAACTCCCTCTGGCTACAGGAGATAGCCTCAGTGAATCAGGAAAGCAAGGCATGAGAGTGTGATCTATCACAGCTAAAGTAGATCAAATAGCACACCTCTGATCCTTGTTGCTGAACTGATGTATATTTTTTTAAAAAAGAAGAGGAAAAAAAAAAAGAGGAAAAAAAATTAAGAAGGAGAGAAAAAAAGGAAAGCTATACAAATAAGCAAACCATTATTCCTTGAGTAAAGTCAAGCCAACTGCCCTCAACTCACAGGCATTTGCAATACAGCAAAAACTACAGAGTGTGAGCAAATCATTGTGAATTATCCTTCCAGGTCTAACAACAAATCCAATGCCTTTTAAGAAAACAGACACCACCTTGTTTACAAGGAAATAAGAAGTGGCAAGTGGGGGAGTAAAGGTAGCTGGCAAGGGGAGGAGAGGAGGTAGTGATGGGCATATTACTTTCAATCTCTCAAATACTAAGAATTAGGCTTTCATCTGTGCTGCCTCAGCAGGACTTGGACAGGTGGCAGCAGTGGCCGCTGTGCTGGGGACACTCTCATCCACTGCTGATGGAGAAGCAGCCCCTGCAGTGTCACTGTGTTTCAGCAGACCGTTTTTACAGCATGTTGATCTGCTGCCTTCTGCCTGCTTCCTCCTCCAGTTTATCTCCCTCTTTCCCTGATACTGCAAGGCGTATTAGCGGCACCAGTGTTCCCAACTTCCTGAGCTGACACAAAACTTGGGAGCAAGGAGAAGAACTGAAGTCCCTGATGCACCCCAGAATCACTACAGCTGACCTTCTATAATTCACCGTCACCCACCTATGCCATTGTTGTCTGGCTATAGCTGAGACACAGGCCCAGACTCCAGGAATGCTAGGGAAGCAGGTCAGCAGGTGTTACCCAATGTCCTGGCTGCTGTAGGGGGAAGGGAAAGGATGAGAATGATTAAAAAAAATACACCTATATCGCAGCTTAACACCCTCTGAGTTCATATTACACAGTAAGTCCAGAATGCTTTTCCACAGGGTTGCTCCCCAACCTGTCATTCCCTGGCTCATCTAAACAGACTTTGTTATCCCCGACAAAGTGCAGCCCCTTGCACACATTCTTCCTGAATTTCAGACATAACTTTTTTCAGGTGGCTCACGCATTTTTTTCTAGCCCTGTCCACAAGCATGCTTGAAATCCTGCAAACATTAGAGCTTCTTTGCTATCCTATCATCCAGCTTGTGAAAGAAAATACTGAGCAATAACTGATGTAGGGCTGACCTCTGCCACTCCACACATCTCCCACTTTAACTGAGAACTATTAGGAGCTCCTGTCTGAGCACAACAGATGTTGCAACCACCCTTTGGTATTTCAACTGACCTTCTCTAATGTACTTACAGGGATGCCATGAGAGTGTCAAAAGCCTTAATAAAGTGTAAGTGTAGAGTACCTGCTGTTTGTATCCCATCAGTAAGGCCAGTTATCCAGAAAGAGGAAGAGATAAGGTTGGTTAGAAAGGCATCAGTTTAGGTGGCTCTGCCTTGGGGCACAAGGATGCACTCTTCTTGGTGTCACTTCCACCCTCTGAACTGAGCTAGCAGCACAAAGATCTCAGGGTGGCAGTGCCTCAACACTGCCTTGTACTAGATAACACAGCTAGCTTTGCCTGAGGCATGGCAGCTTAGTGAGGAAGGGGTGCATTTGACATGCAGTGAGAGCCACGAGACCCATGAGACAAATGCTGCAACGACTTTTCAGAAACAGAATCAGATGCTGCAGGTTTGAGATTTCCAGGAAGATTCAAAGTGCTGAAAGTGCAATTTCTCATTGTACACATTATTTGCTGGGAGAAAACTTTGTATTGCCTGTGTATAACACAGAGACGTCCAACAATCTTCTCAGTCCTTCATCATCACACATTAGTAATTAGAGAGGCATTTGCTTCAGACTGCTCTCTCCCAGACTACCTGTCCTCTCTGTTGGAAGATCCCACCTTTGTTTGGCTTACATACCACCATCTGTTTATTTCAGAAGGAGAGTGAGGTCGGAGAGGAAATTCCTATCCATTACTGAGCTGTTAAAGCATCAGTGAATATTTGTTACTAGTCTATTTTAACTTTATTTATTGTTGAACATATAATAACTGTCAGAATAAATCACTTGTAAAGGCCAACAAAACTCCCCTGTACCTTAGAGAACGTTGCTAAAAACACTGGCAGCCTTGTGTGTTGCTGGCATTAATTTTAAGCCCTCCTCCCCCAAAAAATTCCAAACTGGAATCCTCCCTTGCAAATTCATCTTTGTGAGAATTTCCTGCTACTGGGTGTCAAAATCATCTGTGACCCCCTAGTTTACACAGCCTGATTCTGGCTTGCCAGTTATGAAGTGCAGAAGGATTTTGAGTGTCTAACCATTACCCGTACAGTCACAAAGCCCATAGCTTCTGCACACTCCCCTTCCCATGGCCATCTCCAAACCAAAATTAAGCAATTCCATATTCCCTGCTAATCTAGGTGATGCCGCCCTTTCAGACAGCCCATCCTTGAGGACACAGGACCACAGTCGATACACCTACTAAGCATCTCCTCTGGGACTCTTCCCTCAGCTGCTCCCCAGCCTTGCCTTCTGCTCAATCTCCTCTGCACCACCATCTCCAGCTCCTGCCACCATCCCTATTATTACACAGCTGCCCTGACCTGGACTATGCTCCAGGTAACCTCTTGCTGGGAGAAGCATCAACGCTTGTAAAGGGCATTTGAGCATTCATCCTGTCTCAGCAGAGCCTGTTCCACTGTGCTTGATCTCCAATCCCCTCACTTGCCCGGCCAACACTCACCACATTTCTACATCGCCGCCCAGCTCAGCCAGGCAAACCTGTGAAAGGGCAACAGGGACAGGCACACCAGGGCAGGGACAAGGAACAAAGAAGCCACAACAGTCAGAGTCAGAGGAACAACGTTGGACTGAAGCCAGGCAAATCAGATGATTAAAGTGAAAAGATTTTTCCGAAGGGGAGAAAAAAAAAAAGCCTAATCTTTCTTTTGCTGGCGTTTTTGGTTCGGGGTTTTGTTTTTGTTTTTAATCTTTTGTGTTTTCAGTTTCAGTCTCTCTTTCATTCTCTCTCTCTCTCCCCTTTTTTGAATATATATTTGCATCAGTGCTACAAGATGCAGTAGAGATCTCTAACAGAGTAAACTGTTCAGCACAACAACCTATTAGCTGAGGACATCAGCAGATGGGAAATGCCAGTTTTGAATATTCTAACCTTATTTCCTGAGATCTGGGACATAGTTTAAAAAGGTAGCAAGTATTCAAAACAGGAGTATTGCTTTATCAATAAGAATCCTTAGTCCTTCTCCAGGTGCAATTTGGGACAGCAGCATTTTTGTCCACGGCTTAATGGTGGAACATTTTGTGCCTGCTATTTAATTGCAGGCATAAAATTTATGACCAGCCAGGCACTGATCAAGGGGCATAAAAATTGCATCCAAAAGCAAGCTGGGTTCTGCCGTTCTTTTTTAAACATAGAAGAATTAGGAGAAAAATTTTGTAGAGTAAATCATGTGCCCAAATGAGTTTGTGTCGCCTATCTTTGGAAATTAACAGTAAATAACATAATTCAGTTCCTGGGTGAATGCATCAGGACTTTCTGGTGCACCATGTCTATAAAAGCAGAACTGGACATCTCATATAAAGCAAGATAAATCCTGCAGTGGAATGTCAAGATCAGCACCTGCAAAAGGATGTTTGCACACCTGAGAGCTACTGTTGGTCTTCAAACCAGCATTAGCCAAAGGAGCCAGGCTGACTGCATGGCACTATGTAAGCACATGGAAAATGCTCTGCTTGCCCCAAATGTTGTCTGTCTAAGGTGACTACAATCAATATAAAATATAAGTCATAGTGTACTTTTATTTCCTGGGGGTTCCGTATACAATCAACTTATCCAACTGCCCTTCAGCCAATATTCAATTAGGGGCTTAATTTGTTGCTAGGTGTAACTGACTCAGGACAAAAGGGACTGGAGACAAGAGAGAATAACTGCTTTATTGCTGTGCTTTCCAATAGAGCAGCTGGGCCAGGGGCCGTGGATGACCAGCTATTGTCTCGTCCCTTCTGCTGACTCCTCAGATCTAACCACCAGCTACCCAGAACTGCCCAGCTCTCCCCAGCTCCCCAAATGGCCTTACTCTGCAAAAGCTTTCAAACCAGAGAGAAGATCATAAATTGCCATGGCCTTGGACCACATTCAGATCCCCTCTGCAGTCCTACAGCACAAGTTGAGCCACGAAGCAAGACGAACAGAGGCAGGAGCTTGAGCCCAAGGTAGCCACCACAGCATCGATGATGCCCAGGCATGCAGTAACTTCTCATCAGCTCCGCTGAGGATGCTCCCAACCCTCCTCAACGCATGGTATCCCCAACATCACCTGCTCCTCTCCTCCCCAGTTTGGTAGTGCAACTGAAACCTTACATGCAGTCATCCCACTTTATTAAGATCCTTTTCAGTAAAAATCAATCCACTTTTTGGTGGATTTTAGTTCCCACAAAAAGCCAAATGCAGGTAAACAGGTACCCCAGAAGAACTGCTTGAGCTGTGTGTCTCCTTCTACTATGGCACAAACTCCTCTGTGTTAGGTGCCATCATAATACAAATATAACAGATAGTCTCACCCTTTCTGCATTTTACACATTTGTGCTTCTAAAACATTCTGGTCACCTGCAACACCTACCATTTTATAAGATGTGGTGAAATGGTACTTTACAGACACATGCTATTTCCTCTTCTGAGAACTTTGCTTTTGTTCTTTCTTGTTCTGTTGCTTTTCTTTGATTAAATAAAGGCACTCAGAGTAGAAGTGCAGGTCTGCACTTTGTGCTTGAACACCAAGACAAACAGCAATGTTGCCATGGATTTTTTTAAACTCCAAATAAAAATAAACAAACACATCTTGGCAGTGTTTGGAATAGAAGCTAGTGAATAATTCACAATGAATAATTGATTTGTTGAATTTAGCTTGGTGGGTTTTTTTTTTTTTGTTCTGCCGGTAGAATGTGCACTACCAGATGGTGAGTTCAATAAATGTATTTGTTTTTCCAATTTATTTGATGGATTTCCTCCCCCCCAAAATTTCCCCCCCTCCTTAAGGTGGTCTGAAATTCCAGATGGTTTGACTAGTGGCCAGATAAGTCACGATGTATTGTTTCAGCCTCCTCTTTAGAAAGGTGGCAAGAACGATAACAGGAGTGGAAAAATGCATACCTGAAGCAAGAATGAAAGGAAGGGGAGTAGTTTGTATCAAAGAGAAGACAAATAAGAGGAAGTGTGTAAACAGTATATAGAATAGTGAATAATAGTGAGAATAGAGGTGAAATGCTACTGTTTTACCTCTTTTTTTTTTTTTTAATAATTGAAAGAAAAAATGAGTTGTTAATGAAGCTGAAAGGTGGTAATTACAAATTTACTAGATAAATATTTTTTTTAACAGAACACTAACTTAGGCAAGAGAACACACTTCTAGATTATATTAAAGCCAAAAGTTTAGTAAACCGAAGCAAGGAATTATACATTTAGATGGAGAACCAAAACATCCAAATATAAAGTAGCAGTGCTGATGACATGGACTATATTACTTCATGCCTTAGGGAATAAGCTAATCATTATTATTGATAAATATGTGATATCATCTGCCAACTGCAGAGGTTCCCTTACCTTCCAAGTAAAAATCTGATATTGCTTATTCTGATAGGTCAAATCAGGGCTCAAGGGACTTCAAGACTGATTCTCTTTGACAATTGCTAAGGTTGGACGAATGCACAAATCCTTCTAAATGGAGTATTCTCAGCGGATTGTCTAAAATTCAATTTCTTTAAATATTTCCACAATGCTGAACTTAATTTTTTTTCTTTTCTTATTTTTTTTCTCATAAAATGAAATTGGTCAAATAAGTGCAGAGAGAGGATGTTAAAGTGACATTAAGCACAGTCAGAGCATATTCACTTACAATTTTGATCTAATGTTCATAAAAATACCGTTTGTGTTATTTACCAGAAAATGCTTTATGCAGGCAGAGAGCAGGCAGCATTCTGCGTAGACTGAAATTACACTAATTACAATTATATTAATAGTAGGAGGGTGTTCTTTGACTTCAAAGAAAGCTCCTTCAGGGGAATAAAACTTAATTCTGCAAGTGTTTATACATGACAGCCCTTGATGCACAGCCCAAACCTGCAGTAAGACGTCAGCATCTGAGGATCAAAAAGTGAGAGCTGTCTAAAAAGCAGAAGAGAAAGAGAAGGCAAATTGAAGAAGCTGTACTAACTGCAAAAAAAAGGCAAACCACAGCAAAGCAGCATTAGCAGGGAAAGGTACATAATAGTTTAAAGATGGTTTTGCCCATTAAAGGTCACGATTTTGATCCATCTAAAGTTCATGGAAACTTTGCTACTACTGTGAATGAACACAGCATCATGTTTGAATTATTCCCAAAAGAAAACACTATCACATCACATACGAAGAGAATCTCAAAAAATCATGCTGGAATTTGGCTTAAGTCTGCAAAGAAGCAACTGAATTAAATTGTATTATTCATCTCCATGAGCTCACAAATCACTCTCTGCAACGAGGCAGTATCAAGGCCTGCATAAACCTCTGCTGTCCTTCTGTTCTGCTTCTGCTGACTCAAGCTTCTCCAACTATTCTCCTATGGGAGCTCCATTTGTTCACGATTTCTATATTTCATTTATATCAGAACAAAAAATACAGGCTTATAAAACCCAAGTATATATTTATTTTTACCCTGGCAGTTTCTGTGTAAACCTAGAGTGTTCTAATGAGCACCCAGTGTACAAACAGAATGGATGAGAGACATGGGGATATGATTATATAGACTATGCTGATCCCACCCAATGCCATTTGCTCCAAACCCACCTTCTCAATGGCCTCTAAATAGGCTTTCTTGTCTTCTCCTATCAGGTCCTGTGGCAGGAAAACACAGCAAGAGAGCTGTGGCTACCGGGAAGCTAAGGAGTCGGGTAAATGAGCCAGTATCATTAGCCAGCTTCAGGAGGCAGAGGTGGAGCCCCTGGGGGATTTCTGACAAGGTAAAAAATTTACAGCCCTCCTTCACAAGACAAATTTTGCAGTGCAAAAAGTCCCACCACCCACTGCTCCCTCCCAGTCTTGCCTCCCAGTCTTCCCTCTGACTCTTTCCTCTACATTGTTCCTCCATCACTGCTTTCATTCTCACTCCCTGCTCCAGTTTGTAAAAGCTAACACTGCAGACCTGGTTGCAAGTAAGGGCATCAAAGATGGGACAGCTTTAGTAGAGATTTATTCCTTGCTGGTTTATATGCCTTGAGCTCAGATTTTAACTGCCTCTTATAATGAGATCCTCATGTTTCCAAACTTGGGATGTGCCAGGGCTCTGTTTAGCCCAACCCAAGGAGCACAGACGCTGCATCCCAGGCAACAGCATCTTCACACTGGAGTGCAGGGGTGCTTCCCATTGCAACCAGCAACCCTGCACTGCATCCCCTTCTGAATTTGGAGACCCCTGGAAGGGTACCACACCTCCCTGTATGCCAGACTTTTTGCCAAAGAAAAGGGGTAGCATGCACACCAGGACCCTCCTGAAAAGCTCACTGAGGATCTAGCCATGGGTACGCTGTGGCAAATAGTGTGCAAGTGCTAGGCACAAGACCTGCTTCTGTGCAGGTGAGCCACAGATGACCAATGCACCAAACTTTGCTCTGGGGAGATATGAGCTCCAGCAAATGCCCGGCTCACAGAAGAAACAAGTTTTCTTGGCTCAGTCATCTGGAAGGGGTGCTACTACAGGGCAAAAATGGGGAGCATGGGCACAGACGCGTGTCTTGAGTCTGGAAATAAGAGACTGCTCCTTTTAGTTCCAGCCAGGCCAAGAAAGTCAAGGGATAGAGGACCTTGTTCTTCCAGCTGGCACTCCTCTCATAAGCTGGCAGACTGTGTTGTTCAGTTCCCACAGCAGATTTACACACCAATTCCTAATAAAAAGCTACCGGTGTGCTCTGCTGTCACCTCCCAGGTCCCCAAAGCACTTTGGCTGTCTTGGATAAAAATTAAATAAATAAGAGACACACAGAAGAGAAGCCCTTCAAAGACAGGCACACAAGCAGCTGAGTTGTCTGGGGACTCCCTGTGCTGGTGCCCTCCCTCACTCCTCCCTCCATCCTCTTTTATTTCCCTCAGCCAGCATGGATAGTGTGGCGGGACTGGAAGAAACCTGGCAAGGTCATGCTGTTTGATTCCAATGCCAGTTTCAATTATGTCCTGGCTTTTATAACCAAATCAAAAAACAAAAGGCTAAGAAGAAAAAAAGAGGGAGGGGGAGAGAGGAGAGGTAGCAGCATCCAGCTGCAGGCTGGGAAATGACATTTCAATTTGTCAATTGATNTGCCCTGTAAATTAATTAGCCCGTTTATCATGTGGAAAGACTGCAAATGGGACAGCCCACATATGGGCTGAGCTAGAATAAACCTGTTTTTTCTTTGGGTATGGACACCAAAAATGTGTCCACAAAGCATTGACAGCCAGGGGGAAGATGTCCTTATGTATTCAATTCTCAGGTTTCAGGATGTCCTGGAGAGATCACAGATATGCTTTCCACAGACTCTCCAAAGCACCTATGCACATGAAAAGTAGGTAGCTACCTCTCTTCATCAGCTTAAACTTTTGTTCAAGCTTGGGAAACAATGACTAAGAAAGCATTCAGATAAATGAAAAGCTGGATTCAAAAGTGCTGGAACACTCTTTTTCTGCATTTTTTTCCCCCTCCACATGTTATATTATTAGACTATGAGACTGGAAGCTAAAGGAAATAACTGAAAGGAAGACTATCCTGACATTCCAGGAGCAGGATGGAGAAACATTGCAACACCCAGAATTACGACAATGAATGACAGCAACTTTTTTAAAGATACATTAAAGTTTCAGAAAGTAAACTAGGTCTTCACTCTCATGGCTAGGATGAGTCTTAGCATGGGGTCACTTTACCCAAATGTGCCACCTTGCTGCTTTCTCTGATGCGTCTGCTACTAACCTTCCTGTGAGCTGGGCTTCTGAATTAAATGAGTACTAGATCCAACCCAAATCTTCATGTCCAGACCTTCTAGCCTGTGCAGTACCAGCTGCAATAGGAAAGAAGTAAAACGCCCTGAAGAAAAACTGTTCTCAAGATCTTTTGAGCTTCTAGTAAAGGCTGTCATGATGATCCTAGGTATGTTTGAAAAATTCATATGATGGCATGAAGAAGCCACCACCTGGTCCAATTTGAATCTTTGATCCAGGCCAGCAGCTCAGTCCCTACAGAAGTATCATTGCAAAACTGAAGGCCCTAGCAATTTCCTACCATTTGTCTGCAGCCCAGGCAGTTTCACGATGCCATGTCTGCTTCTCAAGGCTTCCTCAAATTCTAATTGTCATGGGCAATGGGTGCTTTCCTTATCCAAAGTCTCTAGGAGAATATTGCCCTGCCATCACCCTGCTAAGCACCACAGGATCTCTGCAGTGGGGAAGTACCTATAGGACAGCAAATACTAATTCTCTCCTCTCACACCCTAGTGAGAAAGAACATCCTCAAATGAGACATCTGGGGAGTTAGATAATGTAGGTAATACGATTCAAAAGCAAAATTAAGCACTAGGCACAGAGTTGGTGCAAGTGAATACAACTCTGCTGAAGTCCAGAGAGTTTTTCCAGGCATACGTTCAGCTCCATGCATTTTCAGTTATTCAGTATTCAAGCATGCTTCTCCCAATCTCTTCTTCTTTTTATCCATCCATATCTATGCAAATCTCATTTCTTCAACCCAGCTCACCACAATAAGTATCTTTCTCACACATATAAAGCCTAAATTTTATCAAGCATTTTATTTACTTCTGTCCCAGCGGAGAGTAGAAAAAATGGAGAGAGATAGAAAAAGGGAAAGACAGAGGAGATTACTGCTGCCTCTTTTTTTTTTTTTTTTCATAATTGGCAGGTACTAAGACATTTCCATTATCGGCACAAACTAATAAACAGAAAAAAATAATTCACGGCCAATCAACCCAGCAGCAGCAGCAGCTCCAGGTGAAGACTCTAGGTGACAATGCAAGCAATGGGCAGCAGTGCCTCTGTATGCAGCTGACAAAATGCCACCAACGCAGCCCACAGACTTTGTTGAGATGGAAGCAGAAACTGTCATTATCCACTCAGTTCCTAACAGGGGGCAGGCCCTCACTGTGCTGTGCCAGGTACGCACGCTAAATGAAAGAAAGACCCCAAAGAACTCATCAGCAGTGTGCAAGGAAGGACAAAACTGGCAAGGAGAGAAGGGAGAAAGGCAGAGTGCCAGCCAGCTGCCTCACTGTGCTCCAGTATTTGCTCTGCTGGGAAGCAGAAGAGGGGCAGGTCGAGATGAAGGGCTGTGAAGAGGCAGTATTGTGGCCTTCAGAAGAAGTACAGACTGCAAAAACTCAACTGCATTAGAAACAGTCCCTGCATACATTCTGATTCCGTATTCATAGTGTGGCTTGTTACTACATCTCTCCTGGTGGTTGTAGCCAGGCAGTTGGGGAGCTGTGATCCCCCTCTCCTTCCCTGCACAGTCTTTGTACTGCAGCAATGGATGGAACGTTGCTCCTTACCCTCCTCCATCCCACATAGTCAAAAGCTAAGCACTGGGATTTCAAGCTTGGCACCCATCTCTGCTGCTGCTACCCAGTGTCCCTATAGGGATAATTTTTCCCCCTCAAAGCACAATACAAAACACCCTGACTCTTTCATTGTTCATTAAACACTGTCTGGTGTTACCCAGGACAAGCAGTGTTTAAAACCTCTTAGTGGAAAAGATGCAGCCAGTGCGCCCAAGATAAAAGTTCACACTGGGAAGCTCAGCAACTCATGTGGGGTCAGGACACCAGGGCCCCCTCCCAAAACTGCAGTTATCACCATCTATTGCAGAAGAGGCACTCGAGGCTCCTAAGCTCTATCAAAAGTGCCACTACTGCAGCACACATCCGGGTTTATTACACAGATACGCATCCCTTGGTATGCTGCCGAGATGAGCTCTGAAAAGGCTATTACCAGTGTGCTATAGCCTTCTGAAAGCAAGGTGGGAGCCATTCATTTCTCATGTTTCACCCTGGTTTCTCCCCCTAGACCTTGCCATCCCACGCAGCCCTTACGTGACTCACCCTCCCAGGAGTGTAATGAGGACAATGATGTTCCCAGCCTCAGCTGGGGGCTATGAGACTCTTCCATTTGCTATACAGAAGACTGACAATGTAAATACAGGTCACTGAGATTCCAGCAGACAGGAATGAATCTTTGCCACAGCAGTTTCTCGAAACCTCAGCTCAGCCCTGCCTACAGCCTGATGACCATTTCAGTGCAGCGTTTCACAGATTGACTAGGTTTACCCTTGCAACATCACTAATACATTAGTAGTCCCCTCTTCAGCTCACAAATGGGAAAATGCAACTTCAGAAATGCCATGCACTTTCCTCAAGGTCACAGAAGAAGCGTGTGGCACTGCAGAGAGTGGTCTCCTGCATCTCAGATGTGCGGAGGTCTCTCTCATCTTTCTTGAAACTGAAATTTTGTATCCATCCCTGGAGTCATCAGGTATTTTGAGAAAATACAATGTGCTCCAAAGCAAGTCCGTACTAGTAAACAATTCCCAGTAAAATGGAAAGTCAGAATTCTTTATCTTTGTCTTGATCAAGAAACAATACATACTTAAATCTTCTTTTTCCCCTCAAATACTCTCCTTAGACACGTGAAATCCTGCTGAAAGACATTTTCAGACCAAAATAGGTTGGTTAGCATAAAAAGATGGCTCCCTCCACTCCTTCACCCTTTTACTGTAAACTTTCAGTGTTTAATGCTAAAACTCCTATTTTGCTAAAGGTCATATGAAAGTGACAAGAAAATCAACTAAATAAATACTCAAAGTTGGGGATGAGCATTTGGACATACATTCGCTCTGAATGTACCTCACATTGTCTGGACACACTTATACACCTGACTCCGGCTACATCTTTCAGGGACAAGGACAGAAAAGCCAGGAAGAGGGATGTTTTTTTTTCTTTTTGCACCATGACATTCAAGAATTAAAGGATTCTCCTGGCCCAAGAGATCTGATCTCATGAGGCACTTTCAACACTCCTTGTCATCTCAGTGCACTCACGTGCAGGAGCGCTAAGCATTCAGAAGAGATCAACGGGAGGTGACAGATCTCAGGGCCCACTGGACCTTGACTTCCTCTATGCTTCAATACTCCAGTTTTCTAACTCCCTCCTTCTTCCCAAGTTCCGAGGAGATGTAAGGAAGCTCAAGGAACTGCACCTCCCCCTAGAGCTGAATCTGACGTTGCTTCCCCAAAAGATTTTCCCCTCCTTGGGATGGGGGAAAAAAGGAGACTACCAAGACGTCCACAGAATTTTGCGTACTAGATTTCCTCACACATACAGATTTCCTCACTCTACCTCACTGAACCTGTAGGCAAGGACATCTAAAAAGATTGACACTGCACATCCTGATGGCAAAAGCACCTCCCAGCTTGACACATCATTTCTTCACCTATGAGTCCTCCCAACTTAGATTCATTGACACAAATAGAGAATGGCTTGAAAGAAAGTGGTTCTGCAGGTGTCTAAGCTACATCTCTGAATGTGATAAAAGTAGCATGGACCAAAGACCACAGGATTATCTCATGAATTACAGAACCATATGAACTTCTGGTTGCTTAAAAATCTTCTGAGGTTTCTCTCAGATCAGCAATAACAACCCTACTACCTACCTATACTCACAAACATCAGTAGACTCCTCAGCCCTTCTACTTTTGCAATAAAAGAGAATTCTTTTCTTTCTTCTTAATTAAATTTTTGTCTTCTCTTATTATCTTGCACTGCTGCTTTGTGTCTAGAGCAGTTCTGTTCCAGATGACAGAAATAATAAAAGAATATGTTCTCCATGCCCATGCAAGGACTCTGAACTGTCACAGCTGAGCTAATAAAAGGTAAAAACAAAAACTGAGCTGAGATCAACCTGCTTCTACTTCAGACTTCAAGAGACAGTCCAGATCATTATAAATGGGGTGGAAAGGGGAAAACAGCTCAGAGGATAGCAGTGTTTATCTACTAGAGACCTCAAAGTACTTTCTCATACTAATGAGCAAGCCTTTCTAGCTCCTTCTGAGATGAATCAGCACTGTTATTGCTCCAGAAGGGATGAGGAAACTGAGGCATAGGAAGAAGATGTGATCCATTCATAGCCTGACCATTGCACAGTGCAGACAAAGCCTAACCCAGCAACCTGCCTTTAGCCACAGACCATCCCTCTCCCATAAAAGGGAAATGATGGAACTCTAAAAAGTTACTACCAACTAAATCAGACCAGCACAACACACAGCCTGTGAAGCAATATATTTAGCCAATTAACCTGATTAATCATCAGCATGATTAGAGCCTCCAGGTAACAGGCACGTGCAGTAGCGGGTTGAAAGGAGGAAAAGCACAATCCAATGCAGAAGACTTCAGAGGTCCATCGTGTCTGTGGGTACATCACTAAATTTGGGCTCAGTCCATTTCTCACGGGACAGGAACCATATACAAGTTTCTAACTCCCCCTCTGGAAATAGTGAAAGCATTCCATTACTCAGCCTACCTTTGCAGGGACACCAAGGGCTGTTAGGGCCAAGGGAAAGCAAGGGATATTTCTAGGACAAATGTCATTGAGAGGGTGGCAAAGTTTGTTTTACAGCTCTTGGAGTACACTCTGCACTAAGAATAAAAAATTACCCTTCCAAATGGTTGATTTGACCCTTTTCAGTAGCATGATAATAAGAATGGAAAAAAAGGGGAAAAAAAAGGCCACAAAATATATGCATCAAATGCTCTAGTGCAGTGGTCATGGCTCCAGCACATAAAACATTTGCTCTGCCACTGGACAAAGCGTAAATCCTATTTTTCTTTCCTAAAAAAAAAAAAAGAAGAAAAGATGAAAAGCCCCTAAATGATTCAATATTTTATACACACTCCGTATACTGCAGCCTTGAAAAAGATGCCGCAGCATGACGGGCTTTGGAGACTTTATCTTGCTGCAGCAACTGAAGAAGAGCAATTTTAACACTGACATAATAGTCAGGCATGTGTGTGCTTGGTGGTTATCCACAACTAGTATTGGGGTGCTGGTGAACACGTTCTTGGCAGTTTTACATATGCACAGGTTTCGTTTTTAATGGGCTGTCCTCCATGCATGCATATGTTTCAGCCTATGCCTGTGTATGATTTGTCAGTGCTGTACAAACAGAGGTGCCAGACCTGTGCACCTGCTTGTGGTGTGTGCTCAGTGTGCATGCTGTATGGGTATGCGTTCTGGGCTGTGAGATTTTGTTTCTCACTGTGTATTGCAGTTTGGTTTTGTGTTGCAAGTGTGCGTCATTTTGCAGGGTTTGATAAGGCACATTGCCATTCTGTTCTCCAGTTGACCCTGGTGGTAACCACTAAAATATACCATCCACTCCTGCCTCACAGTAAAGGGTTTATCCCTTTCTTCTGCTGCAAGCACTGTTAGGGCTATCATTTTATGCAGCAGAGTGCCCTCCTGCCTTAGAAAGACCATCGCTTCTCAACATAGAGCAAGTCCAACTGTCTCTCAAACAGCACTAACCTCAGGTGTCTGCCAATCACAAGGAAGCAGGTGCTCCAGTCCTAGAAGCAAGCCTTGCTTCTGGCACCACCTTCAGGGGCAGTGGCCCCTGCCCTTCTGTTGATGTTGAGCCAGGTCACACCACTACACTTCATGCCCTTGGGCACATGGGTACAGTCTTCCACTGCTTCCCAGGGAGGACAGCATTTACCAAGGGACCACAAAGTAGAAAATCAACAGAAGAGTCTACCCTGGGCTATGTTGAACAAGGATGCTGTTAGCAGGAAACAGCCATAAGATGCTAGCTATGGTAGATACCTTTGCCTCATGGAAAGACTTGTAACTTGGCATCTCCTGTATTCCCACAAGAACCAGCTCTCTACTACACCGTAAGGGGAGCCATGGACCTCTCTGCTGTGGTCATGAGTAGCCAGATGAAGCTCCTGCTAGGGGAAGCAGCTAAAAGACCTCCCTGCAATTATCAGCTCTGGTAAAACAGTAGTACAAGCAACCTAAGCTTTGATATGGTGATACAAGGTCTAGCCTTGAGGCAGGGAAAACATTCGAACTATAACATAAAATACTATCAGAGTACTTTCTGATGCACAACTCTGCCTTTTGTATTCTTTCTTTTGTACTCCCTCTACTACTCCAAATCAGGTTATGGCTCTTACATATCATGGTAGTAGTTAAATTGAACTGGGATCAGGGGAAATACTTCGCACTCCCAGTCATCCAGTCAATCCTATCAAGTCCATCAACCGCATCACAATTCAGAGCAAAAGGTCAGCATTTGGTGTAGAAAAAAGAAACAGGGTGCTCTACTTCAGAGAAGAACCAAGCCTCCTGTTACATACTCTACTGGGTTTATGTGGCAGGCTTAGGGGTAAAGAGGGACTGCAGAGGTGGTTTCTGTGAGAAGACACCAGGAGCTGCCCCTATATTGGACAGAGCCAGGTCCAGTCAACTCCAACAGACCCACCACTGGCCAAGGCTGAGCCCATCAGCGACACTGGTAGTGCCTCTGTGATAATGTATTTAAGAAAGGGTAAAAAATGCTGTGCAGCAGCTGTGAGAGAGGAGCGAGAAAATGTGAAACAGTCTGCAGACATAAAGGCCAGAGGAGGAGGAAAGGGAGGAGGGTGCTCCAGGTGCTGGGGTAGATTCCTCTGCAGTCTGTGATGAAGACCGTGATGACACAGGTTGTCCCCCTGCAGCCCATGGAGGACCATGGTGGAGCAGATATCCACACATGCCCCAAAGGAACCTGCAGCCTGTAGAGAGCCCACACTGGAGCAGGCTTCTCGCAGGAACTGTAGACATGAAGAAGAGTCCACACTGGAGAAAGTTTTATGACAGGAAGTATGGCTTGTGGGAGACCTCCACTGCAGCAGTTCTTGAAGAACTGCACCCTAAGAGAAAGACTCACATAGGAGCAGTTCATGAAGGACTGTCTCCTGTGTGAAGGACCCTGTGCTGGAGCCAGGGAAGATCACGAAGAGGAAAGAGAAGCAGAGGCCAAGTGTATGGACTGACCACAACCACCATTCCTCATCCCACTGCACTGCTTGTGGTGGACAGGTAGAACTGTTGGGAACAAAGTTGAGCCTGGGAAGAAGGGAGGTATGGGGGAAGGTCTTTTTAGTTGTGCTCTTATTTGTCATTATCCTACTCTGTTATTAATTGCCAATAAATTAATTCAGTTTCCCTAAGTCTAGTCTGCTTTGCCCATGACAGTATATAGTAATTGATCTTCCCTGTCCTGCTGAGGTAGAGCAGCTTGGTGGGCGCGTGGCAGCCAGCCAGGGTCAACCTACTACCCACACAAATATAGATAATGCCACCAAGGGAAACCTTAGAAGAGAGAAGCATCCCTAAGCAACTGGTAATATTGTTGCAGGTGACAGACAGCAGCGTTACAGCCGTGTGCAGCTCTTCTGCCCAGCCCTTGGGACCTGGTTAGAGAAGGAACCACAAAATTTCTAGGATGACAAGCATCAACTGCTCCCAGGGACTTCAGATAAAAGGAGGAGGTAGACTGCACTTCTAAAAAAAAAATCAAACTCTCACTCCTCAGACAAATGACAATAATAGTTCATGTTCCAACTAAATAATAATAGTTCAAATAATAATTCACACTGCAACCAGGGTGTGGGACCCAAGAATCTGCCGCTTCTTGCCCAAGACACAGAGCAAATGCAGCAGCTGGGACTCCCTCTCTGGAGGGATTCCCAGCCCTAACGTGTCATCAGCAAAAAGAATAATGTGATTTCTTGGCAGCACAAACTGCCACGGACTCATGAGACACTTCCTTCCCTAGGACGTGATGCCCTGGACGGCTCTGCTCTTGCTGCCTGCCAGTGTTTGCCGTCTTCCCCGCTCCTCCATGAGCCCCCTCCTCCCTCCACTACTCATTCCTTTGCTCAACGAGGCTGGCATTTAAGAAACACTTATTCCAATCCATTTCTACCCTTGTACAGCAATTGGGTGTCATTTAGTTTGATTTAACCAATTTAGTCCTATGAATTAATTGGTTAATAAGCCATCTGTATGCATCAGGTGACAGAGTCGCGCTCTCACACACAGACACAGACAAGCTACCCACTTGTCCTTGTTTAATAACAGGCTGTAGGGAGTAGGAGCGGGAGAGGCGTGCAGGCTAATATCACTCCCCACGGGGAACTGCCAACAAAAGGGACTTGGTGATCATTGTACCGACCTTGACCTCCGAGCGGGGGAACTGTCTGTTTAGGGTAATTCAGAAATAACCTACATCGTAGCTAGAGAGGAGTGCCAGCTACAGAACAGATGCAAGAACCGTGAATATGCTTCATGTTGTGGGTCGGGTTTTTTTTAAAGAGAGAAGAAAAAAAGGTTTAGTTCATGCTTACTAGACAGTAGGAAATTCTCAGCTGCATTCCCAAACAGCTGAACTTTTTATGCGTGTAATAGAGGGAGAGAGGTGGGAAGTCAGGGAACAGGAGGAGACAGAGGCCTAAAGCATTTGATTTAGGTATGATCTTTAATTACGAGAAAAATATCTCATCTATTTTAATTTATTTTTGAATACTGAGAAAAAAAAAAAAAAAACAAACACCCCTCACAGGCTGCAGCCACTTCAATGTTATATACAAACCCACAAGCCATTCAACAAACACTACAACAAACCAAAAGCAAATCCAGGGACATATCCCAACCTACACAACCAAACAACAACAACTGTTTAGACAGAAAAACAACTCCATCCCCTGCCTGCCCATCCATCTCAGCCAACCCTGGATGCCCTGGCATGCAGACAAGTTTCCCTGCATATCCTGAAGGTCGACACATGCGGGACTTTCAGACTGAGGAGGAACTGAATTACAGGGGGATGGGGCCCTTGGGAAAAAGCCCCGCCAGCAACTCCCTCCCTTTTCTTCCCTGAGAGCTACCATGCATCTCACTCACAGCAACTGCAAGCAACATTAGGCAGCGAAGGGGACACTCACTGGTGTGAGAGGTTCCCAAATGATAGGAGACACTAAACATCAGCACTGGAGCCAAAAAACTACAAAACTCGACCCAAACAGCAGTACTTCAATGTAACATGCTGGGCAAGATGCTCTCATTAAAGAAATAGACCACAAGCTTCTGTACTGGGTGGTTTCCAGTTGAATGCAAGGTGCAGTCCCCTGTAGGGCTGCATGGTCCAGATGTCCTAGACCAACTAATGAGCACCAGAGAGAGCCTTGGCTGAGGCCACTCCAGGGAGAGAAGATGGGGCTTAGGCTGTGTTGAGTGTTGCAGAGCAGCACTGCATCTGCAGGGGCTCCTCCAGGGCCCCTTGGCTCCCAGCACTTCCCAGTGATCAGGGAGAGAAATTAGTGTGCTCCAGACTCTGAGAGAGAGATGCAAAGTGAGTAGCAGGGATGTAGCTCCAAGGAGAAAGTACTTTCCCTCCCTCTCCCTAAGGAAATGAAATTACAGTGGAGTTCACTTTAAACGGATCCCATTAGCACAACAGGCACCACTGGAAGAATAACATCCTCTGTGCACTGAAGTGAGACACTGACAGGCGGAGTGGAGCAGGCTGAAATAGTCCCTTCCAGACAGGAAAGAGAGAAACCTGTTTACGCAGAACACTCAGTAGGAGACTGCATGAAGGAACGAAGGGGGAAAAAATGAGTGAGGAAACCTGCCAGAGTTCCTGGTGTGAGTGTGCTCTGCCAGCCCACACTGCACAGAGCAGGCAGGACAGAGCCTTTTCACTGCGTGTGTGGGGAGCCCCCAAGAGCCTCACTGGGTGTTAATCCTTGAAAAACACTCTTTTTCTCTCAATAGCATATGAGTGCCTGTTCATGGACACTGTAAAACTATCAAAACACAGAGTTAAGCTGCCCTGCTTGAACAATTGGAAGCCCTGGCTAAACTGCCTCTGCTCAGTCTGCAGCAGCAATGCCTGTGAAATGAATGAAATCAAGAACACATACCAAACGTGTCCATAATGAACAATTTCACTTGATCAGTGACCACAACAACCAGAATGCCCTGGCCTGAATTGAGCAAGTGGCGATGCAGGTCTATAGCTTAATGGCCACATGGAGCACACATACCCAACTGCTAGGCTGTCCTGGTTAGGCAGCTCACACGCAAAAGACAATCACATCACAGTGCATCAAGAAGTCCTATCTTTACCAATTGCTAAGGATTCCAGGCCCAAAAAATGTCTAAAAGTACTTATGACATTAAAGGGGCAGAATAATTTTTAATTTTTTTTTCTTCCAGAAATGCCTCACCAGGCTCAGTTCCTTCACATCCACTCATTTCAAAGACAGAATGCAACCTATGCTGCTTGGGAGGACTTGGAGATCTCACCAGCTGTCTTGTGGCAGCTCCCAGCATTGAAACACCTTTGAATCCGTGTGGCACCCCATTACCCAAATATCAGCAGCCACAGAACAAGCATATCTCTCTGAGCAAGCCTCACATAAAAAGATGGAGCTGCACAAATGCTGAGAGAAGCAGAGTGCAGGGCAACGGGGCAGCAAAAGAGACCACTGATGCTGAAGATGTGTGTGGCGCAGGACAGGGCTGTTAATCCCTAGTTACTGCCTAGGGAGTATGGGATATGTTACGAGATGCAGGGGAAGAGCCCTTGGATATATGGGATATTTCAGGGAAAGACCAAAAACAGAGAAAGGGAGAGAGAGAATCTATTCCTGGCAAGGTGGTTTATGGAGAAAAAAAGCATGATAAAATATATGGATAAAGGGACAGAGGGGACCAGTCGTGTGTCAACAATTTGCTGGTTGGTTCATTTGTCTGGCCATGGCCTGCACCTGTTGGGCACAACCTGTCCTCTCATTAAGCTCCACTTCTCACTATTTTCTTGGGTAAGAGGACTCTGTTTTATGTGTAAGGATGTGTACAGAGGGTAAGTGGGACAAGAGGGCAGAGGTCCACATGTTGGTGGTGCCAGAACAGGAGCAAGTGAGGGTGCATCAGTCAGTGTGCAATTACTAGGGAATACTAAGGTGGACTAGCTGTTGAGTACCTCAGGTGGCTTAGGAGCCCAGTCAGCATGTTTCTCTTTGGAAATCAGACAACTGGAGGAACTGCCTGGTGGTTGGACCAGAGAAGCCAGTTGTCCAGCAGGACAACTGCTGGAGAGAACAGCCAAGCTGTGTCTGGTTGTCTCCATCCTCCAAGTACTCCCCAGCCTAAGAACCATCTCCCTTAGTTTTCCCCTCTTTCACCCTCTTCTTTTAATCCTCCTGACAAAACCTTAAATGGTCTAAATGGTCTAAAAAGCATCCCCAACAAGGATGAGGGAACACAAACATCTTAGCAAATGTGCATTTGAGCTCCACATGTTCCCAGGGATGGCATAGTAATAAAAACCAATTAGAGAACGCTCATCCGCTACAGTGAGAGGGAGTGGTAAAATCTTACCACGTCTAATAGGGTTTTTAATAATAGATGGGTGTCTCTGTGCAGTGCTGGATAGGGGAAGCCAAAGTGTTTTCAGTTACAGTGCATCTTTCTGCCCAGTGAATTTCTGTGAGTGGAGGATTAATATTCTATGAAAGTGGGGATTAACTCACCCTCCACACGTACTACTACTATGAGGGAGATCCCTGCAGGGTCAGGACCAAGCTTCCTCTGATGGTACGGGATAGGGGAATTCCATGGAGAAGGAAGCTGAGCTCACTCCTGCACCCCCTCGCCAAAGGATGCATTACTCAGTCCTACAGGTGCCAACTTTTGAGAAGCTCAGTAATGAAGAACCTGGAAAAGCAAATGCTTCTGCTGTCTCACTTTCTTTTATGTCCCAGGAAAAGCCCCAAAACAAATTTGCAACTGAGCACTGAAAAAAAGGCTGAGAAATCCCAGTACACCAGACAAATCCACTTGTGCCCCAGGTGGGCCAGCATCATGAGCAGAGTACCGCAAAGCCCACTGTTTGCATCTCTTCCCACTTCTTTCTTGTTTACAAACCTTCACTCGATGCCTACTTGCTCAAAACACAAACAGAAGCCATGGAGGGCATTTTCTTGTTACCATAGAAACAGTTACTATAATCTCAAACTGTACTTAATGCATCACTCTTCCCCCTCTGGCACCTTGCAACAGCTTGCTATTCAATGAGAAGGCTGCTAGAGGAGAAAGAGGGCAGGAGAAAGAGTCCTGTGCTCAAGACCCAGCGTCTCCGCAGCTGCCCATGATCTCCTTTCCATCAAGGGCCCTACTCTTTCTTTCCTTTCTTTCTTTCTTTCTTTTCTTTCTTTCCTTCTCTCTTTCTGCCTTGTTTTCTGTTCTTTGGACTGTCACATCATTTATATTTATGAAAGGAGTTTTCCTGGGGGTGCAAAGATAGTTCAAATTGTCTGTGATCAGATCAACCTTGTGCATGATACATTTGTATGAAAATAAACTCCCTAGGGCCCATACTCCTGGCTGAAAGTCTCTGTAATGAAGTATTTTACCCTAATTTAGTTAAAGATGATGGAGATAGGAATAAGTGCATGCCTGCATGCATATAGAGGAGGGGAAGAAAGAAAGGATACTGTACACACAGAAAAGCCAATAATTGTAAGATTACGTGCTAGCTAGGAACACTACTGAAGTATCTCATTATTACAAGAACTTAACTTACCATCTTTTCCCTCTGAAAATCAGTTCTACCCTATAGGGCTTCTTGCAGACCAGATCTGAAAACCTGACTGCTTGTCCTCAGAAAAGGTAGGCAGAAAACTACTCTTTCACCCCACATCACTTTTTAAGAATTAAAAATTTAAATTTATTCCCATTCCACATCTAGACTGAACCAAGACCACACTGAGATAATGACTTTCCCTACTCCCCATTCTTCTCCAAAGGCAAAAGGAAGGCATCACCCTTGATTAGAGTTGTTTTTCTGGAACATCAGCCTTTTGTTTTCCCGCCTCTGCTCTATTTGATTCAGGATGATTTCCATGTAAGGTTCTTCCCCCATGCTCTCAGTCCCAGCTGAATAAATTGGCTCCCAGGTTCCTGGCTACTCTGGTGTGATCTCTGGCTTGGCTAGGCAATTCAACCTGAAAATGTGAAATACTTCCTAGCAAAATCTTCTTGAAATGAGGACAATTCCACGCAAGGTTTCTGTTTCAATTACCTGGTATTTTCTGAGCATAACAACTTGGCCCATACACAAAAATATCAACCAGATCTTAGTCTTAGCAAAGGTTAAATGATTCAAGTGAACCTTGGGTCAAGTGTGAAGTTTAACTGCAGATGGTTATATGTTCTAGTACACTCTACCGTTGAATTGCTATGATGCCTTGCATAACCTCTACCGTCTGTTTTCTTGCCCATCTTTTCCACAGAGGACAAACTTACATCTCTTCTCAATAAAAAAACCATGACATTTCATACATCAGTCTCCCAGGGTTCCAGACACAAAGTAGGTGTACCCAGGGACATCCTCAAAATGTATCAGGTATAGTCAATATCGGAAAGGGATACCATTTGATTGCCACTGCTTTTGATTCAAGAAGAATGAGTCCTCCAGGCTTATTTACCATCGACAATGACGTACTGGGATTTCTTTACTAGATTATTGCAAGCCTAGTACTTCCCCATACCAGGGGAATGTGGGAAAAATACAAATAAGAGCTATTAAAGAACAGGAAAGGTAAAGAAATTGAGAGACAGAAAGCCAGGAGCCCTGTGCAAAGGGAATGACATAGTTCAGGGTGCACAAAAAGAAAAGCGATTGGGCAGACAGTACTCCCAGACAGAATATGTTGTGTTTGTGCATTTTCCTAATATTCTTGCTTAGAAGATCTGCTTTGGATAATGCTAGTGCTGTGCAGGAGTCTTACATGTTTAAACTCAGAATGGCTGCCCCATTTTTTTTCAAATGTTGTGTCACATTGGACATAAAAAAAAAAATATTCTAGGATGTGGATGCAGAAACATGGAAATACCTATTTTATCCAAGTCTTTTTTTTTTTCCTTCCCATTCTTGTACCCTAAAAAAACAACAGAAAAAAAAAAAAAAACAAAACAAAACTCAATCATGTCTTGTGCCTAGACAGGCCTGGAAAGATTCCTACATCTCACTAAACACTTGCTCTTCTACAGAAGTTGGGGAAGTGATCAACTCTTGTGAAAGTGAAACTACATAAGGTACACCTTGAAAATGAAGGCAGAGGACTAAATCCATTCCTGGCAAGAAGAAGGTGCAACTCCCTTTGAAGCAAGAGAAATCAGTACCGCTGAATTTGTCTTAGGGAGATAAATACTAATAACCAGTCCTTCCCAGAGGACAATCTGATAACACTGAAGTTGACACCCACAAATGTCAGGCAGGATATATTTCCTCCTGTGTGCCAGTATCTAAGCTTATCACCCTATTTGCTTCTTGTCTTCCAAGTCATTTTGCAGGGTCAAAGGCTATCGTGGGGCTTTAATTAGAATGCCATCGTAATGAGCTGACACTTAAATCAGCCTGCCAGTGGCTAAAGAAAATTAACCTTAGAGTCAAATGAGCTCCAGTCTGGGAGTTCATGTCATGAGGGGGCAACAGATGCTTGCAGAGCTGATGTGTATGGTGGAGGGGCAGAACGCTAAACCTTGCATTCTATTGAACCATGAGATCAACACTGGGGATCTCACCTATCCTAGCCACCTCTGATGAACAAATAAATGCAAACAGCTCCCATGAGCTTTGCACCGTGTGTTTGTTGTGCCAAGCTAAGGGGAAATCAGCAAGGAGAAGTTACCTGGGGGTAAAAAACTTCTTCTGGCCTCCTTGCAAAAGGATGCTACTTGAGCTCATACACACCTACAAATGTATCATATGTGATAAACCACATCAGTTGCTACGAATCACTTTGTCATTATGAAATAGTTGACTACTTAATTATTATGCACGAGCACAGGTTGTAAATAAGGGCAGGTGTTTCACCCAGCTCCGACCTTGCAAAACTTAGGGACCAAATAAACAGCACGAGGCTATCATGCCCTGCTGGCTGGCAAATTGGAGTGGCATTCGCAGGGACAAATACACACAGAGGATTAACCTCCCCACTAATCTTTGCCACTGCAACTGTATGGCCCCTTCCCACATTCATTCTGCACTAATTTCTCTCTGCAGCATCCTCTAGCACAAGACACAATGCTGCTGTATTGCCACTGAGTTTTGATTAAGTTTTAGATAGCCAGTAGCTGTTTTTCCCAGTGAATCCAGATATTCCCTTTAGTACCATTTTTCTTTGGATCCTAAAGGCACCCAGTGGTCTAGAGAAGAAATCCAATGTGCGTTACTCACAGGTACCAGAGAATCCATAAAGGCTTACTGCCTTCCTCAGAGCTGAACTGCCAGTGCTATCATTTTCCACGACATCTCTTTTATGCCACTGCACTTGACAAATACCTTGTGCCTCTTCGCAGGTATTTGGGAAATCCTGCCAGTGTAGGCATACGCTACACACAAATGGACCTAACATCTCCATCTATTCAAGACAGAGCTGTGCTGCAAAACCAAATCTGTCCATGGAGCTGCTTTCATACGGCAGATTCAGCCCTCTGTTTCCTCTCATGAGAGGACGTATTTTCCATTCATTAAGATCAGTAGACCTCAGAGGCTACTTTAAACAACCCTCGAATCATTCTCACTATGTTTCTACTACAACCATAATCGACCTTTCTCTAAAGGGGAACTATCCAATTGAGAACCTTGGGAGACGACTACTTACTAAACCATAAAGTTTAAAACTGGAATAACTCCACTAGAGTCAATGCAGCAATAGCATATTTACAAAAGGATGCTAAACAGTAAAATTGACTGCAGAACACTCTTTTTAAAGGAAAGCTGAAACCTTCTTTTGCAAAAGTATACTATGAAGCACTTGCTTGCTATGCTGCCAATGACACCTTCAGCTAACTGCTTCTGAAAGACTTTTGAACACTTCAGTTAATTCTTCACCAGTTACACTCTTTGTTTACATTTGGGACTTGACTCCACTACAGAGGTCAACTTGTTTCCTTCTTAAGAACAGCAAATGGGCTCAATGTTATAGTTCCCAAATTAATGCACTAGGAACTAAAACAAGTCAAACTCATGTTCCACCTCCTGTTTGGTTCAGTCACAGGTTTTCATGCAGCAGTCTGTGAGGAGGTGTTGCAGGAGGACTGCAAACACCAGAGTACAATAGTTACAAGCATTTCTGGACTTAGCAATATTTGCATCAAGCTATTTTAAAAGGGTCCAATTTTTAGTTTATGTTAAGCTTTAAATATAATTTTGTTGTTTTGACAGTACTCCTAAACTGCATGATTTGGACAGAAGTCATTCAATTTATGATACTTCCTTAAAGGTTCAGCTCCCATGAGGCTTCTTTATTTTAAAAAAAAAAGAATGTTATTAACCCCGGGGTGGCTATATTGAAAAGCATGAAATAGTAACCTTTGGCTTGACCCAATTGTCTTGAACCTAGAGGCAAGTAATAAGTGCAGATATTTGTGAACTGTTCCTGTGGGGTGTACATTGGGGAGCACAGTGTTGGTCATTTCTGATGTACATGGCAATTTGGAAGGCAGTCTTATATTTTGGAGCAGCCAGACACCTGATACTGAGAAGGGTTGTCTCTGAAAGGGAAGTAATCTTGGGGCTTTTTTTTCTCTCTTGTAGCTTTCTCCTCTTACCAAAGCTTGTAGTGTATAGATTCAACAGATGGTGTGATCTCTTTCTCCCTGTTTCCCCTCAAGTCAAAAAGTAAAAAAGTAAATACCACTGTAAGCACTAAATGCAAAAATAAACGATTGCAGTACAAGAAAGAGGAGCTTCAGACACTTCAAAATAAACAAGAAGAAAGAAAACAGGTCTTCATGCAAGTCATACAGTTCCACACAAAAAAAATCTCCTTGTCTTTCTTCCAACAACAAGAAACAGTTTCCCCCACCCTACTCCCAGATAGACCTCAGGCTACTTGAACATCACTGACATTTTCTTTAAAGAATTGTTAATTAAAATAACATTAAGTATGCTATGTTCAGTATTTGTCAGGCATCAGGAAAGACTACTAAAATTATCACTGAGGGGCCTATTAAATATCATCATATGCTCCCAGAGTAACTAATTACAGACATTTTTAAAGGTTCTGATTCCCCCATCCCGCAAAAATATTTAAATTTTTATTTTTATTTACTTGCATCAAATAATCAAATACTATCAATGTGCGATTAAGCATCTGTCCTGAGGAATGGGCAGGCATTGCTCCACTGCCCCTGATGGCACTGAACAGCCTGCTGGTGTCTTAGAGCCAGGGAGCAAACCTGACAAGGTTCCAATTCTCTTCTTTAATTCCCTTCTGCACTTTACGTTCCCTGTTTTCATGATTTGAGTGTTTGGGCAAAGGCCTCAGAAAACACCGGAGCTTGGAAATGAAATAGGTACTCTCAGCAATCCAAGCCCAAAAGCTTGAAGAGCTTACAAAACTGCACCTTCCTGATCTGTACCTGCGCAGCACCTCACCGAGCCGGACCACACTGGGCAGCTATTATAACTAGTGGCTACAGTGCCTATGGTAGTTAATAATGAAAAGGGCTTGGAGCTGAATTATTTCATTCTGCAACAAGGACAATAGTTTATTGTGGGGTTGTAGTAGTAACAAAACCTCTATGCAGTTCTTAATGGATCTGCTCTTCGGAGCAAAGGGAAGCCAGCTACTCCTAGAACCTTGCCTAATACTACAACACACCAGGACATCCAGGCACAAAGGATACACCCAGAAGCATACAAAGTCAGAAAGACCGGTCTTAAAGCCATCCCAGGAGCATTCAATTCAAGAGAGATGTACCCTGACTCAAGTGGCTCCTCCCCTGGCTTTCCATCTCCCAGAGCAAGCACCTGTGTGTTGCTCAGCAGTGCCAGACCAGGTGAGATGGCTGACTGCTCAGAACACAGCTCTTCTGCTGATTTAGTCCACAGAGGGCCTTCCAGCAGGAATTTGGAGTAATCGCCATTGAAGTTGCCACTTGATTTTTGCATGAGGTAGACCAGTGCTCCTGCTGACCTTCACATTGCTTGTGAGGAGGGCAAGCATTTAAGCACCTATACCATCTGCAAATTTTGTCTTCCCTTCAAGGATACAAAAATTAGGTCAGAGGCTTTTCTCTTCCCCTTCCATTCCTGCAAAGCACGTTAGAGCTCAAATCCTCAAGACAAAGCATTATTATTATTGTTGTTATTTTTTTATGGTGGGAGAAAATATTAATGTTACAAATAGCTGCCATTAGCATAAGCAGAGCTGCATATTAATATGCACACGGGTGTCTCCACTGTCAGGAAGCAGAGAGGCCCCAGAGGCCCTGCTTTCACTGGGGAAAATGATGATGGCATTAGCTCTAATGATAATGATAAGGAGGCTGCCATAAACGATATGACAATTTCTTTTGTAATCCTGTTCGGGCAAAGACTTTTTCCTTATTCCCCAGTGTCCATAAAAGGATGCTGTTTGAACAAATGGCAGCTTGACTGATTTATTCAATTTCACCACAGCTTTATGGTCTTCTTAAAAGTGCCAGCTCTTTGAGTCATGTGACTAAGAAACTCAGTTAAGCCTTTCAGATGAATTCCTAACCTCCAAGATTTTGGAGAATGGGATACTAAATAAACAGAATCTTACATATATTTATGTTTTTAAAACCTTGTGATGTTGGAGTAGTTTTGGACTAATGACACTATTATATGCAAGGACAACAGGATCTATGAAGGAAAAGAAAAACAGATATTAAAAAAATGACCAGTAATTAAAAGTTGTCTCTGACATAGGCTGTGATAGGGTTGGGAACATCTTTTCTCCCCTACCACTTATCATTATCCTATGTGTCTTACCTCTAGGATGCAACAGCAAATCTTTGTGAGACTTGTATCAGATCAGAGAAGTAATCTGGCTAAAAAGTGACAAGACAAAAGATAGCAAAGAGGGGTATTTCCCATAGAACAGCTTTGGATGTGCTTCACTATGCAGAGAGGCACACCTGAGAAGGCAGGAAGAGGGTGGTCTGTGCTGCTCCTGTTACTGAGAATATGCATGATGGGCTGGGAGAAGAGATGCAGAGAGAAGATTTAGGTTCTTTGGGTTCCATGTGTCAAGAGCCTGTCAAACTCTGGTTCGGCTCTTCCAGCTGTGGAACAAATATGAATTTCTCTTTTTTTTTTTTTTTTTTTTCAGGCCAGAAGTAAAGCAGAAATCATTATCCCCAGCTGTGATGTTAAAGCCTCAGTTGTGCAATGGGACTTGGCTGCAAAAAATGCAAAAGAATTTCTTCACTGAACTGTGCACCTGGACACAGGCAGAAGATGATTCTCTCTGGCTCTGCGACTGCTGAACTAATTACAAAGCTTTTCAGCAATGTCACTGCACAGGGTGTCTCTGGCCTGGAATTGTCTGTCACGGCTACAATGTACAACAGGGATCTGAATTCATTCAAGTGTCAGGGAGGAGGGGATGCTAGGTTTCGGTCTGTCAGATTGTGGGCTGAAAACCCTATTGAGCTCAGCTAAAATACTATACTATTCGCTTTTGATTTTTTGCTTTTTTTTCTTGTGATGTACATCCTGAAGCTCATCAGAGGCATATTTAAGCTTTATACCAGCAATAATGTTCTTTTCAGCAAACACAATCCAAAGGGACTACCCAAGACCACAAAGAGCCCTACAGATGACTGCTTCATATAAGGTGACCAGGTGAAAGTTCTTGATACAGAGACACGTCCAAACACATGGCACATGCAGGCCAGTAATACTGGTCGTATGCAATGGCAGCTTCCTCCACCCATGTAGCCTGTGGGACACAGCAAAAAAGCACAAGCCCCACAGTCTGTCTCCCAGGTAGTATCTGCCCCAGGTAATACAACAGAAAAAAAAAACCCATCTTTTCAGTACAAAACTTCTCTATTAAAGCTGCACAATTGGTGGACTCAAGATGGAAAACATTTTTAGCAGTCCAAAATACAAATCCCATTTGTTCTCCTCTGTGCTCCTTAGTCTCTTCCCTAGTTGAGCAGTTCAAGTTTGTATCTCCAACTCAGTCTCCACATAGTTTCTCAAACCCTTATTATTCCAGCTGGCCTGCACAGAGAGATGTTTTATCATTTATTTCCTTGTTTTGGAGCAGAACCTCAGTTATCCAAGAGAATTCCTCTGCTCAGACAGCAGGAATATCCCAGCAGGAATGCTAAGGAATGATGACTATGCTTGGGAAACACCACATTATCATAAACCTCCAGAAGCAACAGATCTTTTCCCAGCAAAACCCACTAAGGTACTGCAGATCATCTGGAGAACTTTAAGTAACTGGGACCATAACGCTACAATTGTAAGCAGAAGCACATACACACACCCTACAAATGATATATATTAGTATCAGTTGTTCAATACTGTTTCATACTGTGAAAAGCTGAGAGAAAATAATTAAACTAGTATATGAAGTCTATTTGCTGTCTCTGTATGACTAGAATTTACACCTATATGCAGAAGTCTCTTGCTCAGTCATACTTGCATTTCCAAGCATGTTGTTTGCTGGTCTCCCAGACCAGCATTATATGGTCTACCACATAATGCCTGTGGATTTAAAAAGAGGAGGATCAACTCTGAATCATACAGTATTTGTACAATCCTGCAAGCCAAATGCACAAAACCAAAGCTATTCCCCAGACAGCTGTATGGGCTCAGTACATAACAAGCAATATGGAAGAGATGCAACCATAAGGTAAACCAAAAGTGGAAAGATGAACTACAGTCTACAGTCTGCTGTATGCTAAGTCTGTACGGACATAAATCTTGATTTTAAATGTGGCCATCAGGACTTCAGTGCTAAGTGGAAATAAGAGTGATAAAAAAACACTTTCAAAAATACTTTGTCAGACTCAGGTCATGCACCACAAGAACGTGGTGTCTGAAAGGGGAATCAGCTTGGCAGATATGAACACACTTGCTTGAGCCTGCAGTTCCCACACCCCCTGCACTGTGGCTGTACAAGAGAGTGCTACAGTCACCACAAGACAGAAATTGCACCCGTGCCTGTTCCAAGACTGGCATGGCCTTCTTGGCACCCAAGCTAAAGAAAAGATGCAGTGTTAGCACTCAATGATCTCATTATAAACCAGCCTGGGGGAGGGGAGAGGTGACAAAAAAGGATTATACACGCTTTTGATCACAGATGACATTCTATTAGCCCAGGACAACAATACGCCTATGTATGCTATAAGCACCCTGACATAGGTAATGACTTACTGACAGGGTATAAAGCAGTGCAGGTTAATCATCCCGATAGCTGGATCATGCAGTCACAAGATAACGTTTTTCAACAAGTTTTTCTAGCAAAGACTTACGAACAAACAGGGGAGCCATGAACACCAGAGATTGGACACCTCTCACTGTGGCCTCTGAGGCAAGGAACACATCACCTTCTCGATCATCATGGCCCAGTGAACTGGTACTTTTTGCATAGGAAAATCAAAGCTTCACTTACCTGGAATAGAAAACAAAAAAAGAGAGAGAGAGAAAATACAGTTAGTGGATTTCCCTGAAACATACAGATGCTGCTTATTTTTATTTCCCAGGTGATTCCCACATCCTGGCACCTCGTTAGGAGATTCCTGACATGTTCAGGAACAGGAGTGATCTATGATAGCTCACTTAGCACATGGCCACTCTCTCTCCTGCTGTAATTGGCCTGTGGTGCTATTTAATGTTATACAGATTATTCATTAAGAAAAGCAAAACTGAGCAGGTGTTTTCATCAACAAGTTGTTCTATTTGAAAAGGGAAAAAAAAAAAAAGAAAGGGAGAAAGAGGCTCCACAACAACATTAACCACACGGAAAGGCACAAATTATTCTGTGAATAGCAGGGCACAGAAGGTCTTGTAGTCTACTGAAAGAAACTGCGTCAGGAAAGGAAAGGATCTCCTTGCTAATTAAGGAAGGGATGGATGGGATCATTCTGTCCCATGGTTCTGTCACATATTATCTGAACTACAGCTGCAATGGAAGGCCTTGATAATCTTGGTTAGAGGTAAAGTAGGCTCTGCCATGAGATAGAAGGATGGATCTCTTGAGGTCCCTGCCATCCCTGTATTTCAAGATTTTCATGAAGACATGGCACCTTCCTGTGTTATACAACACAGACATAAAGATGTGACTGTCTCACAAAGAACTACCGCCTGAATAAGCCAGGGAGAGGACATAAAGGCAGGGCTATTAGATAGGAAAAGAGGAAGCTAAGCATGTCTGAGGCAGTACTAGGCTTTTCTTTTGGACCAGATGTGTTACTTTCTCAAACTCTGATTTATAGATCTGGAGCCAGGACCAGCAATCAATCAACCAGGACTCAATCTTTGCAAGCAATAAATAACTAAATAAAGATTGCTTATTTATTCTCAGTAGTTTACCTGCCTCTGAAAGGTAACTCGGCTTTCCATAGAAGGGGGTAGAGCAACTACACCAATAGTTGTGTCCCGAGAAAAGAAGAACCTCCCTCCAGCTCATTCTGAACAAAGTCAAATTGGCATTTTCATGTTCAGAAATTGTGCGTTATATTTACTCCTGCTCAATTCTAGCAGCCCTGGATAGCATGGAGCATCACTTAAATATCCCACACAATCTTTGTCTACCACCATGGGCTGCATTATTTGAACTGTAATGGAATATAGCTGCTATCACAGAATCCCCTAGAGGAGATGCAGCCAGGCTTGCACACTTTAGGGAAAGAAAGAAAGAGATTAATATACATTCATGGCACATTTGCAAAGAGATTGCTTTGCTCACAGCAAGATTTGCACCTGTATAATTGTATCACTTTCAAATTAATCATAATCATACTCTCAACCAATATATGATCTACAGAATAGGCCTCATCCTCGGACTCTCATAATCGGGATAAAAATAGCTGACTCTGAATGCACCAAGATTTCTGCTGCTACGCAAGAGACAGTAAATCCCAGCTGACCCACTAAGCCTTGGTATTTTGTTTCTGTAAAGCCCTAGCATGGCACATATCTTTGCATAAGTAAGACCTGGTCTGTGCGACAGCAGCACCGTAACATTTAACAATACCGTTCCCTTTGCAGAACACTACAAAAGTAACACGGTCCTTACTTGTTGGAGGAAAACTTCAGCTCAAAGAGAGGTTAAGTGATTTGCCAGCAGATACATAATGCCTCTGTCATATGGAGAGACACAGGACCTGTAACTCTTGGCTTCCCTGATGTGCACATTTAATTACTGGATATCTCCATGCAGGAATAGCGACCCACAAGCGCAGCACAGCATCAGCCCGAAGCCTCCCTAGTGCCATGCCTGCCCCTCCCTTGCCATCTCCTCCAAATGGCTCCCAGCAAAAGGCAGATTCCTTAATTGTGTTATTAGCTGAATTATTAATTGATATGAAAACAGCATTTTACTGGGCATAAAAAGTCATTTGGAAATGAGATAAAATGTTCTCAGCGCTGCCTGCCTCAGAGCAGAGCAGGAGCGAGGGCTCTGACAGCTTGATTATTATGCACATTAGTGCAATCTGGTGAGCTCCCAACACGGGGAGTGTGGAGTCCCCAAATACCATATCCATCAGGCCACATTCTTCTCCTGTTCTCCTTCTTCTCCCGCCCCGACCCGTCATTGCCTGCTTTGCATTTATGTGGGAGACCTCAGGGGTCATTTTTTCTGATCCATCCCAGATGTCATCACTGCAAGAGCTGCTCACGATGCTGGGCAAACAGTATTTTACCTTCAGCTTCACACCAGGAAAAACTGTCTTTATGCTCCTTCCCCAAACCATCCTGCACCCCAAAAGGAAAGAGATGGTTTCCCAAGTTGCTCCTTACTGGAAGCTCCTTGCTTCTCTGTCTCCAAGTCTTTTGTGTGTGTCCCACTGAGGAAACAGAAGTCTGTGTATATACCTTCTTCTACAAAATCATTCCATATTTCACAATGGGATGTGGGGGTGTGTGCATGTCTTGAAGCCCCTTCAGCTTTTGTCCAAAACCCTGTCTTTGATCATGATATACTTTCCCTCCAAGCAGGCACTTCTCCCATGATGCTGAAAGGGAATATTCTGTGGATGCCCACCATGTCCTCCATCCCACTCCCTGGGCTTGCCCTGTTCTCTCATCCTCATCAGCCCCTCCAAGGCTTCACAGAGCTGTGGCAGGAGCTGAGTTGCCCTGCAAATGCTATCAATTAATTTTGAACCTCTGTTAAACAGGCAAAATGGGTATCCTTGCACAAGGAGGGTGATAAACCCCAGGCAGGCCCCTCCCCTACCTGCCTTGACCCCCTCTGCAGTCACGCCATCAGTGGGAACCTACCCCCACTGACCCACATCTCTAACACGCAGCCAGAGGAGCCAGCAGACACCAGTGATCAATCCTGTCTCTTACATGCAAACCTTGTAATTTAGCAATAACTACTCAACCACCATTGACCTGCTAATTAATCCATAGATTTTTTGTTGTGCCTTTAATCGTTGGCCCCGATATCTGAGTCACTTTAGACTGCTCACTCTGTGCAGAGCCTAACCAACTAAATGCTACTTCAGCTCCGTAGTAATAAAACACTGAAATATATTGACTCCCTGCCAGCTCTCACGCTCACTCTCTGCCTCTCTGCTTGCTGGCTGAGTGCTGGTGTGTGAAGGGAATATAGAGAGGGGAAGGCATTGGCCGTGAGAGATGAAGTTTGGGACACAGGTGAGAGAAAGCAGGAATCAGTCACCGGTGACAGGCCACCAAGGGCAGCCTCTGATCCCAGTTACTGCCTTGCTGACAAACTCAAACCTGCTGTTCCTCCACCATGAAACTGGCTTGATGGTTCTGAAAATTCACAGGCATGCTGGATCCCGCCTGCTTTCTGCCTCCTGCCCTTTAATGAGGAAATCCTTGTCCTCTTGACTATCACTGTCACACTCACTGTATATGTGTTACAGATAAAAAGCCAAATGGTATAGGCAAAAAAAAATGAATCCATGCAGTGGAGAGCCAGGAGATCTCTATTTTTGTGCTAGTGCTGTCAGAGGATCTCTGTGTAAACACGGATGAATCGCCATTAATGCAGTTTTCTGAAGTGACTCACAACTCGCGGTGCCTTGCACTGATGCTAGGTTTTGGGAGATGGAAATGGCAGTTTGAAACCCTGACATGGCAGGAGCTGCAGATGCTCAGATGGCTTGGACATTGAGCGATTGTGAACTAGGCTCTCACGATAGCTGGTTGATAACTTGGGTCACACTGATGATGGGGATGGGACAGAGATGAAGGGACTAATGGGTGACAGTTGAGTGCTGAGAGCACAGAAGTAGGAGGAGGTTGTTAACCCGGTCAAGAAAATTCTCCATTAAAAAGTACTCATTTTCATTTGGTTAAAATCAAAATGGGAGCCCTGTCAGCAGCAGCTGATATTTACCCACCCACATGGAAATAAAGTGGAAAGTGATAAGCCCTTCCAATTACTGCCATAGCTTGCTGCCTTTGCTTTTGTTGCAGTTGATTTGTAGTCCCGAGCCATTCCCAATACCTGCACCATGTGGTCTGCTGCAAACATGCACATCATCCAACTGCCCTGCCCAAAATCTCATGGACTCCCTCCATCTGAGACCCACAAGCAGGCAAGTAAGTGGTGGGGAAAACGAGCAAGCAACAGGAATAAAAGGCTGTCTAGGGTGCTGGGGAAGATGAGACAACTCTAGGAGCAAGCTCCTTGTGCCTTCCCCACACTGGTGCATCACGTGGGCAGACAGACTGGTAGTGCCCTCAGAGAGAGCAGGCTTGGCACAGCTGGAAAGACCAAAAAACTCCAACGAGATGGGGATGCACTGGCCCAGTCACAAAAAAAACCTATCCTCCCCCTATGCTGGCAGTATAGTAGTACTGTAACTACAATTCAATAACTCAAAACCCTTCTGCTAAGCGCACCTGATGCTGTAATGGTGTGTCAATGGCAGGACAGAGGCACTTGCTGGAGAAAAGCTGCTGAAGGGTGGCCCTATACTTCCTGATCCTAACACAGTTGTTTCCGTGCAAATAAAGCTAGTGTTCCCAAGCCTGCTGCGTCCCCCATCCTTTTCTGTTTGTCTCTGTAAATAGCAGTGTCAGAGCATGCCCGGGGTACAAAGAGTGGCCAGAACAAGGCTTCCCAGCAACAACAGCTCACACTGGCAAGTCTGAGGGGGTTTGGCAGCAGCATGTCTGAAAGTTTCCTTGAGGACTTCCTGGGAAGTCCTGATCTGCCCTCTCTTTTTTAATACTGAAAATAACGTTTCTGAAATGCAGGTCATTTAGGGTAATTTATGATCTCTTTCATTAACAAGAGAGTCTATCGGCAGCAGACCTCCTGCTGGTCAACACTTGGGGACTTTAGAACAGAAAGGATTTCTCTGTGCTTCCCCAAAAACTGTCTAGAGGCAGCACAGTTGGCTGGGAGGAAGCTGAGAATTGCTTGTTTGAGTATTGGCGCATACTGGGTTTGGAGATGCTGCACAGTACATGCAAAATATCTCAGTGAAAGGACATCATTTTGCTGAACAGCTTTGTCACTGAATTGCTTGATCAGAGATACCACAATGAACTGAATCACCACAGGCATGAGAAGAAACACTTTCTCTCAGTTATATCCTCAGTTATATTCTTTTACAGAGCAATTATCACTGGGAGAACCATTTCTGTCTTTACAAAAAGATATGCACTACAAACAGCTCAGCATTTTTGGGCAGGATGGACATTCAACAGACTCCATGTGCTTTAATGGAGAATCGTGAACGGACTTCTTTTTGGAAATGCATTGTTTTACAACATCCTTCATGCCACACACATGGCACACATATGGGTCCAGCCTAACAGCTGGAAGATCAAGACCTCAGAGTTCAAATTTACTTCACAAGGGCATGTTCAGTCTGCGCCACTAAGCCTTTTTGCCTGCAATCTAGTGAACTGATTTGTCCAAGACAGGAGGAGAGGACAGAGCTCTTGCACCTGATGGGTGTCTGAGAGTCTGATGCCAACCTCGGGCAGGACTATAGGGACCATGGGGTGTCTTTAAGCCCTCTTTGTATTTGCCAAACCCTCAAAAATTGTACAGATGCCTTCCCCTCCCTATTCACAGACATGGGGAAATCTAGAGTTGCTGCACTACTACATCTCCCCATGTCTTACATAAAGAGCCTTTCCACTTGTGCTTTGCTTATTGAAATGCTTCTTTAGAGATGTAGATTCCAGTGGAGTGCTTTAACCTCTGGTTGGAAAAGCAGATCTTTGTTTAAATTAAACCTCAGCTCTTCCACAAAGAAACATGGAAATCTGCCCCTACATTAACTGTACTGCAAGAAAATTGAGCTGAGGAACAGATACACCATATCCAACCAGCTAAACAGTGGTGAACACGGCAACTTATTTCCAGGTCAACATCTTCCTTGAAAGGAAGGTTGTTTCCATGCAGGGTTTTAAACTAAATTAAGCCCCTGCCAGCTTTCCGGTATGTCTGGTGTTTGTCACAGGAAGATACTGCCTCCACTATGCTCTAGAAGAACATCTTTAGGGAGGTGATTCTACCCCTCCACTCTAGTGAGACTCTATCTGTAGTACTGTGTCCAGCTCTGGAGTCCCCAGTGCAGGAAAGACATAGATCCATTGGAACAGGTCCAGAGCAGGGCCACAAAGACAATCAGAGGGGTGCAGTGCCTCTCCACCTCTCCTATGAAGACAGTCTGAGAGAGTTGAGATTGTTCAGCCTGGAGAAGCGAAGGCTTTGAGGAGACCTCATAGCAGCCTTTCAGTACCTAAACAGAGCCTACAGAAGAGATGGGGAGAGACTCTTTATCAGGGAGGGGAGCGATAGAATGAGAGATAATGGTTTTAAATTGGAAGAGGGGTTTAATTTAAATCTAATTAGATATATTAGGAAGAAATTCTTTACTGTGAGGGTAGTGAGAAGCTGGAACAGGTTGCCCAGAAGAGTTGTGGATGCCTTATCCCTGGAAGTGTTCATGACCAGGCTGGATGAGGCTTTGAGCAACCTGCTCTAGTGGGAAGTGTCCCTGCCCATAGCAGGGGGGTTGGAAGCAGATGATCTTCAGGATTCCTTCCATATCTTTCCCTCACTGCCTGACTGCTTTAGTAGTAGCTGCTTTGCATTTACATCCGGTTTTCTTTGGGGAAACCTGGATGGATGAGAACTAGAGAGTAAGAGAGAGGGTAAATTGGTTCAGGACTGAGGGGAGTTCTCCTCCCCTACTCTGACAAGATCAATTAAAGTTATTAAGAGAAACCTCGTTGCCTGGGACATATACAAGGTGCAACAGCATGTAGGAAACAATCTTGTAAGGAGGGGGAGAAGTCAGGTAGGAGTTCAGAAAGCTTATCCATATGTCGTTATTCCCCACGAACTCCTACCAGGCATTTACAAGACTTCCATCAGCAACATCCTGCCTAGGCACCTTGCATGTGCACTTCTACTCACCACCCTTCCTGGGAAGCTAGGAAGTATAACTGTCCCCTTCTGAGTGAAAAAAGATTCAACGACTTCCTCAAATTCAAACTTGCATCCTCTAGCAGTGATGAGATTCAAACATAGATTTTCCATCTGACAACCTAACTACCTATTCCGTGGAAATTAGAACTGGAAAGTAGAACAAAAAGTTGGGGTTTTTGCTTTCTTCTAAAAGCAGCTCTCTGGCTCACATGACTGAGTCTACCCTACAGAATGAATCGGACCCTTCCCATCTTAGCCCAGACAGCTGTACTACCCTGTCCTCATACCTCACAAAACCATAAAGTTCACATCATACCGCAAGAGCAGAATAGCAGCACAGGAGGACTTCTCAAGCCTGAACTCCTTTGCCAGAGGGAGTTTTCAGCATGGCAGGGAGAATCTGTCAAAGACAGCTTACGAGGAAGGGATCTGCCCAGTTTGAATTAAACCTCAGCCACTACCTCTGTTCAATCAGGTCCAACCCTCAGAATTAGTTTTGAAACTCCTGCCTCCTAATGCAGCAAGCTGCCTGCAGCCTTTCCAGCTATTTGACCATGATCTTGCAGCACAGAGAAAAATTAATCTCAATTGAAAGATTGGGTTATAGGAAGTACAGTGGTGTTTCCCAAGTGTCTTCCCCTCAACGTCTTGTGGCAGGAGGAGGGGATGGTCCTGCTCAGAGTGAAACAGCCAGAATGACTGATTGCATCCATGCTGCTGAAAGATGCTGATGAGGAAAACCCAGGCTCCTGCCTGTCATGTTTTCAAAACCCCTAGATACTGGCTCAGAGCCTTGCCTGTCGCTTTCCTTAAGCCTCTGTTGAGGAGGAAGAGTGAACATCTTGGAGACAGTGTTTAGTGTCATAGACAGTTCGGCAAGAGACAATTTTTCACCCCGTTAAGTCCCTCTGCAGAATATTATCTGCTGGTTTTCCCTCTTTTTTTATGATTTTCTTATGATTATCTCCTGCTGTTTCTGTCCATGGCAGCCAAATAAATAAATAGCAGTATAGCTGTCAGCAGCTTTAGCTGAGATGGCTCTGCAGACAGCCTTGGTGGGCTACACCCCTCCTTGCTCTCAGGACTGCTGTCCTCCAGGCAGTATCAGGGTGTGGAGACCATCAGTCTAATGGCAAGAGGGGAGTAGAAGGGGGCTGAGCACAGCCTCTTGCTTCTCTGCCCATTTTTTGCATGGACATGTCACTGTCTCACCTGTAAAAGATGATGATAACATAAACAGCAACTTGATGGGGGATGAGGGCTGTGAATATTTAACCTCCTCACCTGTACTTGGAGCATATTTTTATCCCTATCTCACAGCACAAATTAAAAAAGGAAAAAAAAAAAAAAACAAAAACAAAAACAAAAAAAAACTATAGTGTCAGAGAGGTGAAGGTATCTCCATGGGGTCACGAAGTCAGTCTGTAGCAGAGCACAGCATAAAACCCAGCCAATCTGATAGCAAGGCACTGGTGTTTTCCTTATAAAACAATTCTGCCATTTAAAAAAATAAGTTTATAACTTTCTCTTGTGTGCATGTATTCTTTACTTCTTGCCTTCCCTATTGTTTCCTTTTCTCTGCCTAGTTCATACAGCAGTCGCACAGATGTGCAGAGCATTTTACAGAAAAATGCAAAGACAAGATGCCTGCACATGGGGAACTTAGAGTCTGGCCACCACTTTCACTGGTAGCTCGGGAATTCCTTTGCAGACTCATTTTGCTATGCTGCTCAGGGATTCCGGTCCCTTTGGGGCCATGTTTAATTCATCTCCTACGACTCTCTGAAATCCTTTGCAGGTACTGATCCTGTCTTTTTCGTGAGCTCGTTGCTCAGATGTCTGGCTTTTTTCTCCCATATATAGTTATTTTCTCCTTCCCTTTGCTGACATAAAGCTCTTCCTCAACTCCAGCCTCCATCTTTGGTCTTGCGCTCTCATTGCCTTTTCCTCCTTCTCCGCTTTCAACATATCTTGCTCATTTTTTCTTTCTGAGCTCTCTTTTCTTTGCCTTGACACAACCTGTTCTCTTTTATAACAAGTGTCCTTACACCCTTCTTTAAATAACCTCCCCAGCCCCCATATCTACCTCTGCCTGTGTCTCCACTCCTTCGCAACTTGTTCATTAGGCAAGTGCTGGATCCTATGAAATAGATACCTTTCCAGAGGTACACAATCTATTTTTAACACAATGAACTTCTCACTGCAGATAGAATGAATTGACTGATTTTTAACACAACCATTGGAAGGTAAGTCTCAGGGCAGTGCAGTAGCAGTGTTATCAGCTGCAGTAAAGCAGAGGTGGCTAGTTTTTGACAGTGAGATTATCTTAACCCAGCAGTTGCTTATTTGACAACTTGTACATGACCACTTGTACATCCATTTTAAAAGAAAAAAGTAGCGCTTACTTACTTCCTATTTCTCCCACACCAAGTAACAGGTCAAAAAAGCAGAGGAAGGGGCAGAGATCCATGTCTAAATATCCACAATGCCGTGAACATGAAAACATCTCACACTTCTAGCTCTTCTCTCAGCATCGTCCAGACTTCAAACTACAGTGCTGATGGGGACAAAAGCCAATCTATTTGCTTGCGGAAGCAGAAATTTCTTACCCTTTTTTATATGGATGGTGTGATTTCAGCTAGCAATGAAGTGTCAGCCCACTCCCAGCTGTCACAGGAACTGGCTTTTATCTGACAACGCTTTGAGAACCCAAAGTTTTTGAAGACATGAAAACAGGAGCTTCATGCCTTATCCTGCTTTCTGATTGCGATCTCTTTCCTAGCACAAGAAAGTGGAAGGGTCAAGTCAGATACTTTGCACCTATTTCCACAAATTTTTAGGAGCTCCATCCACTTGATGCAATCTTCTTCAACTATTGCCTTCCCTCTATTAGCTGTCATACCTACTCTCAAGGATTTTCTTGTGATTAGGTGAAAACTCAGGATGTGATTGTAAGGAAACTGAGACAGAGCTAGTTCTTATGAAATTGGAGATAACAAAACTTTCACACTTCCTACATGCATTGACTAGGTCAATGCAGTGACTTCACAACTCCTCTAAGTTGTGCCCAGACAGCCTGAAACCCAAGATGCTGGCAGTCACTGGAATACAGTCAATCTACTGGGTTTGTACAAGTACAAACAGTCACAACTTTAGGCTTAAAAATAAATAAAAATAAAAAAAAAACCCAAACCAACAACAAACTTTCTGTGGTTATCTACCTAGTTTTGAATGCCTGAATTTTCCTTGCCCATTCCTAACATAAAATATAAGAAGATTAAAACAGTACCCACTGTCCTGAAATGGCTGGGCTGAAGTGTTTTGGACCTCAGTTCAGGGACTACCCCAGGCACTCTCTGGTGCACATGCAGTCTTATTTTCCTAAGCCTGCAGAGCCTCCACCTATCCCCCCAAGACCCCAACCGCTGCTGCTCCTGGCCCTAAGGACCTCAGCATGGCTTCTCCCATGGCTGTGTGGGCAGGCATCCTTCCACCAGCAAGAGGCTAGTTGAGGGGAGTCTCACTCTCTTCTCCAAAAGCTGAAGTAAAAGTCAGCTGGAGGGATGACAGAAAGCAAGCAGGCCAGGGGACTGAGCTCTCTTCTCCTTACCAAAATCTCCTGACTGCTTCTTTCTTTCCCCTACCCAAAAACTTTTCTCCTTAGCTGAGGAGGCAGCATGAGACCCAACAACACTTTGCACCAGTTTCCCATGTGGCAGGCAGAGATGAGGGTGGTCAAGTGGCCAGCTCTCTCCTCGGGCATGAGTTTCTGGAACCACAGGCAGGCAAAATTGGTTTTGGCAGGAATGA
Source organism: Pedionomus torquatus (assembly GCA_013398155.1). NCBI lineage: Eukaryota > Metazoa > Chordata > Aves > Charadriiformes > Pedionomidae > Pedionomus > Pedionomus torquatus. Next base: position 777,633 of record VZRU01020009.1, on the reverse strand, counting down.
AATCAAGAATACTTAGGGAATGGACTGGCTAGCCAGAGAAAACGCAATCATGACTGGCAGCTCATGGCTGAACGATGCCTTTCCCCCAGCCCCTCAAGGACAATCGAAATGACTACTGCCATCTTATTTCCTAGGCCTGGGCAAAGATGCCCTAGAATTAAAACTGCAAGGTGCATCACCTCATGGGAGCCCTGCAGCTTTCCCTCAGTCCTTCCTTCCTGTGCCTTACAGCCTGGACTGATACTACTTCATGCTGACTTCTTAGAGGCACCCACATCCTCCCCACCAAAACAAAAAAAAAAGTTGTATATTGAGTGAGGGGAGACGAAAAAGGAGGAAGGCAAGAACACCACAGTCAGCACAGAGATAGACTGGGAAGGATGAGGCATCAAGTTTGCCAGACACCACCAACCAGTTGAGGAGGCCCAGTTGCTACAAGGCCAGCCTCAAAGCTCAGCCTTGTTGCTCCAAGATACAGTGGGCCCTTGGCTGAGAAGGGGGCTGAGGACTCGAATTTCAGACCCTGCTGCAGGAGATCAGTTGGCCAAAACCCCTGCGATGGCCTTGGCCTGGGTCACAGGAAGGCAGGGGTGCCAGCAGAGAGTCAGGCCAGCCCACAAGGGCATCCGGACATTGAATGTGGCAGTGCAGCACCAGAAAAGGCAAGAGGGCAGCAGCAATCAGCGAACTAAGGCTATTAAAACCCTGCTAAGGCCCTGCCTGCTGGCAGGCAGAGCCAGCCCTGCATGAGAGCAAACTGCCAGGAAGCACGGGTAGAACCCCGCCATGGGAGTGTTGTCCCACGTGAACCTCAGTGCCATGGGCAATGGACCATAGCAAGAGCTCCAAGAGCGGCAGCCAGTGCTGAGCTAACAGCCTGCCTGCTGGCACAAAGCTGGGAGAGCTGGGCAGGAGCCTGGGGAGCAGAGAGTAACCGTGGTCCTGGGTGAGGTGGGCAATGGTGGGGGAAAAAGGCAGCTGCTTCATGCAACCTCCGCTTCCCAGACCTTTATCGCTCAGAAATCCTTCACCCACCCACGGGAGCTGGCAGTCCAGCAGAAGGATCTCCCCAGGCAGAGAACAGAAGACAGTGGGATAAAGCAGCAAGAGCATGTTGTCTGTGCTGAACATGAGCACAGACCTGCTGGGGCATTGGGTGATTTGATAAAGGAAATAGAGAATACATGATAGGACCAAGAAGCTCTTGTGCCTGGTCCCATATGAAGTCAGAGCAGAAGTGCAGTTCCTGCTGCAGTTGTTATACAAAGTACAAGGCAAGGGGCAACCACTGAACCCCAGAGAGAAAGGAAAAGGAATTAATAGGCTAGAGCAAAGCTGCTGGCACTCTGGAGCAGTAGCAAAACCAACAGTCTTTTTTCTGCAGCTGTCATCAAGCTTGCATATTGTGCTCATGTGTTGCTAGTTTTCCTGATCCATGCTTCCCGATTACCAAGAAACTCAGTTTGGGAAGCTTTTGCACATACCTTTGTGTCTTCTGACCCTGTTTCTGCCATGAAGCAGCTCAGGAATGGGTTTAATGCCTGTGGTCTCCAAGAAGTCCTCATGCTAAAAGAGTACTGCTGAGCACCACTCACTACAGCAAAAAGTTTTGAACCACTGACGAAGGGATCTACTATGCCTTGTGCACATAATGCCTTAACTGGCATCAGTGAGAGCATTGCAGGAGTGCAGTGAGCAGCCTCCATCCCTACATGTAGAAATGCAACTGCCACACTCATGAACCTGCAGCTAGAGGGGAATTGAGCTGTTCCCTTCCACTGCACTGTCGAATATAATTTACTTCCTGGCATTGTGTGATCAAGCAAAGGACGGGCAATAACATACACAGCAACTTATCCTGTTGAATGGCAACTTCACCTCTGCAGCTTTAACTGAGCCTGACTGCAACTTCAGTCATGTATTCATACCTCTGCTGCAGTGTTCCCTGTCCCCAGCACTGGTGGTGGTGAGACAGAGAAGGCAGAAGGGTGTCTGGTACAAACTGGGGAAATCAGCATGCCAGTAAGGCAACATCCCAAGGCTTTCCCCCAGAGGAGTAAAAGCTGTTTAGAGCAGCGTGTAAATTCACAGCAAGAAGCAATAAAGGTGAGTTTTATACATTCCCATTATTGCTTGTACGTCTTTGCAATAATGTTTATTGACATGTTTGAACGGAGCACAAGCTGCAGTTCAGTTCAACTGCCTGTGAAAATGGGACATTTGTCAAGAAACAAACCTTACAGATCTTTGTGGTTCCTCTCTTCCCAGGTATTAGCTGAGGAATACTGGAAAGGGTATGCAGCACCAGGGAAAAGGCATCCACTGTGATGCTTGGGGTGCTTTGGCTAGCAATCCCTGAAGTGCAAAGAGGGAGGGCGAAAGCTCAGCAGGTTAATGGGGAGCATCTTACTTTGCATTGACACTCATGCACAACCAAAAAGTATGTGTGCACATCAATTACAGAATCCCTATGAGGCACGATAAAATTAACCTTGCATGGCCAGAGAAATACACTACAAATGTGTCTCACTGAAAGCACTTGCCATGGCTTTAGCCAAGGTACCCTATAAGAACTTGGCCACAACTTCCCTTGACACGCAGAAATGCCCTTGCTCCTCCTTTCCACTGGGCCCTATTTCGTGACGTGAGGATACTCTTCTAACTCCTCTGAATTTTAAAGATCCCTGAAGACGTGCAGCACATTTAAAATTCATTAAATGCAAAAGACATGCTTCTTCAGGAGTTATCATGTCAAAACTGAATGCCCCAGATTTTGACAAGGCTTGGACTGGGCTCTCAGTTTGGTCCGCTACAGACACAGAAATGACATCAAGTCATGCCACTCCAAAACTTTTGGATTTGAATCCCTGTGCTGAACTTTAAGCAGTCGACTGTTCCAAGTATATCATGGTCTGTGGTTCTGCTTCAGGCACGCTTCACCTCTCATTACCTTTTTTTTCACTAAAAACTCATGGTATGGGGCTACCTCTGTTTCCATAAAAGCAAGGCTACTACACAGTTCATGCACTTTAGTCCTTGTTCTTTCCCACCACTTTCCCACCCTACCCCAGCACTGGTTCTGCCAGTACCACTTGCTCACGAGTGGCAATTATTTCAGTCATACATCCTCTCCGCATGTGGCACTCGTTACTGGACAAAATAGACCTAGCCTTGTGGACCCTTCCCTCCTCAGCATCCTGCAATGTCACTTTTCATTAAGCTTCATAAACCTTTCAAGTGACAATTCTCTCTGCATTCATTGCCGCACAAGCCTAGGGAATAGGAATGGCCTTTGGTTAACATCACATCACTGCTGTGGCTTTGTTTTTGTGCATGTTGATCAGAAATTACCTGGCTTAGAAAAAGTAATTTAGTGGTAAATGATTGCCCGTTCAGAGGTAGCTAGTTTCAGCCATAGTTGCCAGGTATTAATCTATTTGTCAATCCTTTCAGATCTTTTGCACTGATGAGCAGTGGTACAGCTAAGGCACACGAGCAGCTCCAACTCTGGAAACTGAAGCCCCCTCTTCAGAGGGCAGAGAAGAGGGTAAAGAACTTATTCCACACCTTTTCAGCTGCATTTGCAAGGTGCTCTCATAGCAAGGAGGACCAACTGGGAGGGATTAGTGAGGGCCAGGGTTCCAGCTTTGACCTTCAAAGGGGCTTTTGAACGGAGCTCAAAAGCAGGAAGAGCATAGATTTAAGCCTCGAAAGTGCCTGGGAGTGACTACATGAAAGACTGAATGGGAACATGCCAACTTGTACAAAAAAGCCAAACTTTTTCATTGTTATCAGCTTTCCCTGAACTTTCCACAGGAGCATTCCCACAATGAAATTTTTGGACATAAAGGGACAAAAAGTTGAGTAGCTGGACTCTTCATCTAGGATATGCAGCTCTCAAGATCTAATTCTTCTTCTGCAACAGGATTTTGAAGCTCAGGCCCCCCACCCTTTCTGAGCACTGCCACCTCTCTTTCGTACAATAACTAACTACTTACAAAGAGTAGGAGGTTTACACCTCTTCTGTGTCCATTGGTGATTCTGCCTGAAGGACGGAAAACGCAGAAAAAGAACAGCAGCTTTCCAATACCAGAACAAAGAACATAACCCACAGTTTGCTCTGGCCATGGCATAAAATCAGTTACTCATCCAAGCTCACCTGTTCACAGAATGCACATCAGAGGACAAGTTATACCTCTCCAGCTCAGAGAGGAACTCCCAGAAAACTTCAGAATGAGAACTGAATTCTACATGCAAATACTTCTGCAATTCTATAGCACATCATTTGATACATTGATCCAACTTTCACATTTGTGGTTCCCAAAATAGAGAGGTCATAACATACACCAAAATATTAAAATTTACAGCCTATTTTCATCATACCAGCCAGAACTCTAACTCCAGATAAGATTCCTCAGTCTCGTTCTGCATTTAGTATATTGCTGTGGAACACCAGAAAAACTGGCTTTAAATGATTGCCCCATGGAGAGGTTTGAAAAGCAGACAGATATTTGAGCCATCCTCAGAGACTTGACAGGGAACCGCACTCACACACCTTGCTGCAATTTCCTCTTTAAAGAATCAGAATAATTTGACAGTGCTCTGGGTATTTAGAATTCCTGGAGAAAAATGCTTTTTTTTTGGGACAGGAAACTTTTTTGTGTCCCTTTGGTTTCTGCAGAAGGGCTGCACCTTCCCTTTCCCTCTGTTCCCTGCTGGGCTTCAGTACTGTCTTCTTGAGCTGTTGGAGTTCAGTAGCTCCAAGAGTGAGCCAGTGACTTACCAAACCCTAAAGGTCACAGGACAGCATGCACTTGCTGTCTTGAAAGCAGATACACAAAGCGGCTGGGATCCTTCTACCAAAACTCTCCTCCTTCCTTCCAGCCCGCACCCTTCCGTGCTCCACATGCTCTTTCTGCTCCTCTCCCATAAGCCAAGGAGCGGTGATATTTGGAAACAATTCCCTCCCTCTCTGGCTTGGCCCCTAATTCCCCTCTTCCTTATGGCCATGCCTCAGGCAGAGCAACATCCTGGTGAGAAGCAGGGCTGCCCCACCACTTGCAGCGGTGACCACTTCCCTCTCCACTCAAACAAGGGAGGAGAGAGTATCCTGACTAGATCCGGACTTCGGCCGAGACTCATGCAGTTGCGACAGCGTCATCAGGAGCTCAGGCAGATTCCCACGCCTCGGGAGTGCCGCCCAGGGCTGTTCCCCGCACCTTTGAGCAGGCAGGTTTACAAGCCTCTAATTCCCAGCTACAAGCGCTGCTCTCCGTGCCAAGGAAGCAGCGGCGCGTGCTGTCATTCACGCGGCTGGAAGGCCACTCCTGCCAGCGTTTGCGGCTATCGTACCAGCTGCTCGGTGCTGGGAGCAGATGGCGGGATGGCACACCTGACAGGGAGCAGACCTTCCAAGGACGAAGGGGGAGGAAGAGTTTGCACATGGCATAGCCACCCCCAAGCCCCAGCCGTGCAGAGATGGAGCAAATGTTCCCACCCCCACAAGTCACAAGAAGAGATTTTCACGCTGGGGTAAATCCAGACAGGTGTCATCAATACCTCTAAATTTGTACTATTTCCCCCGCCTCAGCTGAAATGCCCTTTGTTTGAGCTAATTATCAAGCGCATTCAGCTAATTATCAAGCAAAACCTGACCTCAGCCTTTCCCATGAGGAATCTAAGAGCATTTTCTTTGGGAGGGCTCAGCTACTTTAAAAGCCCACTCTACCCCCTAGAAACAGTAGCGCTGGAAAAAGCGAGAGCTCCAGCCAAGGGCGAGCGTATTTCTTCTTCAGCCTTAGTCAATCCAAAAAGAGATGATGAGAGAGCACAGCCTATGGAAGTAATCCCAGTTCCAGCTCCTCATCTTCCCATCTCTCCCAGATGAAGTTACCAAACAGAACGGATACAGGAGAACATTGCAGAGCACAAGAGATATAAACCAACGATTACGTCACATACAATCCATCCTGAAGAACTGATATGTGAGCACACATACATTTAAATATTTGAAAAGCATCTTTTACAATGAATATCAAAATGACTTACAATCCAAGTCAGAGAAAAATGCCCTTACTTCTCCCTATCTCCCTTTTCTCATTACAGAGATAAATCCCCGGTGCATCTCTCAGCTACAGAGGGAGACTGAAGAATATATATATATATAAACATATATATATGTGTGCGTGTGCGCATGTGTATATGTATAAAATATACAACAGTAATAATCTCAACAATTTTAAGAGAAGCCTGCTGCAGAATACGGCCAGCCTGGGAATGAGAAGCTCTGGGTAATAGCCAAAGCCTCTCTCTTCCCATCTGAGAAGTGGGTGGGAAAAGATGCCAGGTGGCAAAACTGTGGGCTTGCATTGTGTACCAGAAAGTGAGAGGAAGGTAGGAGGGAAGGAGCAGGAAGGATGGTTGCACATGCATAGCAATAGTGTTTGTGGCCCAGCAGCCATGGACACTCAGCATTGTCAACACCAAGCATGCGAGCAACGGAAATACCGCTGCTGCACCTAAACCAAGATTTTAAATCACGTCAATTATAGAGTAGCCTCCTTTCCATTGTATTCTTGTTTTATAATGAGAACTGAAATGAACCATGACTTCAGAAGCTCAGCCTCGTTTAGGTTTTGTTTTGTTTTGTTTCTTTCCTGTCAAACCCCCTCCAGCTACCATGGAATGCAATCAGGAGTCTTGGCAGCGCTGCTGCCACTGCAACTGTGCTGCTCTGCATGTCGAAGGGGATCCTCTGGCTCAGGGGGAGCAATCCACACTTGCATACATTGAGATGGAGAGATGTTGTTCTTTTAATTAGAGGGCTTCACCTCTATTCCCAACCCTTGTCACACCCAAAACCGTGTGCAACCATGCAACTACGTCTCAATGCACTTTTCTCTCTCTTCCCTTCTTCTGTTCAATTCATGGGCAGTTTATTTGAATGCATTTTGTGCTTGAACCTTTCAATTTCTAAATGCTTTTCTCTAAGTAAAGACATATCCATTTGTAGGTTTTGAGCTGTGTGCCTTCACTGTGGACCTGGGAGCACCACCACCATATGTGTACCACTGTGACAGCCTCCTGGTACAAAGCTGCAACACCTTTCACTGGAGTAACACACGGTGTCCTACCTACACAAGGCTGAATAATCCTGTCAGTACTCCAATAAACATTCACAACCCTGAATTGTGAAAACATCATTAATCAGTTCTCTAGAAAAGGATTTCCAAACAATAAGAAAAGCTAATTTCTCCCCTTCTTTTTTTTGTCATTATATGAGCCTCAAGGGTAGATGTAAGCCATATTTTCAAGCCTCTCTCTGCCACCAAAACTACAAAAGGTTGAGAACAATTTATTTTCAGAAGCAGAAGCATCTGGTAAAGCACAAATTATCATTGAGACATATGACCAAAAAAAATTCTAGAATTGGTAGGGCTGCCATTGCCTTCGGTGTAGAAGCCAGGGAAAAGATACAAATCTGTGAAGTGGCTTGTGCAAGGTGTCACAACAAATAAGGAGAGCATTGAGAAATGCAGCATAAGTCTCCTGACCCACAAACATGCTTTTCCAACTAAACCAGGTTGTCACCATAATGTGTGCTCTCAGGACCCTGTGCACACAAATGAACAGTTCTCTGTTGTCTTTTTAACTATACATGCACTAGATGCCAGGATTTTCTAGCTGTGCTTGCCATGAAGGAAGAGTAGAGTCTTCTCCCACAGATGCACCACTACATTTACACAGCTGTATGCACTTTTCCATACATGTATCCAGTGATAAGGCCCACTGCTTATGCAGTTACAAGCACATGCCAAGGCTGCTACATGTGCAGGATGCCAGAGTCCAGTATATGTGCCCCGGTTAACTAATCAGAACCCTTTGCTCTGTCTGTGCCTCTTACTGGTTGAGCTTTGTAAAAAGTGACAGACGCATGCATTTCTCCTCAGCATTGACTCCTGAGTATAGCAGTGCTTGCATGGACCTAGGTGTTAAACAAATGATCAGCCAGCTGTAATGTTACTTTTAATGCAAGTTTGTGTATGGGCTCTGGGAACAAGACTGAGAGATGCAGTGAAACAAACACAGTCGCTCTGAGTGCAGGATCTGCATAAATCACTGTCCAGTATATTCATTCCTATTGACAGATTAATTCCTTTCTCAGGTTTTGCTTAAAAGTGTACCACTGAATACTAATAACTGTCCCCAGAGCTGCAGTAATGTCACTCAAGGCAGGGTGAAAAATGCTTGAGGGAATGATCTACAGCTGCCTTGATGGGGAAAGCTCTCGGCTGCTCCAGCTCCCCAGGCTGACAGCAGCGGGTGGAAGGAGACACCTCCTCACCTCGTGAGCAGACAGGATTACCCAAGTCTCTAATTCTGGCAGGAGGCAACACTGTAAGGAACACTGCAAAGACTCTAGAACCTCTCAAAGTCTGCCAAAGTTGGAAATAGCAAAGCAAATCCTTATCTCCCTATAAAACTAGCTATGAAAGTAACACAGGCAAGGGCACTGGCCTGAATGGCAGGGCAGGAAGCAGAGCAGGGAACCTCTGTAATGTTTCCCAGCCCCAGCCGATTCCTTGGGTACATTTTATTCTTTGCACCTGAAAAAAAAAACACGTATGCAAAGATATTTTCGCTTAAGTCTCCCAGCTGAGGTGTCAGGCACAAAGAAATCGCTTGTCACTCCAGCGCTTCCCAGCATGCGCTCGCTGCACCAAGGAATGGAGGGCAAAGGGATTACAGAATTAAGCGATACCAGTACAGCAGCCAGAGAGTGGCCAAGATTTACCTGTCACTTGGGAGAAAACTCCATTTCATTTTGTGATTTACTAAGAGTGAGAGTTAAAGTGGTGTGGCTTGGCCAAGCCCTGGGATCTATAAGCAGGAGATGTCAAACCGTCAGCCTGTGACAACCTGCACCAGGCAACTTAACCTTTCTCTGGGCAAGGCAGAGCAGCTGTGCAGTAATCCCTTGGTTCAGGCGTAGGTGCAGGCTCCTAGGATCCCATCAGACTCCAGCACTGCCTGTCAGTCAGATGGCAGACCAGCTTTGTCCTTTCTCAGGGGAGCAGAAGCAGTGTTTTCTCAGAGTCAGGATAACAGTTTTAGCTCTGCAGGTCTCAAAAAGTGGCTTCCCATCTCTGTTTACATATCACCAGCAAGTCTGAAGGGAAATGTCTGTTTAAACTGTGAGGTGGCCACCTCATTTTTGTTGATGACAACACCAAGACCAGCCTGACCGGGTCCTACAGAATGAAGTGTGAGAGGAGAGGAAAAGGCTCAGCTAAGTAAAGTTCCTCTATCCCACCTCTCCCTTTCAAGCAGGCTACTTGCATCAGGCTGTCTCCAGCCACGCAACTGGCAGGACTGGGGGAGTCCATAGCACTGTGTCTGCCCCCGCTGATGACAAACAACCCTTAAAGCAAAATCTGCTCCTGCCCATACACTTTCTTTAGTGAAAACACTTTTGGCCTCTATCACTCCTTTCTTTTCTACTTGCTCACATAAAGCTATGACTAAGAGCCCTTGGGACAAAACCTCAAAAATAACATCTTGCTCTTCCATTTTTTAGTGCACACCTCCATCCTATCTCACTCCATCAGACTTTCTGTCTTCCCCTAAGATCCCACCTGCCACCTTCTATGCCTGCTTCTCTTCCTACTCTAAACTGCGCCCCTGGCTGTATGCTGGCTGGGATGGTCTCATCAGAATGAATTCCCATTACATCTTCTCTGCAAGCGATCACAGCCCCTTTGTTACAGTTTGAATCAGATTTTCTCCCACATTTTGGGTCGCTGTGCCTCTCCATTCACTCCACTGTTCCACCAGAACTGAGAGCTCAGAAGGGCAAGTGATGCACTCTTGCCAAAAGGTACAAAGCAGCAACTTCACAGATATCAAAGGGGAGTGCCTGGGTGAAAATCAAGAGCTTAAATCTGGCTGGTTGCTTCTCTCTAGCTGGCTGAGCCAAACTCCAGAGCTGGACATCACTCAACTTGGAGAAAAATCTAGTTACTTGATTCTATTTCAGGTTGTAAAAAGTGTAAATAGAGCACTTTTAAAAGCCAGGTATACCTGAAAGCAGATTAATCCCCAAGTGTCACGAATCAATGCAACATGGCTTCATACTGCAACGATAACCATTCTCAGGCTCTTTATCTGTCAGCCAGCTTTATTCCTATTGATTGTATCCCATCATAAACTCAACTGCACCTTAATGCCAGAGAGGGCCTTTACCCTGCCCTGCTTCAGTGCCAAGAGCGTGCTGCCTTCCAGCTTGGTGCAACGGTCCCTGCCTCACACAGCTCAGAGTCCTCAAGCTTCTGCTTGTTGTCTGCATTGTAAATAGACCTGCAGGTAACACAAAAACTGTTTTGGTCCACAGAGGTGCTGGCTAGCTCTTGTTTAGAAAAATGACAGCACATAAGATGCTGGAATTAAAAAGCAATACCACTGGCAGAGGTTTATCTGCCTCCTCCTGCTCTGCCAAAGGAACATGCTGGTTACACTCCTATCCTAGACAGTGTCACCTTTTCCACACAAGCTGCATCTTGCTCCTTATTATGATCATATATGTTAAGCAGCACCCTGCTTGCACAGGAGCCACGGACCATAAATACCCCATGAAATGTACATATTCTGCCACTAAGGAAAGACTTTCCAGTAGCTTTGATGCTCCACTAGCTCCCCCATCATTTCTCATACTTTCCCTCCAGCCTAACCTCTCAGCTCTCTTCTGTTTAGACTAAGTCCTTGAAAACCTTGAAATCTATCAATGTATTATTAACTTCATTCCCTTTCTGCTTTTTCAGTTTCTTCCACTGGCCTTTTTTTCTTGTTACTTCATTCACCCGCCTCTCTGCCTGCACTCATTCCATACATTTTGCCCCCTATACCTCTCTCCCATGCCTTTCTCTGCTTCCAAGCTCTTCTATTTTTGCTTTTTCATTTCTCTAATCTACCCTGAATTGTCTTGTCTGCCATTTTTAAGCAAACTTAGAATGGCCCATTAATGTAAGTGAAAGGTACCTCCCTGGATATTTTTAAATCTTCCAAAAAAGCCCCAAGGCTCAGTCAAAGCCTATTTGCCTAGAAATAGCTACACAAAAAGGCTTACACCCGTTAAAGACACAGTTAGTTCTTCACACATGCACCAGGAGGTACTTGTCTGTTCTACTTTGTCTCCAAACAGCAGCACTGAAATACCATTCAGATTCTCTTCCTTGTCCTTCCTTGGGTCAGCTCTACGCAAAGCTGAAGGGTAAACACAGATTAACTCGTTTACAGCACTTCTGATTGGTCCAGTACAGGGCTTCTCTATGTATATCCATTGCTCTGATACACCCAACAACGTATGATTGATCTTATTTACACTGCAGGTAAACTCCTGAGACCTCTCATATTAGATACAGATTTGTAATATTGCTTCCCTAGAAGCGAGGCACAGCCACAGTGCTGGTCAGAGGTGATAATCGGCACCCCATCACCTTATTTGGGTGCAAAGTTATTCAATCAAGTACGCCTGGCTTTGATGGTGTTGCCTCAACCTTCACCTGCAAGCAGCTTGAAAATTAAGGAGCTAAGCCTGGTTCCACAGAAGATGATAGGAGGTGGCCAAATGTGGCATATATTTTGAAAAATGGGAGGATGAACAGATTATAAAGCAGATCTTAGCTTTGGTTCCCAGGAGCCTGCTGTGACAAATAACCAGACTACTTTTAGGCACCTGCAAGGTAACAAGGAGATGAGTAGCAGGCAACACGCACTTGTCAAGGAAAATCACGTCAAACCTATCTAATTTTCTTCAGTTGAAAGGTAACAGGTCTTGTGGGCAGCAGAGAAGCAGTTCAGTCATATATCCTGACCTCAGTAAGCTTTCTGACACCCTTTCTCCTGACATTCCTAGAGGCAAGCTCAGAAAATATGATCTAGATGAATGCACTATACAATGGCTACAAAACCTGTTGGAAAACAGTACTCAGAAAGTAGTTACTAATGGTTCACTGTCAAAATGCAAGGATACACCAGCAGGGTTTCTGCAGAGATCTGTCCTCAGTCTGGCGATATTCAATATTTTCATTAATGACCAGGATAAAGTCTGTTTATTGAATTTGCAGATGACAGCAAGCTGAGAAGGAGTGCACATGGAAGGCATGTATGGAATTGAAAATGATCTCATCATATTTACAACATGAACTGATAAAAAGTCGACTAAAGTGCTAGACGGGCGTATGCAAGGTATTGCACTTCAGTAGGAGTAACTGCCTCCGTTGATACAGGATGAATAACCAGGCAACTAGCAGCCTGGCAGAAAAGGGGATTACAGTAAAGAAAAAGCAACAGTAAACGAACATGGATCACCATTGCCTTGCTAGTAAGAGAAAAGCAAATACCATGTAAGTATATAAGGGTGCAACTAAGAAAGTGCAGAAACTAATCTGCTTTGTGGGAGTCAGCCAGAGCACTTGCTGGGAGAATGAACCCCAAGGAAATTGTGGCCTTGCTATAGAAAGACCTGAGGAAGGCAATAATAACAATGACAAGTTGAGAAACCACCATTTCTAAGGCAGCTTCAATGCTTTAGGGCTGCTTACTTAAAGAACTTGAATGAAAAGAGAAGATATTAAACCAGTTTTTGAAAACTTTAAAGGTTTAAACAAAAAACCAAACCTAAACAAAAAAGATGAGAACAGTTTGTTCTGCATACCCATGGTGAACACAAGAAGGAATGTAGGGCATTTTGCAGAAAGGGATATTCAGATTAGAAGTTACCTCTGCAACCCAGTGGTATTTAAGCACCAGAAAATACCAGGACATTTAAGCACCAGAAAATACTGCCTTGGGTTGCAGAGATACCACCACTGGAGGGTGTTTCAGAGTTGGCTAGATAAACACATCACAAAACATCTGAACACAGTTGATGTGGTCTTTTGGCAATGGGATGAACAGGACCCCCCTCACCAGGTTACTTCTAGCCATTTTATAATGAAAAGTTTCTCTCTCACCCAGAAGACTAATCCACATATAATCCTTTCCTGACTGGCACTACTGGCACTACTCACAGAAACAGGAGAGTTACAAAAAGTAAACTGGACTGCTGGTCTACCTGCTGCCATACCAATGTAGTGCTTTGTATGGAGACAGTGACCACTCCACTGTGAATCCTTCTAACCATGCAGTGGGAGGAGCTAAACCTTTTCTTTCCACTTGATTAAGCTGGTCAGCTTATGACGCAGCCACTAAGGCATTTACGTTTTGGCATCACTGGGGAGGACCCCATGTCTTGGTTTCTGGGAGGGATAGGGTTAATTCTCCCCTGGCCCTAGCAGGGGCATAGGTATTCCTCCCCACTTGAGTCATGCCCAGGGGGTAGCAGGGAGCTGGTGGGGAAGGGGAGGGGTAACAGAAAGTGTGGGGTGCAGGGTTGGCAACAGGTCTGGGGCTGCAGTCTGTCGGTCAGCAGTCGGTATCATAATGATGTTTGTATCCTTCTCCATCCCTGTTACTGTCAGTTTTCCTTGTTCTAGTTGTTGTTCTGTTACACAGTTTTTTGTCCCAACCCACCAGTGTTGCCTTTTTCTTCCAATCCTCTCCCCAGTGCCGTGGGGCATTAGAGCCAACAGGGCTGCCACCTGGTCCTTTGTTGCCTCCTGAAGCTAAACCACGACACCCCACCAGTGTAAGAAGCTAAGGCAGCAGATCCCAAAATAGGGGTCTTGACTCCAACAAAAAAATCTGTAATCTTGGAGAAAAGATCACTGCCCCTGAAAATGGGGCATCAAGAGGACAAGTTTGGAAACTGCTGAGCTAAGGGCTTTTTCTCCAAGAATCTGACAACTTTCCTTCTCAGCTGAAAGCTGGTTTGCGACACAAATCCTTTATCAAGGTACTGGCCTTTCTAGCTCTATATTCTTCTAAGGTATAAGGAGCAGCAGGACAAACACAAGCTCCTGTAGCGGTGACCTGGGTTATCAGGCAAGTCTGTGATTAGACAGGCTCAGAAAATGGAATTTTGTTCACAGGCAAACCATGCTGTCCAACACTTTCCAAATAAAAGCACTGGACATTCCCGTCCTCTTTGCCTGTGAGTAATTATAGCAGCCCCTACTGACTGAGGAGCAATTCCAGGGATCAGTCCAGGCACCATCCCCTAGATATTTCCTCAGTGCATGTCTCATGCTTAGCTTTATGGGATCGAAACAGTCCAGGGACTTTGAAGGTAAATCACAGGATGAGAGCAGAACACTAGAGCGTTTCTCATGGCCTTTCTAATGAAAATATTCAGGTCTCAAAATGTTACTAGCTGAAAGGACACTCGGCCTTTTCTAACAGTTCCGTGATAGGAATATGAATGACTCTGAATCACCACATAAATACCCAGGGAAGAGAAGAATGGCTTAGGTCGGTCCCAACACATCTAATTGAGGAACACCAAGAATAACAAAATGAAGACTTGAGGTGAAGGACTACCTAACTCAGAGTGTGACACCCTATATATAATTCTCACCAAGAAAATCCAAGATGCCTCATCTTACATGCCTCTGCATCAACATGCAAGCTAATTGCAAGATTAGACCCCTGCAAATATGCCCACTTTTACTTATATTGTATGTTGCCTCCTGGTGAAAAGAGCTACTGATCTGAGGCTACTTCCCTTTCTGTGCATTTCTGAATCTCTGCTGATTTCCTGTTGTAGGGTCTCCAGATGGTGTTCTTACCAAAATTGAGGCTCAGTGCTCCCCTGGACCCACACCACTTCACCATTGCCACAAACCCCTTTTACAATTCAATATGATCTTTCTCAAGGATTACTAGAAGCACCTACTCTCGCTGTAGTGAAATGTTAGGCTGCAATGAATGATTTCACCCTAAGAGGTTTTAACTGTCATAGGCATCAAAATGGCTTTGCAATGGTTATGAGTAGATTTAACTCTGAAGTTTGACAGTCCCACATGCTCAAAAGCACACTGAATGATTCAGTAATGATAGCATACATATCTCCCCAGGGGACCCCAAGTGTGAAGATGCTCACAGCCCCATCCCCAGAAACAGTGAGGCATCTCACTTCCTTGGCTCTATTTGGTCAGAGTACCAGCTTTTCCTTCAGATCATATTGTTAGCATTAGTGAGCAAAGGCACCAGGGATGATTACGCTTCACTTCTGGAGGTATTTGACAAGTCTCCCCCCATTCATTCATCTGATGTTGCATTAACTATCTACAAGGGGATTTCTATGCCACTTGCAAAACTTGTGGCAATACAGATAAGCAGCAAGGTTTAGCAGAAAACATTACCAGAGGAAGGGAAACAGCCCACAGCTGATACCAGACTAGGGCACAAACTAGATGGCTCATGCCTGGGTTACAAAAAGCAACACCTCCCACAGCACAGCACTCTCATGGCCATGATGGGGTGAGGAAAGGAAAGGAAGGGGATTCCAGCACACCAGCCCTCTTTCACATGATGCCTGGAACATCATCTGCCTTCTACAAGGTAGAAAGCTAATGCTGAAACAGGGTCACTCCAAGCTTGGTTCTAGAGCAGGTACAGGCATCTGGCTGCCTTTCTCGGAAAATGCAGCGTTCACAACTGGAGAGGGATTTTTTTAAAAGAGCTGAGATCCCATTAGGGCAACAAACACAGCATCCAGGTTTTCAAAACAGAACCCCTCATGCTGGGAGCAAGCATGTTTGAAAAATGGGGCCTGTAACAACAGTCACTCCAAGTCTTACAAGATATCACTGCATGCGCTCAGACTCGGTGGGGGTAGCAGCACATATTAAACACTTCCATGCTTCAAAATCCTTCTCGCCCTCCCTGGGCCACAAGGTGGATCCCCAGTCACTTAGGCAGCTGACTTCACCTATTCAACCACCATCATGTGCAGATAAATATTTCTTCTTTTTAGAAACTAAAATGCAATTAAAATAATTTCTAGAGATGCTCAGGGAGTACTGGAAGAAGTTTTTTAGAGGAAGTTTTGGAAATGAATAATTAAACCACAAATTTCTTTTTCCAATTAAATTTCAAAGAACTTTTCACTTAGCAGCAGAACATCATTTTCTTCTGCACATGGACCTATGACCAGTCCCTCTGCCCTTCCTAATGCCCTACTAAAATTGCTACCATGGGGAAATCTGAAGTGCTTCAGCTGCCACATGAATCATATGTACAGAAGCAACACAATTCTGAGATTGTGACAAATACTGTTTTAGTAGTAATTTTTCTGATACGGTGTACAGAAACTGTAACAAATATACAGAACATACACCAACCAACAAGGAAAGAGATGCCTGAGAAAATGCCTGTGCAATTAACTTCCCTCTTGATAAGGATAAGCCCTGTGAAAGGTATCAGGTAAGCACAGGGCTGATGCATGTTAGAGGCCAACACGAATGTTAATAACTAAAAATAATTTCACAAGCTTTTAAAAGTAGCATGACCAGCTCCTGTAAAAGTGCTCAGGAAGGAGGAAAAATCTATCATGAGCCCAGGAAAATCAGTTACAAAACAGAGGACATCCCAAACTCAGTTTGGGGGATCCACATAAAAGGGGAACACAGGGGGAAAGTACCAGTTCTGCTCTGGAAAATTACCTCTACAAGTTGAGGTATCGTTTGAGTGACAGATGAAACTACAGACAGATGCAACATAGAGTTGAATCACTTGTTTTAGTAACTACATTTCTGATTTTATAATAGGGAGTGTAAAACTTTTGCTTGACTAGAATAAAACTTGTTTCTTTCCCAGGAAACCAGTTTAGTTTGCAAAGCCAGCTCTGTTACATCTGACAAGCATTTTTACACCACGAGCACCTTAAAGCAGCAGACTGAAAATAAATCAGCAGTATTGGTGAACACATTGGATATCCGCAAGCCCTAACAAGAGTGTAATCCCAAACACGTTTCCTACTAGATTGCAACAGTCAGTTTGACAGCTGATACTGCGTTCAGAATGACTGTACCTGTAACAGGCACTGTTCAGGCTCTCCTGACAATAAGCAGATTTCTCTTGGACAACTCCCAAAAAAAGCTGCAGAAAAAAAAGTCCTGCTTTTCGTGCCTTCCTAATTATTCCCTGTCATTTTCAACATTTCATCGTGTTGTCTTCCACCAAAAAAAGCCCAGGACCTTTGACAAGAACCGTTGAATCAGTGAGAGGGTTCCCCTTAACTTCAAAGAGACCTCAATAAAAACACTTGTTAATGTGATCCCAAAAACGTGTAAGGACTGCAAAGATTCTGCAGAGCACATATCGAGGAAAGACTCAGAATGAATGCATGTAAAACATTTCAGAAATGTTCCAAGTTTTGGAATGCTAAAATAGGTTGGAAGATTAAAACATTTCCAAAATGTTTTAAATTTTTTTATGCATACAGAAGCTTTAATCGGAATATGATAATCCAAGACCTAGAAGTTAATATTGCATGCCCCAGTAGGGGGACTGCCAGTCTCCCTTTCCAAATGAGAAAATCTTCATGATTATTAGCTTCCAGTACTGTGCTGTCATAAGATATCAGAAACTTAAATCTTCCACTGTCTCACAACTGGATCTTCCTAGGAAATTTTGGGGAAAAAAATATACATTTATGGGGGGGAAAGCATTAATTTGGCACACAGATCTGACCTTCTTCTGTACATGTATGACTATCTGAAGCAGATCATGAGCTTGCAATTGGTATTTTTGATCCTGTTTGCAAGGAAGAAAATGCACTCCTGAGATCACTTCCAACCTTTCATTTTTGCTATTCTAATATTGGATTGATTCCCAGGCAAATGAATTACTAGATGCAATGCAGGTTAGACACTCCAGGGTACATAATGAATGGGGTTTTTATTATTATTTATATATACGAAGATGTGTGCATGTGGCTTTGCAATTAGCTTATGGGTTTAACTTCCAGATACGTGTGCACAATACAGGAGAGAGGAAGAAAGAGAACAAGCAAGGTTTCTGTCTATGCTCATAACTCCTTTCTACATTTCTTCGTCTCCTCTTGCCCTGCCCTTGACAGAGTTTTTACTTCCCACAGTCCCAGGAAGGCCCTGGGTACTCGCCTCCTAGGAAAGCACAGGTTTATTTGGGGAATTACTCCTACCCTGCTGTGGTAGAACAAGCCCTGAGGTTGTGATTTGCAACATGAGAGGCTTAGAAAGTACTGAGGGGAAAAGAAAGACAAAGTCAAGAGCCTGCAGTAGGAGTCCTGCCCCCAACACATAGACACACATCTGCAATGCACTTCCAGGATAGCTCAGCAGACCCCCCACCTCTAAAAAGCTCCTCAAGGGCACATAGCTCATCACAGTTGAGCGGGTCTGCCAAGCGTGCTGGCACTCGGGCAAAACCCAGATCCTGGACCAAACTCTACTTTCAAGGCATAATCCCCAAAGTATTCCTCCATCAAAGAAAAAAGTGGTTCCACGAGAGCTGAGGGGAGGCTGGGGAAGCCACGCACAACGCTGCTAAAACAGCAGCAGCTGCTGCTCAGCGTGGGCAATTTCCCTTTATTTTCCCACTGGGAAACCTCCTCTAAAGGCAACATTCACCACAGATTTGAGCTGGAGGCTGCCAGTTGGTATTCCTGATCCCCCTCCGGCCTGCTGCTTCCCCAAAGCACGACAGCCCTTTGAGCATCCAGGTCCGGCAGGAGGTGCCCTTGCCCATGGCGGGGTGGGGCGGTGGGAACTTGATGATCTTTAAGGTCCCTTCCAACCTAACCCATTCCAAGAAACCTGGGACACGTACCTGTGTCATCCCTGCAGATGTCAGGGAAGTCGGCACCTCTGGAGGTCTCAGGAAAGGCAACAGGGGACGCTGCTGGGGGCTCACACCCGGCTCCGCCCCCTGGGGCCAGGCACCGAGGGCACCGGCTGCCCGGCAGTGCCGCAGGGGCTTCTGGCTGGCCACGGCTGCCCACCTGCCTTAGTCACCGGGGGCACGGTGTGACGTCACAGTGCTGACGTCACAGTGCTGACGTCACAGTGCCTGGGGCTGGCGGAAGGCCGGCCGGGCCGACTNAACTCTAACCATTCTATGATTCTATGACTGCCCCAAGCAGGCCCCAGGTAGAGGAGGGCAGGAGGCATGGGCCTGGCTCCGCGGTGACACCCTCTGAAGGCTCCGGTCCTGGCACTCCCCAGCCGGCCCTTCCCCGGGAGGGGCTGCCACAGGGTGTCTGGCCCCCAGCCGGCTGCGGGGCTCATGGACACACATCCCCCGGCTTCTGCAGAGGGAAGGCGCCAGCGCCATGGGCAGAGTTATTTAGGCCAGCGAAGAGCTTGATGCTTGCAGATAGAGAATTAACTGCAATTAAGAATGGGGCAGGGAGGGGTGGCAGGTAGAAAGGCTATACCAGATGCTTGCAGGTGCAGCTCAGGCATAGGAAAATCAAGAGGAGGGCAGGAGCCTGCTGAAGGCCCTGGGTGCAGAGGAATGTCTTAGACAAAGCTGATGGTGCAGCAGAGTAAGTGAAAGAGCATAGAATCAACTAGTTTGGAAGGGACTTTTAAGATCATGGAGCTCAACTGATAACCTAGCTCAGCCAAGTCCACCACTAAACCACATCCCTCAGCACCACATCTACCCATCTTTTAAATACCACCAGAGCGGACGATTCAACCACTTCCCTGGGCAGCCTCTTCCAATGGTTAATAACCCTGTCAGGGAAGGTATTTTTCCTGATATCCATCCTAAACCTCCCCCGGGGCAACTTGAGGCCATTTCCTCTCTTGTTATTCCTTGTAACTTGTGAGAAGAGACTGACCCCCACCTCACTACACCCTCCTTTCAGATAGTTGTAGGGAGCAATAAGGTCTCTGCTCAGCGCCCTTTTCTCCAGGCTAAACAACCCCAGTTTCCTCAGCTGCTCCTTGTAAGACTTGTACTTGAGACCCAGCTCCAGATTTGTTGCCCTCTTCTAGACCTGCTCCAGCACCTCAGTGTCTTTCTTGCAGTGAGGGTCCCAAAACGGAACACAGTATTTGAGGTGCTGGCCTCACTAGTGTCAAGTAGGCAGCACTCCTGGAGTACCATTTCCACGTAACTCACACCATGCGTTATGATGAGGCAAGATGCTGAGAGGGTTCCTGGTCCTTTCTTTTTTGCTTTTCCCCTTCCCCTACAATTCAAGCCTCTCCATCCGTTTCCCTCGTAATTCAAGCCTCTGTTTCCCTCATGGGTTGAAGGCAGAGACTGAAAGAGGCCCACAAGGCAAGGCGCACTCCAGCTTTGTCTAGACTTCCTAGCATTTTAACTCACGTTAATTGCTCCCCAATTAGCCAGAGTTAGCTAACACATTTGTAAACACCAGTCTAGACACTCCACAAACATTTGTTCTAAGACACATATGTAAAATAGTTAAGTGGATGCTAAGGCAATTAGGTATAATCTTATTACTTCTTCTCTTTCTCCCATCTCCTTTTCACCCTTTGCTGGAGCACAGACCAGAGCTCTGTACTTGCAGAGTTTTTTTTCAAAAGGCACTACAAAGGTAAACCTTAGGGCTATCGCATGCAAAACCCTGATAAGGTGCTATTAGTTCCAAGTCAACTTTCAAAGACAGAGTATAGTGGGGTTTAACAGCAGCAGACATTCAGTGCACACAAAATCCACTGAGTAGGTGTAAAAGCCTTCTGAATTTTCTCAATTTTGATTTATATTCTCTTTAAAAAATCATTAGGCAGTAGATTTTCTGGTGTTCTTTATACAGACAGACCCCTCGCCCCCTTTGTTACAGCTATATATCAAAATGTAAGGTTTCAACGTGACATTCACACTTCTGCTACTTTAGCACACGCAGCAACACGTTCCCCTCTGATTTTCTTTCAAAGATGCCTTATCAGTCTTTATATATGATCATAATGTGGAGCATATATCAACGGGATTCTTCAGAGCTGAAGAAGAATTGCAATCTCTGAGCTCTTTCACAATCCCACAGGCAAAAAAGCAGGTTAGGGGCTTCCAAATCTAGCAGTGCTCCCAGCCCCCTGGAATTAACAGAAATCCATAGCTCGTATCCAAAGCAGAATGGGAAATGGCATCAGGATATAAAACATCCATTTCTGCAAGGTTCTCAGGATGCAAGGCAATACATTTTTCTTCTCATCACAGGTCAAAATAGACAACATGGCCTCTTAAATGAGCCACTCTCTGTTCTTCCTCGGGGTTTGCAAGCCAGAGGCAAGTAGGTTACAAAGGGCTCACCACCAATGTCCTGGCTGTACCTCATTCAAGGCTGAGATCAACCAGCACCCTCTTGTAAGCGTGCCATTTGGCACTCTTTGGATCACCAAACCTTACTCTAGTAAATATTGCCCTAAGAAGTCAGCTCTCATCTGAATTGAAAATGGCACTGATTTTGGACCTAACCCTCATGGCACAAATTTCAAAATTATTCACAGAAACTTTCTAACATTTTCCTTCTGGGCGGGAAAGAGGGAAAGAATTTTAATATTCCTATCACCCAGTGTTTCAGTCTTATTTCTTGAAATGCCCTGAACTGCTTAATTTCTAGCTGTTTTAGCATTAAGATGCATTTTGCTTTTGTCTTAGAAAAGCCAGAGGAAAGTTAAACGCCTCTGTTCTTTGCTACAGGCTGTGCTACGTAGATCTTACCTCCCATGATTTAAGTCTGCTTTGTCAGAAGGCAGCCACCATCATATATCATTTTGCTCTTATCTCCAAGTTGAACTGTTTAGAGAAGAGGGCAAAACTGAAAAACCCCCACAGCCTAATAAAAGAAAGAAAATTACCTTTATGTTTTTTGGAAATGATTAGAAATTTAAAGTTTAAGCCTCCTAAAATTGAGTATGTTTTTGCTTGTACCAAAATTTGACTCAAAATCCTCTACCTCTACTTTATTGATAACAACATGTGAGGAGGGGAGGTTGAGAATTTTTTGTTGGACTAGAAGATTCCAAACTTTAGTTTTAGCTATCTTCGGGTGCTTGGCAAAACAGTTCACCTGTGTTTCAAAGCAAATGATCTTTAGTCCAGATACGCCCTGCTGCACACACCAGTTTGAGCAGTCAGAAATCACTTAATTTGTTTGCAGTTATTTGATGCTGAGGGAAGATGGCAGTCAGAGCATCTCGAAGAGGCCAGGGTTCTGCTCACCACATGGATGTTGGTAGCCAACACTGCCAGCACAGCCCTGCCTTGATGCTGCTGAGGGTGCTGGGCAGCACCAGTCCTGATGGGACTCTGCTATACTTGTGCATTCAAGTGAATGAGTCACAGGCAGGGTCTGCTCTCAAAAGGAAAAAAAAAAAATTGAGAGAAAAACAAAAAGAAGAAAAGTGTGTTTTTAACCTCATGGCAACTGTCAGAAGTTATCTCAAGTGGAAAAACATCGCACTGATAGCGTACTTTGGTTTTACCACGAGATAAACTTGGTGATGTCAGCCCCAGGCTTAGCTAACTCAGATTGGCCTGACCTAGATTACTTTAAAAAAAAAAAAAAAAACCACACAAATCCAAAAAACAAAACAAAACAAAAAAACACCATAAAAAACCCCCCAACTCTATAAACCAACCTGATTTTTCTGTGTTTTTTTGCCTCTCTAACCCACATTACTCAAAAGTCAAAATAAAAAAAAAAAGACAACCTAAAATGCACCCAAGTATTTTCACAAAGGTAACAAAATTCCCTTCAGATGACAGCAAGCAACTCCTTACCCACATCAATTTAACTAAGAAGTCAGCCACTAGCCACTTCTACCCCCTTGCGTTCTTATGGTGTTGTGGAACAACATAGTGCCTGTATTAATTCCCCAAGCACCAGGATCTACTCTGATAGTTTCTCTGCCAGGTCACCAGAATGTGTGAGAGTGCACGGGTGATGTATACTGACCCCACATAACGTGGAAGACCACAGTGCTGTACTCATTGTGGATGCATGTTTGAAACAGACATTTAGCCTAATGGTCTTAGGAAATGCAAGGGCCAACTGGTGTGAAAGGAGTGAAAACTGCAGCCTGCATGTTCCCTGGACTCACTGCCCTTGGCCCAGGTGCTTGCTCCGGTGTGGGAACCTGATTGTTGCTTTTGGGAACGAGCAGCAGCTCTTCCATTTACATACATTAATCCATGGAAGTACAGGAGGCATTATCATTTGCCAGACTTGTTTGCATAATGAGGAACTCTCAAGAGAAATTCCTTGGAGAAGTGTTGCCATTAATGTGTGGTGTTACTGCGGCATTTCTATTCAGCCTCCATCCCATCCTCCCCCCCTCCCTGTACACCCACTCATTGAAAACATTAAGTCCTTGCAAGAGACCCTTGGAGCAGCCCTGCTAGAAGGAGCTTAGATGCTGTGTTTATAGTTGGTTTTCAGACCCCCTGACACCCCTCACATCCAGCCCAGTTCACTCAGCCTAGGGGGTTATGCCATGCTATTGATTTGCTGACTCCTTAAATAGGCACGGAAATGAGCAGGACTTTTGCCTGGCTATTTTGTTGCTGGTGGGTAGCTATCACCTTCTCAACACTGCTTGAAGGGTGCAGAAAGGGGTTGGGCCACATGTGGGTGAGGAGAACTTGGATTAAGTAGAGATTAAACAAGATGCAAAGACCCTGATTTTATAAATGAAATGACCTGCACCTTCCTGCAGAAACACAGGGAAGGCAAATGTTTCCAAACCACTGCTGATGTCCCCTTGAACCTAAGCAGTGGCGGCAGGACCAGCAGAGAAGCTGCGATGCTACCATGAATTTCCAGTGGAGAACTTCTGGCATCACACTGACTGATGGACCTCAGTTCTCCCCTCTTTCCACAGGGATGCAGTGGCCCAGAGCCCTCTGAGTCTCGACAGAGGGTGAGAGCCCATGCTGTCAGGCAGCCTAAGTAATGGCCTCTAATGGGTTCAGCAGTGTCAAAAGAGTTTGAAAAATGGCCCAGGAAGCTACCTCCTTCTTCTACCCTGCCGCCACCCCCTCCACTGACTCAGATGTATTATCAGGGCTGAAGTACCTGCAAGCCTCTTCTCTCCCTTGGGGGCTGGCAGCACTGGGGAAGGGAACCCCCACCAGCCAGTCTCGCCTGCTTCCCCATTTGTTTTCATTTTGTCATCAGACATTTCTATTTAAGCTGCTTGGAAGGATATCTCAATAACGGTCCTACTGGGCTCAAGGAGACAGAGGCTGACAACCAGCACGCCTCCCTCCTTTCTCCTGAGCATCAACTTTGCATCAAAACATCCAGTCATGCTGTGAGGGAGACAGGGAGAGGCAGGCATGCCCAGGGGCTCCCTCCCCACCTTCCTCCACCCCCCCTACTGTCTCAGCCTTTGATGGAAATGGAGATGTTTATGAATCACAGGTGCTACCCTGCAAACTGGCTGAGATAGTTCAGCAGTTATGGTGCTAAACCAACATCAGCGACATCTGAAGGGATGGTCTACTCCCCTCACCTGGTTTTGACTGCAAAGCTGTACTGGGATATTTACACCACTGCACAGGTTCCCATACAAAACACCTTCAAACTCACCGCTGCAGATCCTTTGTGGTACTGCATGGTTTTAGCGCAGGGTCCTTCCTTCTGCACACTCAACAGAAGTCACCCATCCTCCAAAAAGCAAATGTTAACAGGGTCTAGTCAGCTGAGGGTAGCTCTACACCACACGCTGCCTGAACTGATTAGCTCAGCATCCCTGTGTGATGCTACATTCCACACAGGGTAGGTGAACCTGAGCTGCCCTTACTGATGGTCACCACAAGACACTCTTGAGCCAACCCACAGCCAAAGCCCAGGGATGCAAATAAGCACAGACCTTCCATACTCTTATACTGCCGAGGAAGAAAGTGCTGTCATTTCCAAGGATGTTACATAACTACAGGCAGGAGTGGGAAGTTTTCCCTGTGGGAGCTGGGAATGGGAGCTCAGGATCCTTACACATGAGAACCAGATTTTACTCCCAGCTCTGCTGCTGACAGCTGTATGGATCTGGGTGCTTCATCTATCTGCGCTTTGCTTTCCCTTGCATAAAATTGTGGATGATGATTGTCTTTGCAAACCCTTCTGCTGTCCTTGAGCAGAGCACACAAGTTCTTGTTATTGTCATTGGTGTCACACTGATGCCTGTGTGCAGTTTGCACAGCTGAGCACAGTCAGACTGTATGGGGTCCGTGGTCCCCTGCATCAGTGTTTGTGCCAGCCTGTGCCTGCTAGGCAATGCCTGCCTGTGCTCCCCCAGTGCAGCCTGTGCACAGCTGTATGCAGCTGTCACATCATCTCTGGAGGAGATAGCATCTTCTGTCACATTCCCCTGCACGCTCAGCTGTACATACGCACAGTCTGGGTGTGGATAGCTGTAAGTGGGATGCGTATTTAGATCTGACTATCTCCGTGTGCATCTCTGTGTGTGCACATATGAGAATTGGGTCAGGATATTTCTTTCCCCTTTCATGTTACTCATCACGAAATCCCTATACCCAAAGTCACCTTTGCAGGTTGTTTTGTGAGCCCCTGATTGAAACATCTGCTTCTCTTCCTGTTTTGCTGAGTGAGGAGAGCATCCACAGAAAGAAATGGAAGAAGCCATTAACTTAATCTCCAAGGGGGAACCCTTGAACAGCTCAGAAAATCCTGTGCCAAGAGGAGGACACTGGAAAGCGAGAGCAAGCCAAGGAAAGAGACAGATGGGGCCAGCTCCACTCCAGTTTTCAGCTGCCTTTGCTGCACTGTGCACTTAATATTCATACAAGGTCTAATTTATAAACCCAGCTCGTGTTTATAAACTCTGCTGTCCTAATGGAAATGAAAACATTAATAGAACCCGAGGATTCTTCACTTTCCAGGTTTTAATTAAAATCATAGGCGTTAAGAAGCAAGAGTGTCTTCGTGGAATACAAGTCTAATGAAGTATTTCCTCACACAGCACAAATCTCTGTGTGCAGTCCCAGCTCACTGGCACCAGGTGCCCGAAACACCAACCCCCCTGGAAACAGCAGTTCACGTCTTGAAAATTAGAAAAACAAATTATCCTGCAATTTGTTTCAAATAAATGTAGGTGCCAAGATGGAGCTGGAAAAAATAATATTAAGTAGGGAAAAGCCCCAGCAACCTAGCCCAGCCATGAAACATGATCTCTTAATTGACTGACTGGAGGTAATAGTGATTGTATTGCCCACCAGCAAGGGAGAACTGCATGGGGAAAGGAGAGGACCAGGATAAGGGGAGGCAGTGTGTGAAGGCACAGCAGAGGAGGAGTGATGGGAAAGAAGTATCAAAGCAAGAAAAGGCAGCACAGAAAGCTGGAGCGAGGGGAATTAAGGACACTGGTGAGGTAGGTGAAAATGTAAACATGAAAATTGCAAGACCGGATCACACAGACCTGTTCCCCATCTCTCCTATGGGACCAAAGGAAAGCAGGAAAGGAACCGGCATGGAGTGACCTACATGGATAGACACAGATGAAGGGACTGATCTTTGGCAGGTGTAAAGCTGGCTTGAGGTCAAGGCTGATGGCAGAACACCAGTTACTGCAAAATGAAGCCCAGCAGAAGGAGCTATCTCCCTCCACCATTATCCTCTAAGGAAAAACGTGTCTAGTCTGCTCACTTCAGGACTGCTTTCTACTCCACTGCACAACAGTGCCTGCCTTGTCACAGGAGGCACACACAAAGAAGAAAGGGAGGAAGCCCTGAAAGGTGAAGCCAACATGAAAGTAACATAAAGCAGTGTAGAAATGTGAGCACTCTAAATGGGGAGAGGGTGACTTTGCCTCCCCAGTCCCGCCTCAAGAGAGTGCTGGCATCTGTCAAGCAGCTTAACAGCAAACTTTTGTAGATTTAATTTAATTTCAAATACCTCCATCTAAATCCAGGGGAGCTAGAGATGGACTTTAGTTGGAGAAGCATGAGTATAGCTCCAGGCTTCTTTCAGGACTTCAAAAGTTTCCACCAGTCGAACTTTGGTCTGACCTTATTTCTAAAAAGAACACAGGTTGCATCATATTGCAGCCAGTAGGTTGCTTGTCCCATATGCTTTTCAGTTTAGGCCAAGTCCACTTGCTTAACAGTTTCCTATGATGCTCCTGTATGCTGAGTTAATTCTGTGTCATGGTGAGATTAAAAAAAAGGCAAAAAGGCTTCTTTTTTTTTTTGCCTATTGTTCCTTTTCTTTAGTACTTGTCACCTTGGGAGACAATGGAAATACAGAAACACATTGGCCAGAAGAATATGACTCACAGTCAAGGGAGCTGGAGCAATTGTGCCCTTGACCTTACACTCTGGGGTTGCTCTGACAGGCAGTAGCAGTGGAAAAGAGATGCATCATTTCCTCAACAAACACTGCTTAAGACATGAATATGCTTCTTTCAATCCCTGATCTAGCCAATAAAGCACACCTAAACAGCAAAAGCGTAGAATCATAGAATGGTTAGAGTTGGAAGGGGCCTTGAAAATCACTGAGTTCCAACCCCTCTGCCATAGGCAGGGACGCCTCCCACTAGACCAGGTTGCTCAAAGCCCCATCCAGCCTGGCCTTCAACACTTCCATGGATGGGGCATCCACAGCTTCTCTGGACAACCTGTTCCAGTGCCTCACCACCCTCACAGGAAAGAATTTCTTCCTAATATCCAATCTAAATCTCCCCTCTTTCAGTTTAAAACCGTTATCCCTTATCTTGTCACTACACTTCCTGACAAAGTCCCTCTCCATCTCTCCTGTAGGCTCCCTTCAGAAACTGGAAGGCTGCACGAAGGTCTACCTCTGTTCCAGACTGAACGGCCCCAGCTCTCTCAGCCTGTCTTCATAGGAGAGGTGCTCCAGCCCTCTGTTCATCTTCATGGCCCTCCGCTGGACCCGTTCTAACAGTTCTATGTCCTTTCTGTGTTGAGGACTCCAGAGCCGGACACAGTACTCCAGGTGGGGTCTCACAAGTGCAGAGTAGAGGGGCAGAATCACCTCCTGAAGCATGTCTTGCTTCGGACCCATGTTTACAAGAGGTAGAGACATTGACAGCTGGATGCCACAGACAGAACTTGAAGAAAATGGAAGGACTCCTGTCGGCCTCAAATGAAGTTGTAAGGAAGGGGCTTCTCTGTCAGGTGGGAAACAGCTTGCTGGTTAAATCCACCAGCTATGTAATGCTAGGCTGCCATACATGCTTTATGCCCACCCATCAGTACCAGTACTGTGAACTGCAATGTCTTCAGCTTAAAAAAAATCCCTTGGCTCAGCTGAACCCGGTCAAGGTGCAAGAGGAGACAGGGCTGAGGCACATGGGAAGGGAGGGAAACATGCTTTCTGACCCTCATCAGTGGCAATACACTGTGCTAATGAAGCCAAAAAAGGGAACTGAAAGCATCACTGGGCTTTGCAAATTGCTTCCTGGTTGGTGACCTGGTGTGGGCAACTTAAGGGTTTTATTGGGCTACTCCTTGAGTGAAGGTCTCCTGAGTTTGTATTATTTTTATCCTGGCAATAAAGGGGAGGCTTTAGCATCATTTTTAAATGCAACACTGCAGAATCAAATGGAGATGACCTTGCAAATCCAGGGGTTATAAATCAGCCAATGGAAAGGAACAGTGTTTAGTATTAAGAGAAACAGGGCAAATATGTGCACTTACATATACTTGACTAACGGTTCATATTTTATGGAGCCTTCCTTTAGAAGATGTCAAAAAGCTTTACAGTAAATAAAAAAAAAAGAAGACAGACTTTGGATGTGTGATCCCGTATTCACAAGCCCAGCTGGTTACACCAGTTGACACCCTCTGGAGACCAGGACTGTCATTTCCCTGCGCCCAGAGCGGAGGTAAAGCACAAAGAAACCAAAATTCTCTGTTTATGGCATCACTCCCTTGAAGTGATACAAGGATCTGGTACTGGCTCTGCACCCTCCCAGATGACACCCTGAGAAAACAGTAGAGAGCCAGTCTCCACTGCCTCAGTACAAATCTCATGTTCTACTTTAGGGTTTTCTCTGGGAAGGTGCCATCAATATCAGTATGATGAAGAACAGACACTAAGAAAGGTCTTCTGAACTTCTGTGTTCCCTTTGCAAAGAAGTTCTTACTACGCATCTAGCAAGCAGATAAATATTCTACCCCAGTCATTGTTGTCATACCTGAGCACCCATTGACACTGTCCTTACTCCCCTCGGGTTAGTGACAGATAAGCAGAAATACTGTAAGACCAAGGTCAAGTTTAGAATTGTAAAAGCTCTCAGAAAACTCACAGTTCTTGCAGGCTGGTCCTGCAAAAGATGCCAGCAAGTGACTCAGCCAAGATCACAGCTACAAGAAAACAACAGTACTAGGGGTGGCCCTTTATCCCCTAAGAATTTAACACAGACCCAAAGTGAAGTGTTAATACTGACAGAAGGGTAGTTTACCTCAAGATGGTGATTGATTCAAGGATGTTTTTATACCTTAGAGATCTCCCTAGTAATTTGATATATCTGACTAATATATATATATATATATATAATAGCCTTGGACTCCCTCTTC
>VZRU01020009.1:731603-748136 GCA_013398155.1 Pedionomus torquatus | reverse complement strand
TGGTAAGTAAGGAAAAAAAGAAAAGGAACAGAATGAAGATGTTTGATTTTGACAGTATCTATCTTGGCATCTCATGCCACCACTTGAGAGAGCTAATGGAGAGTGATCACAATGCCAAAGGAACAGGAGCAGACAGAAAGAGCTGTTAAGGAATCAGAATAAGTTGCAAATGCATCTAGACAAGCGATTAGCAACCTTACCTCCTACCTACTAGCAGTCAGTGGCTGTGTTCCTCCTACTGCACTCATGCAGGATTGAGCCAGACCTGTCCTGTGTTTGAGATGCCTAAGCTCCCAGAGAAACCTGAGTGTTCATTTGCAAGTAAAGCTGCATTTTGATTTTGTATGCACCTGTTCTGGCTTAGGGTGACATTCTGGGATTCCCCCCAAATCCTGGCCAAACTGAAATGCCTCGAAAGACAAAGTAAAACCCATCTGCGGTATTTTCATGAGCAGCTGTCTCTGTGGGTGTGTTATGTGTAAAAGGGGTAAAAAGGGCAGCCTCAAAAGGGAAGGCTAGTACTAAAGGCTCCAGGAATATAGTTTTTTGATTTTTCTATTTCACAGTTGGTTGATTTCAAGCATTCTAATGGCTGCTTCCTACCCAAGTGCCCATGTGTCTATTTTAATAAATGTTCTTGGTAGCACCTACCTGGCAAGTGTCTGAACACCCAGCAGCACAACCAAATTTCACCCTAAATTAGGGGGCTGGAACAGCGAGCTCTATGGAAATGATGCAATCATCGTTCTCCCACAACACAGGCACTGGCAGCAGTAGATAGACAGATGGGTAAAGCAAGCAGACAAGAAAATGTGATGGGCATAGCCCCATCTCCCCTTCTCCCTTTCGTTTTTTTTTCTGTTAAAGTCTGGGCGAGTAAAGGACAGATTGCTGTAACACTTAGGTACCCTGTGCAGCCACAGAGGCCTTCTGGGTGGCAGTTGGAAAGATACAAAAGTTCATCAGCTACCTTGGAGATGCTAGGAGATAACTGGTGCACTGAAGGCACCAGGTGGCAATGGACTGTCTCTCTTTAGGACCCATTCATTATCTTTGATCTGTCTGTGTCTCTCTTTGGATCTAATCAGTGGTGATGGATGCTAACCCTTGACTCATCCTCTGGGCAGCCAACTGTGCTCCCTCTCATTTGTCACAGGGTCCCAATCCGTTCCTCAGCAAATCCTCCATTCTACATGCAAGTGCTGATCAGCTTCCCACAGACCAGCTCATGCCACAGTTGAGGAAAATGGGCACAGGAAGGGTATGTCATCTGCTTACGTTAAGAAGACTGGACACCAACTTGCTGTATTCAAACTCTAACCCTTTGTCTGGTCCCTCTAAACAGATCTGCTCTCTATAATTACCTTGCTAGTGTGAAACACAAGCTGGGACAGGATGTGAGGGTAAAAACCTTGTGTTTCACTTGAAGTCCATGCAAGAAAGTTGGCTTTGCTGCCCATTACTGTTCCTTGCTCTGTCTCATTCAGGAGGACAGACCTGTCCCAAGCGCTCTCAAGGCTGCATCAATGGTTTTATCTCTTACAAAGCCATGGAAATTCCTCCCTGCACTTCTCTCTCCAGTGTCCTTTTCATCAAATGCATGTCAAAACTGCAAGAGGTACCAATAACTTACATCAGAAATGAGTGAAGAGCTGAGGCCCAAGTAGAGCACTGAAGCATGCTTTTCAGCAGGGAATGTAGGTTCTTCTTGGGCGAAGAAAGGCTATTTTTTGTTGTAAGCCTTTGACCTCCCTTCTTCTCAGGTGTCAAATGGTGGAAGAGCATGGACAGCAACTCATGACACAGGCAAAATTCAACATCAGGTAAGTATTTGTCATTCTAGGAGACCTGCATCTGTTCATGACCAGCTTTCCTCCCTCTTTCCCTTAACTTTCTGTCCTGAGAGGTAGCATGGTCACTCTTAAAATGGTGGCAGAAGAAGCTCATGTGAGTGCTGTTATTCTGGTACTGCCTCAAGGACGTGAGCGTGTGGTTAAGTCTTGGCATTTCACCCTTCATCGATACTAAAATTTAGCAAGAAATGTGTACAATGAAGGCTTATGTCTTAGGCCTTTTTCTTATTAATCCTATTACACTTGTCTTTATGAGCTCTCCAAGTTCCTTTTATTCCCTCCGGGGCTTGGCTGCAAATGAGATTTTGCATCTCAGTGTAAAATAACCCGAACATTTTTCTATAAAATTAAATAAAAATCCTCCATCCTGGCAGTACATGCCCAGAATCCAATTTCTAGAGTCTACAGCTTTCCAAGTGTTTCATTGTCTTCTCAACTTCCCTTAGCTTTGAGAACATGCTTCCATTCTGTCCTGATCAATATCATGAAGAAGAGTAAGAAGCAAACTTTAAACAGCTCAAATGAACAGGAGGCAGAAAACGTGAGACTAAGCCGCAGAAGTCTATGACACTTGGCAAATTTCTTCTTATTATATATGCCTCAATTTTCTGATGTGTAAAGTGGTAACAGTGATAGTCTGCAATGCAGCTGGGTTGACTCAGCTCATGGATGTTCAAGAGTTCAATGAAATTCTGTTACAACTGGTAGTATCCATGAGTTTTTTTATTGTGGTTACCTACTGTTTAGGTTTCTTAACTTTCCAGAATCTTCCTAGCTTTGCAAAACTGGACTGGGAATTGTGCAGTTTCCAGAAATTCCTAGCATCTTCTTTTTTCCTATCAGGCAAATAATTTATTTATTCTTTTTGACAGAAGGGCCTCAACAACTAAAACCTGGTGCCAGATTTGCATATATGTTCAATAAGGGAGCCTTGACTGCTCCCCAGAAGCTTACTATAATGACGAGAAAAAGCAAAATGAAAAGTGTATTGGAATTCTTAATGCCATTTAGAGTTTGTAAGGCAGAGAAGAATGGCCAGAAATGAAAAATAACAGGTGAAGAAAGTTAATAGCATCCCTTCCCAGAGCTCTGACTGCTTTGAATTTCATCTTTCAGAGAAAGGTAAGTATTGTGTGGAAAGTAATTCCTACCATATTAAGGGAGGGGGATTTTTACTGTACTGTGTTTGAACAGGTTTGGCACCCTAACATTATGATTTACCTTTGATCTGTAAAATCTGGATATGTGTTAGCAATTCACCAGAACTGCTCAAAATCTGAAGCCCTTCGTACCTGATATGGCAGGATGGCTTGGGATGCAAGAAGAAAACGAAATCAAGCACAATTTGCAGGGCCCTAAAGACATGTTGACCTCAACCCACTGAGCTCCTGTTCAACTCCTCAGAACCTCCTCCAGATTTCCACCTGCACAAATGTATTCCTGTTCAGTGTCTGCAGCACACCACTGCTTACCATAAAAGTTGACATTTAGATATGAAAAAATCAGGAAGGAAAGGGGATGATTTAAAAATAAAATGTAATTTACACTAATTATGTTGTTACATAGGATGCTCTGCAAAAAACATTAGCAAGTGAGATCATGTCAGCGAAGCACAAGATGAACTGTATGGAAGACTTACACGTTCCTAAGTCAGAAAGCTGTGGCTTCCTGCTGCTTCTCATTTCTTGGCCAATCAATGCTTCATAAAGCCTTTTAGGGTATAGTCAAAGTACCTCTGCAGTCCTAATGTCTGCAGTATCTAAATAGGAAAGCAGTGGCAATATACTGATATGCGTAACATCCCGGTGCAGAAAAACACATGAGCACTTCCATTACAACACTAGGAAAAAAGACAAAGTGAGGCAGTCCTGAGTCACCTCTGGCCAAATAGCCAAACCTAAGGCTTTCAAAGCCTAGCGTCATGCCAGTTACTGACCACACTCCGCCTCCAGAAAATTACTGAAAAGGAGATGACCACCAGCTCAGTGTAGAACACACACTATTGTGCAGCCTGATGCCTCTGCTGATCAGCATCAAGGACTCTTCACCAGTCCTCTCTTTTTTCCACTACTTACCCTGTACTGAACAAGGAAGGGGGCTTCTCTGTCTTGTAGCTATCAAAGGCCACTATCAGCAATTAAGAAAAGAGCACATTAAATTCACAAATATTTGGGTAGTTTCAGAAAAGCAGTTCTTCGAATAGCATTGTAAGACTTGATATGATTTTAAGACTTCTCTCAAGTGCCTTCAGCTCAGATCATCTCAATTTACATGTCAATACCTTTCAGTTTGCTCTCTGTAGCCTGGAGGGGTTAGGGGAGAGCTTGCCTTTGTCACTATCCCCAGCTGATCCAGCTTAAGTATTTCAGGAGGAGGTTGGACACAGACCATCCTAACCATTTAAAACTTGCATGTAATCCATACCACACTTCCCACCTGCACACACATTCCTATCCTTGTAGCTGGCGTCATCTTATGCAAAGTGGGCCGAGATTAAAGCAATCTTGAAGACAACCATTTCAGTAATCCTGTAGTGAATGTAAAGGTATGTAATTTAAGCTTGAATATTTTGGAGGCACATTAAGTGTCTCAAGAATGTGGGATACAGCAAACAGTCCTGCCACATATTTTCAACAGGGTTTTCTCCATTGCTTGTGCTCAAATTTAGATGTTAAGTTGATGCCCTCAGAGTTTCTGCTATCCAAGAAACAATCAGCTAACAAACAAATCGGACCCTTCTATTTTACATTTCACAGTGTACAAAATCTCAAAAATGGGCTTCAGCTGTGCTCTTTTTTTGCTTTTTTCTTTCCTGCTTTGTTTTCTTCTACAATACTGTTCACCATCAATCTGTCTAAACCACTTCACTGACCACAGGGGCCGGGCAGCTAAGGACTGTGATTATTTGTCAAAGCTTTTATATTGAAAAAAAAACCAAACCAAAACCTGACAAAAGTAATTCAACAATTTTTTTGACAAATACATTTGAAAATTGTTAGGCTACCTCAGTTAACCAGATGAATAATGTGAAATGATACAAGGTGAATAATTTATTACAAAATATGGCGAAAAAACACTATATAAATTATCGAATTAATATTATTTGACAAGTGCTTGCCCTTCCCTGAAGTGCAGCTTTCTCTGTGATGGAACATAGCAGCTGTTTAAAAGCAACAATAGTTTAAGGTGGCAAATGAAGAAGAATTGCCGGTGCTGAGAGAGTATGAGATTAAGCAGAGCATAATTATCCAGATTGGAAGCTGGTTAAAATCAGGAAATAAGGCAAAGGCTCTGTTATAAAATATATCATACAGTACCACCGCAAGTGGTACGGATATCTCCTCTTGTTTTCCATCCAAAATGTTTACTCTTACCCAAAGTATAGTTCCTGTCTAACTCGCTGGTGGGGCTGACTGACTACTTTTCCGCATCCCGGCGCTCTGGCTGGATACAAAGGTGGCTCACTCCTAACGAGGAGTGGAAGCGGAATTTGAAGCGAGCGGTCCGATGGGGCAAACCCTGGGGTCTGACCAAACCCTCCCTTGGACACAGCTTGAGCCCCAGCCTCTCCACTCCTGCTCACCGGGGCCCGGCCCGGCCCCTGCCCCGACGCCTAGCGGCGGGAGCGGGAGGCCAGGCACCCGGTGGGGACAGCCTCACCCGTGGGTGGTGGGCGAGCATCCAGCTGTGAAGCCGCCAGAGCCGCAAACCCCACCCGGCTGTCCGCAATGGCTGAAAACTCCAAGCAGCAGTAGTTGCAGGTTTAACGGCTTGTGAGGCAGATGGGTTAGAGAAAAGTGAAAAATCGCGAAGGCCCACAGAGTTCAGCTCGGCTAAACATGCACTAGCTCTCGAGTTAGGAAGGAAGGAGAGCCTGCTTTTCTTCAGGCATATTTCCTTCATTAGCCTTCTGGCCAGCAGGATGCCCTTACTCGACAGCGTGGAATAAGCACCCTGCATGGCTATTAACGCGCCTCCAGGAGCTGTTACTTTAAAGACGCTACCAGTCCCTTTCAAAAGGGCAACTCATAACCGTGGCACCTTGGAAAGATTTGCTTTTAGTACTTGAGAGCAGTAGCTGAGCTCATCCTAAGTATTGCAAGAATTATTTGGGGAATTTATGCTCTTGGGTCCTGGCTCCCGGTCACTAGAAGGAAAATGCAGGACTCCGCAGAAAGCAAAATTTACAAATCTCTGTCACCCTATGGGAACGTTGCGATACTCCCAATTTACACGCACGCTTTGGATGTGTAAATATTTCAGAGCCGCAGTTTAAGGGCACCAGTGATTTGCACTGCACCATATATCACTGCTTCCCAGGGAACACAGCGCTACTGAAAAGTAGCACTCAAGGCAGAGGTGGATTTAACATTAGCATCTCAGCATTACACTACAAGTTTGATTGTTTATGTATATCATGTCAACCGATTTAAAAATCTATATTTACACATACCGAGATGGCCTCCACTCATTAATAAATTAAGACACTTGTAAACCACTGGATCTGCAAGTTGGCTTTCTAACTTACTAGCATCGGAGTATCAGGTTGCCCACACTTTCTGGGCAAAAGCTGCTGGGAGGAAGAACAAAACTAAATCCTTCACACAGCCCTATAGATGGTGGCTGTCCATATACCACTGGCATTCATGCTCCTCATACCATACACCCCTGCAAGCTAATGAAGCCTCTTCTGCCCCGAGGGTTTCTAGCCTTGGATCTTTTGCCAACATTGAATTAAATAATTTAGATCAGTTTAATGACAAAGGTTAGTTTTTCCAAGAGGAAGTTGGAAACCTACAGCAGTCCAGTCTTGGGTGCTAAGAGCTACTCAGAGAGCAAGCTGCCATCACAGCCACTCATGAGGGTGGCTCATTTGATGAGCTTTTGCCATCAGCTCTCCAAGCTCATAACTCCCTTCCTCCACTGAGCATGAATGATGAAATATTAGAGGCTCTGATCTCTGCCTCATTAAATAGAGAATATTCTCACTCTGTCCTGACCTGAGGTAGGGCCAGTTTAAGGAGAAATCTGTCATGAGATCATTAATACAAAGACTTGTTCAGAGGGCAAGGATGTTCATCCAAAATTAATTTCTTAACCTTTTCGGGAAGGACTTTGGAAAGGGTATTTTACCTTTCCTAACTGGAGGGATCAGTTACATAATTCCATACTGCAAGGATGATGGAATCGGAGCCAAGAGGCCAGCACCATGCTGCCTCCCCAACTCTTTCAGCGATATCCAGCACTGTGTGAGCAGAAGCCCCAGAGATCAGGAAGAGGAGCAACGATCAGGGAGCAAACCAAGGTCAGGAAGAAACTGAAATGAATATAGTCCAAAGTGCCCAAAGGTTCGGGCCCCATAACAGCAGCATTACAAGGGATGACATAAGGACAGTGTAGAAAGTGATTCCTGGATGCAGAGAGATGCTGTAAAAACATTCATGAGTCTTTGCCATCCTTTCAAGACACAGATCTAATTGTCAGACACAGTAAACTCTCAAGTCACATGAGTGACAAACGAAGAAGATTCTGCCTGCTGTGTTGCTCATAAAAGTTCTGGGAGAAGGTCTGTCCTTAATATATGGATTTACTGTGACTGGCATCTGAGCGGTTCCTCAGTCCTCCTCCCACCCCTCTCCACTCTTCTTCTACAAAGGGTTCTTATGTTAAGAGATACCCATAGCCTGATGATGAGATCACACTATAAGAAGGGATGCAGATGGAGGGAGAGAGAGAAAAAGAGAGAAAGGAAACCTGCAAGACATATATTTTCCTCTAATAGTATACAATCTACACAGGACTGCTGAAAAAAATAGGATGAATAAGAGAATCGGAGAATTTTCTCATCCCCTGTCACTGTCAAATTCTATTAAACTCATTCCAGGTAAAGGTGCGTTATCGACACTGCTAAAACTACACTACACATCAGGGTTACCATAAACAAATGAAAGAAGATAGGTGTGAGAGAGGATAAAGACAAATCACAAATCATCATCTTCCCAGTGAAGCATCAAGAGTATATGTATTGGGGGTGAGGTGCTATTTCTAAGAACATATAAAAGCTATATCAGGTTAGGGCTGGAGCTTGATATTAACCCTCTCAGTACTGTTTTCTCTATAAATACTGACTCCACTGCTTTTTTTTTTTTGAGGCTAATGTGCTTTTACACTCAAGAAGATACAGACAACTGGATTAGTATGGGATTTAGGGAGCAGGCTGCGTACCGGGTGATGTGACAGTGAACAACTAAATTTAATATGGCAGCTTGATACATTATGTATTTTATTCCAAGAAAAGTCTACATGGGCACATGAAACCTGGACTGGATCTTGCATCACACTGGACTGGAATCCAGAAGTGTCAGATCTGGGTCATAAGGCGATCACATTTTAACGACCATTTCTTCTGCCACTAAGTACATTTTACATGGCTTAAGATTATAAATGCACAGAATTCTCATTAGAAATCATCCTGACTCTAAACTTTAAATAAAGATTCATAATATTTAGCACTTTTCTGGCATTTTTACTTGTGAAGCTTAAAGATCATTAATCGATCGACATCATTATGCTCATTTCCACAGAGACACTGAGCAGGGAGGCTGACACACACAAGGTTGCCCAGTGAATCAAGAAGAGAACTAGGGACCATGCCTAGAGCTCTCAATCTGGCTCAAACAATCCTGCAACCTTCACTCAGCTCACCACTTCTCTCTCACTTGGAGACTTTATTCACTTTCACCATACAGCTCTGAAATTTTCATGTGTAACCAAAATCCTAATTCTGACAGTCTGAGAGGTTTCAAAGTAGTATAGGTCCCACCAAAGACACAGTCTGTTGATTACTGCTCTTCCTCAAGAAGTTACTGGTTGAAATCAAAGACGTGCACAGATAACCATCTGTGGGTACTCTGAAACACCTGTCTCTTTTCCCCTGGATCTTATGCAGGTTTAACTTCGTACCTTCACATACGTAAGGGAGAGTACATGTAATGCTACATATTTTACAGCTGATATCCCCAATTACAATGAGTCCTGGCCTCATTTGGGCACTACGGAACAAATTTGCTCAGTAGAGATGAAGCAACTTCTACTGCCCCATCTTCAGAGGAACTATAGAAATTAAGTAATGTAAAGCCGCTCTTATGTTTCATTAAAAAAAAAAATAAAAAAATTATCAGCGAGTGGGCATACTTAATTTCATACTAAGTTGGCCTTTGCATATCACTGGCCTGATCCTACCATCTTCCCAAAGTTTTTTCAGCTCCAAGAGGGACACAGCTCACAGCTATTCCAAGAAGCAAGGAGAAGCCTTTACAGAAACAGGTTTTGTAATCATTCACAATTCATTTAGCATACGGAGCAACATTCTGGGTGTCATGTCTCCCAGCTGGTGGCCAGACACTACAGTGAATGCGACCAACTGGCCACAGTCCTTCAACCTGGCAGACCAGGCTTCTGTGTGTGCATGGCCTGTGTGTTTCCGTGGCTGAGGCTCACAGCACCATGTCCAAGTCCTTCGAGCAGACGCCAAACCAGCTGAACCACAGAGGAAATTATCCCCTGGCCAAGCTGGGCAGTGGGATGCCAAAGTTTGGAAAAGAGCACCAGTCAGCCAAGAGGATCCTACATTGAGAGCAATCGTCTTTTCCTAATGGTCTTACTTCTTAGGGAGATGGGAGAAAGAACAGATGGCTTTTGCATTCAAAGCCCAGGCCAAGGGTCTAAGAGGATGTGCAGCATCTTTTCTGCAGCCCCACTAAATTCTGCACACCTACACAGAGCAATACAGCCAGTGTGGTGTTGGAGGTCCCAGAGCTGCCTCCGTTCAGGCTAGAGTCCCTGCTGCACAGGGAGCAATAAGCCCTCCCAAAGCAACATAGATAGCTTGGTACAGTGCTAGGTCCAGGCAAATGTGCCCTGGTCTTTGTTAAAAAAACCACCTTTATTTAATGCTAGCTTGGATATTTCTCCGCTGCTTTGTCTAACTGCTTCCCAGTGCCGCTTTTTCTTCTGTAACAAGAGGGAGTGTCCTGCTCTGCTCTCAAACATTGCTTTAAGAGCAAGGAAAGAGCTAAGTAGATACTACTTTGCCTAGGAAAAAATGTCCATGGATGCTGAGGAAGAGGACAGAGAAGCTGTTAACATATGTTCAGTTTGAAGGGCTCCAGGCGTGGATGTGTCTCGTCAGTGGCAATCACTAAGGCCTGTGCAGCCTGGAGGATGGTTTGCACTTAATTGCTTTGCCCATTTGCAATTGTATGGTTCATTTGTAGCTACTTTCTGCCCAAAGTATGACTCTGCTATCACTCCTGTAGCATTATAGCTAAAGACATGATTGCATTTCCAGACAGGCTTGTCACTTAGAAAACACTAATGCCCCATTTTTGCAAGGTGATTATTAAGGGGTACTCTGACTTTATAATATACCAAATGTCTGCATGGCTACAGACTGATAGCATGGAACCGGCAGCTGCATTGATTAAGTGCTGCTGGCGATCTGACTTCTGGAATCCTACAGGCCAGCGGCGGCCATAATCCAGGAATAATTAATAATAATGCTTCATCTTGCCCTCTAATGAACAGGAGTAAAACCTCTCTCTCACCTTGTCCCATCCTCCTCCTCTCTATGAATCCTAAGAGGAAGCAAACCTGAGATGTAGCAGTCACAACTTTAAGACCAAGAATCTGAGCAGAGGAGCAAGCAAGTGGCTGTCATACAACAAGTGGATAGTTGCACAGATATTAACACCCTGTGAAGGGAGATACATCCAGCTTTCACTGG
Organism: Pedionomus torquatus; assembly: GCA_013398155.1. NCBI lineage: Eukaryota > Metazoa > Chordata > Aves > Charadriiformes > Pedionomidae > Pedionomus > Pedionomus torquatus. The sequence continues at coordinate 737,498 of VZRU01020009.1, read as the reverse complement.
CTGTGAGAGACACGCTTGCCAGGAATCTTTGAGGGAACCACAAAAACTGAGTGATGTCTTATTCCTATTGTATAAAACAGCTCTGAAATCAAGGCACCTTTGTTTCTAAATAGTCTTTGTTTCCTTGTACTGGCAGTTCAAGCAATCAGAAATCCTGAGTCTAGCCTCCCAAAACCATGAAAATGAGTTTTCTAGATTTGTTGTTTTTGAATCATCAGATTACATTTAGGTTGTATTTTCAGGCTTTTCATCACAACAATGTAGTTAAAAACCTTCTTCAAGCCCCCCTTACTTCCTCCCTTTCCCTCCTCCCCCCAAAAAAAACCCAACAAAAAACAATGAAAGAGGAAAATTCGTCTTCTTGCTCATACACCTACAAGGCAGCTGAGCTTGAAATTAAATATGGAAGGACTGAGGACTTCTGCTAACATTGTGAGAGTCAAGAGTGCAAAATTTCAAAAATACCTGTTCTAATGTTGAGGCTGTGGCAATGTTGTATTTGAAATGGATAATGCTTTATTGTGCTATACTTGAATTCCCTCATGCTGCTCTCCTGCCCTCGTTAAAGATATTCACCGGGAAAACCTCTGGATGCTCTTTGTGTATGAGGGAACAAAGTATCCTCTCCCATGGAGGCAGAACACAGTGTTACTGAAGCTAAAAGGCCCAAAGTACCTTCTAATGCTAAAATAACAGGGAGTTTTACCTCTACTTATCTCTCATAATCCTGAGCTATTTGTCCTCCAGATGAAATGAAAGACTTATCTCATCACCTCCACTGCACGCAAATATCATAACCTGTAAAGCTACGTATTAGCAACCTGGGAGATTCCCTGCCACAGGAGGAGATAAAGCCAGGTGAACAGTGACCAAGAATTTTGCTGGGGATTTTTTTGTTGGTTTTTGTGTTTTTTTTTTTTTTTTTTTTTTCCCTTTTTTTTTTTTTTTTTTTTTCACTGAAACCCCATCTTATATGTGAAATATATGATGCCTTCTAATGACATGTGTAGCTACGGGAACCACAACAATTATTGAGGCAAACAAATCTTATGCCTCAGGAAGCAGAGTGCTTTCCATAGAGCTCAGGAAGGGAGTCCCCTGCCTGCAGCATTAACCTGAGGCATGCAAAGACTGTGACTTGCTTCCTTGCAGTGGCTCTCACCCCACCTCTTGCCCATCAACCCAAAAGCCCTTGGCAGGAAGCTGTGCCAATAAATATATTTTCTATTGGCAGGATATTGCTCTCCTCTGAAATAACACATAGGGAAGGCAGAGTCTGATCTTGTATGTCAAATTCTATACTCCCATGAAAAATGAAGGAGTCACTTTATACTGCTGTACTCTTCTTCCAGCTAACCATCCAAGGATGCTGTCACAAGTAAAACACAGTGTGGAGGGTTTGTTTTGCCCTAACAACAGCTGTACCCAAAAGTAACATAGAGAGGTGGATTAGGGAAGAGGAAAATGGGCAGGAGATACATGTGCCTGCTTGCCCACCGAAACTGTTGAGAATTTTAATTTTAGGCCTTCCATCAGCCCTGGTGCAAAAATTGTAGCATCAGTTAAGCCATAATGAGTTAGTGGTGTATTTGATGTTTACAGTCACTAGATGAAGAGCAAAAGTGCAGGACTTCATGGTAGCCTCACTATGTGTAGATGCAGGGCTTGCACCCAATGCTTAAGTTCAGGAGTTTCAACAAGAAACTGAAATGCTTAGGGAATTCACAATAGGATAAAAAGCTTTTCTTCTGTACAGTGAGCCAGAGTTTTGCAACCCCCACCAAAGGTAAACAGAAGCTCTTAACATGCAAAGCTTTATTTTGGGCAGGCATTAGGTAGCCCATGGGTAGTCACTTTCAACATAGATACCAGTCCCAAAGCCCCGCTATTGCAATCACTTTCTCACTGCAAGGATAAATTTAGGACTTGTGGTAAAAGACAGGAAAAAAGCACAGGGAGAAAAATAAAGCAAAAAGAGAAAAGACTCATAAAGCCAGGTCAGCAATGCTCGATTCTGAATTTTGACAATTCTGGGTCCTGATTTTTGCTCAAGATAAGCCAAATATTAGCTAGCTATAACACATCAGCAGAAAGGACTGCAAACATTTTCAAAGCGGATCTGATCTCCTGGATTAACCCAATACAAACACCAGTGTGCTCTAACATTGGCCTCAGGATAGACATGGGGCATCTGAGTCAACCTTGCTTCCATGGGCTTTGTGGCATTTCCCCTGGCAAAACAAAGTGGAGGCTCCTGGACATCCTTCTCCAGCGGCTTTGACTGAACAGAAAGCCAGAGTTCCCACAGTGCTGGGAGTGTCACCACCACCAGTACCAGGCATGGCAATGGCAAGCAGCAGGCTGTAGGGATGCTGGGTTCTGACGCGCAGGGTGTTTGCAAATCCACAGGCAAGCAGACTGACGCTCAGAGGGGAGGATTAGATTAGTTTGCATTGATAAATGTTCTGTGTGCNCCCCCGTCCCAGCCTTCTCCCTCAAATTTCAGAGCCCTCCCTTCTGCCTGGTTTCATCACAACTCCAGATTGCTTGAACAAACTGCCTGATAAGCCCACAGATGCCAACAGGAAGCAATGATGTTACAATAAGTGTCACAGGGAAAATGTCAACTGTATCATTATAATGAAGGTCATGTCTCCCTCACAGAGAGCTCAAGGCTCTGCACAACTCACATGTTGTTATTAGGTAGATGTTGACATGTGTAACTTCTACCTTACAAGAGTCACTGCACAGGGAAGAGTGGGGAAATGCCAGCTCACAACTACTCCGAGCGTCAGCCCCCGTTGCAGAAAGTGCAGAAGGAAACAATTAACAAGCATTACACAGATGAGAATTCACAAACACTCCAGTTCCAGCTCCTCACAACAGACAGGATACACACAGGATAACGGGGCACAGCACACAAGCAGCTTCAGACGACACCAAAGCTAAGTGGTACTAAGAGTGAGTTAGGCACAAAAGCAACCAGCCTTCATCCCAAAGTTGATGCTAGTAAATGGCACTTGGATACTCCATGTAAAACAGCTCGCTGCCTCCCTAATGTAGGGAATCTCCTCCTTTTAAACCTAGTGATAAAAATGATAAAAAGGGGACTATAAAAAATAAAAGCCTTGAATTAATACTCTAATGAAGTTTTATTATTTTTCTAAAAAAGATTTTGTTCCATGATGAGGAAATATATACTCTCCTTGTCTCTGGCTTTATGAAAGGAAGTGGTTGTAGGGGTGGCAGAGCGTGTTTGTGCATGCAAGCACGCACAAGATGAAGCAAGGTGCTGAATGCAGAAATCAGAGGCCTTTTAATTCTCCAGAAAGACACGATGTTCTTTCTCGTCTTCTCTCCATCTCCAAACCTGTCAATATTTTGCTCAGTAAGGGATGACACGTTGGCAAGGATTTTCACATACACACATGCACACATACATACCCGGCTAAAGCTGGTGGGAGAATATTAAAATCTGAGAGATTTGACTAATAGATTGCATGACAAAGTGCTTTCAGTGATCCAACAGACTTTCCATCACTCATCTGGGGTGGGTGGGGAGATGTTGGTGCATTGCTCACAGACCCCCCAGGACATCAAAATAATATTAATGTAAAGACAGATAGGAGGGAGAGAGCATGGTAGAAAAGTGGTCATCTGAAGAACTGGATATTCAGGTGTACAGCTCTTGAGGGGCAAGACCTAAGGTAAAGATGGTGTGTCAGCACACTTATGGGTGACTGAGCACCATTTTACTCTTCTTCCAGTCCAGAAAGCCAAAGGAGAGGTAGAGCAGTGGGATCAGCAGGTTGCAGCTCAATGATAATTGCACTTCTCTGTGATGCTGTGTTGTAATTTATCTGCTCCCTCCCATTCCCACAGCGCCATGCTATATCCCCTCCCATCAATTAGTTCCCATATGCACCACTGTGAGGCAAATTTGCTGGTTGGGCACAGCCTGATATTTTTTATTGCAGACTGTGTCCATACAGTTACTTGGGGAAAGGCTGTCTCAGGACCTCTCTGGAGCATCTATTTGTATTGTATTTTAGTAAGAGGAGGAGGAAAGCGCTGTTTTAGTCTTCCATCCATATGAATGGAATTATTTTTACTTGGGAATATTCTTATGCCTCTTAGAATTAAAACAATCAATGTGAGCAAATTAACAAACAATAGGTATACATAGTGGAGTTGTTCTAAGAAGAAGCAGGATGATTTGGCTTCAGTCTTCCAATACCTGCAGGTAAACTGCAGGAAGACAGCAATGGGGAAAAAAATACTTTTTACCCTTAGTTCTATTTTTCTGTCCTAGGTTGATCCATCTTCCCTATCTTTGCTGGTGCTTTGGAAAAAGAAAAAAAAAAAAANNTTTGGAAAAAAAAAAAAAAAAAAAAAAAAAACAGCTGAAACTCAGAGAATACCCCTGAAAAATCTCTCCCAGGCTGCATCTGAAGCCCAACATGAGGGCAAGCACTACAAGTTCTCTGCAGCGAACATTTACAAACAGATATCACAACCTAGCCCCTAAGGGACTGAACTTCCAAGGGAGATGTTCAGAGCAAAGCCTGCTAAAGGAATGTCCACAAATGGTAAGCTTAGTTTGAAAGATCGAGTGGTCACATCATCTCCACTATTGCACCATCTTGTTATATTTCCAAGGCTCATACACAGAAGAAAAGAATTATTCCCTGGCTTGAGATGGCCCAGGCTCAAGGAATGCAGTGAAGCAAATGCAAGAGATAAAAGAAAAGTTGAGGCTTTCCCTCAGCATGGGGATGAAAGCAAAAAGAGGAAGAAGTGGTTTCGGGGGTCGCCAGCAGCCACTCAGTACAATGGATTTGTGAATCTAAGTCAAAGAAGGGGTTCAGTGGCTAAGTGTAGCAAGCCTTGCCCCCTAGGAAAACACTAGGGGTCTGGGTCCACTGTCATTGGAACCAACCCCTTTAGGTCCTGCTGTTGCAAGTTGGTTAATCTCAGTGGCTCACAGATTTCTCACTTGGCTTCTGATCTGCAAAGTAATCTGAAATGGACTGCTTCCTGCATTTCCACCTCTGCTTATTTATTCACTTATTTTAATTTGAAAGAGGATTTAGCGATTTGTGGAAGTCAGGGATCAATATCCCTAACATGAGCCAAGAAGAGCTCTGAACAAGATTAGTTGCACAATTCTGCAACTGACAATGTATCTCAGTCCTGACCTGAGTCCAGAACTCCCCCTGCCAAAAGCTGGGTTCCCTGCTACCCTTCAGCCAGTGTTCCCTCCTCCGGTACAGCCCCTCCAGCTCTCCCAGCACCTCACTCTGCCAGTTCCACTTCCTCCTGCCCTCAATCTTCCTTGCTTGAGACCATAAAATACAAGCCAGAAGGTGAAACTGGTTTTGAGATGATAAAATTAAGATGAGATCCACCAAATTCATTTTTATTTGCAATCATAAACCAAGCTTCATTTTACAAGACAGAGAAATTAAAAGGAGAATGAGAAAGAGTTCAAGTGCATCAGTTACAGGTTGTTAATAGAACCAAAGTATTTTGCACTATTTATAATTTATGAAGCTCTGTTGCTGTGTTTTGTACAACAGATCTTTATAATAAATGATTTACCAACTCAGTAAAGGATCCAGAAAACTCATCTTAGCTCATCTTTTAGAAGGCCAAATATCCAGATCTATGTATGTTACAGCCTCCCCAAATATTCTGATGCTTTTTAAAACTGAAATAAAACCTTATCACTCATGACTCCTGTTTTTAAAACTCTTGTGGTGGACTTTTTTTCAATTGTTATAGAATAGTGTCCTGCCAGAAATTAAGCATTTTTTTTTCTGAAAATGACAGAGGACATGTGAGAAGAAGTCCATAAAAGAAATTACAGTTTTTTAATGAAAAATAATTTTTAGC